>JADKLZ010000003.1:22666945-22677747 GCA_021533235.1 Biomphalaria straminea
CACACATCTACCTACTGAAGTTTAAATGTTTCACCATTATTAGGAAGATGAAAGTGTTACAACTGTTATAAACTGCTACTACTGTCACACACATCTGCCTACTGAAGTCTCAATGTTTCACCCTTATTAGGAAGGTGAAAGTGTTACAACTGTTTTAAAGATTGAATATTTTATTTCTGTTGTCAAGTTTCACTTTTTTACTTCTATTTTAAAGTTTACTGCCATTAATCAATTTGAATGTTTCACTGCTATTATTAAGTTTAATGTCCCATAATTTAAGAAATGTAGCTTACTATCTTATTATGTCATCTTTATGTTTCATAATATTGTGATACTTTTAAACTACAATAATTTGTCTCTTTTTGTTTTTTAGTTTGAAAAATGGTTAATTTTAATTGGAGGAACTCACTCTAGTCAGTTATCTCAAAATGTTTGGCTATTTAGATTTGGTGAGTAATTTACTACAAGTTTTTTTTTAACATAGCAAATACAAATTTAAATTTACAAAGGAACCATTGAAAATGTGTTACACAGTAGTCTAATTTTGTTTATGTGAAGTACAGTATTTAGAAGTGCTATCAAATAAATATTAATGCTAACTTGGAATTTACTTAGCAAGATATATGTCACTTATTGAGCTACAAACATGCTTCAAGAAAATTACAAACTTTTTTTAAACAGTATTTAAAGCCCACTTTTATTTATGAATATGCACATTCTCCTTAATAATAGTGTCAATATTTTTTTTTAATTTCATTTTTTTTTATAAATTCAACTTTGCATGCAAAATCAATTAGGGAATGTCATTTTCAGTCTCTCCTTTTTGCTCATTCATCTACTTCCAAACTGTCTTAAATTAAAAACTATATGATTCTAAACACACACAAATACTCTCACTTTCTATAACAAAGGTCACATAGTGGATAAAAAAAAGGGTCTTGCAATGATTGTATATGATATGGTCTTTTTGTTTAAAAAAATATTTTAAAAGTTTATATTTTTGTTTAATCCATATAAATGTTTTTTTCTTTTGTTGATTTACTAGATACTTTGACATGGAGCCTAGTGTCAACACAATCAGGAGATATTCATCCACCCTTATCTTTACATGCTTCAGTGCTTCTCAAGGCTTCAATGTTCCAGAGTAAATTTGTAGACCAGATAAAATCCCTGCCTCAACTCACTTCAGCTTCAGTACTGAACCCATGCGAGTTAGTGCGACCCCATACTGCTTGTAGTAAGTACAGTAGAAGCTCTAACTCAACTGGCTCACATGTAGAACCTACCCAGAATATGAAAGAATCTATGTTTCAAAACTGCACTAAATCCAAATGTGAGTTATCTGATGCAAGTGCTGAGCTGTTGACATTGGAATGTCTTCATAGCCACAGCACCAGAAGTGAAGTTGGAAGACAGTCTAAAGCTGAAACATCATTCACAGTAAATCCCATCATTGAACGTCAGATACAGTTCAGAACTAACCAGATTATTAATGTTGATTGTAAAAAGAACCAGCGACCCGCGTCAGGTGAACTGGTCTATGATAACCTCCCCTTGCTCCAGAGATTTCACTCGGTGACATCAGATGATGATTTAGGGGTAAATAACCTCAGTGTTTCCATATCTGATGAGCAGGTTAACAAATCTTTCCACCCTCATTCTTGCCCAATCAAATCTGCAGCACCTTTTGACAAATCTGTTCAACGAAATAATCAGCAAGAACCCAGCAGATTTTTGGAAACAAATCAATCACGAACATCATTGATGAAGAAAGTGACAAAACATAAAGCAAGTAAAGGTCAACAGATGAAAGACATTCAGCTTGCAAATAAGTTTGAAAATAGAAATAATTTTGAGAACCCATGCTACACAGTGTTATATGATGAAAGAATTAAGTGGAAAGACTTTCGTAACACTGAAAATGTAAGGACATTTGGTTCGAGTCTCATGCCATCAAAATTGAGAGACCTGTCTCATAGTCAAGAGGATCTACTGGTTGAAGATTTAGAGTGGCTTGACAGTGATCAGTTATTTGAAGGAGCTGCACTAAGCTATCCAAGCAGCCAGAGAATCAGGAGCTCATCTTGTAAAGACATTAGTAGCTATCCTGGCTACATCATAACTTCAAGCATAACTTCAAAGAACTTTCTAAGGCAAAATTCCAAATCTTGTGAGACTTTATCTTCAAGCTGTATACAGGAGTGTAGCTCTGTGGCTGCATCAGAAAAACAATTGCATAAAGATAATGTAATAAATTGGACAGAAACTAACTGCGACTTCACAAACATTCCTTCAAGCAATAGTGAACTTGCCAAAAACACACCAATTCATCTCAGAACTAGTCACAATTTTTCCAATCAACTGTATACTCTTCAAAATTCAGTAGGGGTTCAAACTTCTGACTCTTTGCTAAGTTTGAATAAACATAAAGCTCCTCTTTCAGACTCTGTCGACAGTCTTGGTGTATGGACCTGTAGCAAGCATTCAAACAATGATGCTAGCACATATAAGAGGTCAGTGGATAAGGCTTTGGGAATACTTGGTGACTCAGAATTGTGTATCCTTGTTTTGGGTGGTCAAACAGAACATGTCTCTTTCAAGTCTGAACCTTTAAGATTGTGGAAATGTCATCTTAATTGAAAGCAACTGCAACCAGGGCCGGTCCTAACAATTGCAAAATGGATTACACAGGGGCCCAATTAGTTTAGGGATAAGGAAAATAAGTTAAAATTAAGATTTTATATTATTAAAAGTAAATTGATATTTGCTTTGCATTTTATTAAATGAAAGCTGACAATGCCAATTTTTTTAATCGTGCTTAGTATTGGCACCCCTTAAATGACAATTTTGTCTATTTTTCATTAGATTTTCTGGACTATTTCATATATTTCCTAATTTCAGATTTCCAGGCTATCCTGGAAAATCAGGTAGCTGTGGAAACTGTTATAAGTCAAATTTAATAATTTACTCCTAGAATTAGAGCAGAGCCTATGAAAGTGGGGGGCCCACTGTAGCTGCATAGGTTGAAATCCCTAAAGCCAGCCCTGATTGCAACCCTAGGCTTTAAATTCCTGTTGACACTCTGCTAATTTTTGTCTTGTTTTACATGTTTTTTTAATGTTCTCTCAGATTTAAAGTTAATGACAGGACGGTGAGGTGATGTTGGCAGGATTAGAACCTGGGGCCATGAAGATGAAAGTCTAGAGTGCATAGCATAAGGCAGACACAAAATATCATATTTACTTATATATATATATTTTTTTTTGGTATAGGTTAAGAAACAGGCACATTTAATTATAGTATTGATTAAATCTGCAACTGACAAAACCCACCCGTGTCACATATGTGTCCGGCTTTTTAAAGTGAGGATTGGACTTTAAAGCCATCTTCGAGGAAATGAGAAATGTGCTCATCTTTGAACACGAAGGAGGAGCTATATATAATTAAATTGTATTTACTTCATGGACAATGTCCTTCACGGAATGTACCTGGAATTAAAAGATTTTAAGAAAGATGGTATCTCATGAAAACTTCGATATTGGCCAAGTGCGTTGAGCTAACAATTATGTTTTCACATGTGTGTGTGTCAAGCTCTCTAGTTACTGAAGTAAATATCAGATGAAAACTGAGTCTTCTACAAGTTACAGTGTATAATTCTTCTTCTTGAAACTGTCAGGTAGAGTTGAACCTTTGGTTCTTGGAATTCTAGGCCAGCAAAAGTGAACAAGAGCTCCCTCTCACCGGCCTCAATGAGAACAGTGTACACTGTTCTGTCTGGCGGGTGGGTCAGACTCGCGGCAAGAGGCAGCGTACACTAAGACCCCCGCCATTTTCCTTTTCTATACCAGGCTAACCATGTGGGACACGCCATTTATGTAACGGCCCCTTGAGGAACAGTGTCTGGATCGTGACAAGGTTGTGGGAGCTTTTTTACAACTCCTCGCAGTGCAATGAAGATGCTCTTGCATCCCCCTTAGGCACCCCCACAGGAGTCTTGTTTTGCTACCCTTTAGCCTCGTTTCCACCCGGGCGCCACTATGAGGCAGGGTAGCATGCCTGGGAAGTTACAGTGTATAAAAACATCACCATATCTAAAAACAGTAACATAAATTATTATTGGCAATGTCTTGGTATATTGTAAATTTTAAATATTTTTTTTAAAGTTTTAGTATTTTTGTTTCTTAAAAGGTATTTATTGTCAACCTCTAACACAGTGACACCTGTCAATATGTTTGTATGCCTTTTTTTTTTTGGAAAAGATTTGGTTTTAATTATTGTTACAAGTCTTTGTTTTCAAATCCAAAATGTCATAACAACTTTTTTTTTTCACCTACTTTATAATGGTGTGTCCCATTTCCACAGAGCCATATATTTTTACTAAAAAAAGTTATAGCTTTTAATTGCAATATTTGTGAGTGGATTTATTCACCACTTTGCAAATCTGTCAATATGTAGCATTGCTACAGAGTACACATTACCAAAACAAATGTTTGTTTCAATATGTGATATTGTTATCAAAATGAATATGTCTAGACATAAAATATATTTTAAAAAAAAGATGTCATAATACTTAACATGTCAAAATAATACTGATTGTTCTTGGCAGGGTTGAATGAAGATTTTATTTGATGATTGTTTAAAATATTTTATTAATGATTATTGATTTTTAATTATTGCAAAAATTTGTGACATTGTAGGTCATGTTTTGCTATTATTTACCATTTAAACTTTTTATAGATTATTGCTAAAATTAAATACCTTTTTTGTGTCTGGAAATGTTTTTCGAAACTATTTTTTATTTATTTTTACATTTATTAGCCATTCTGAAGTTTTTTTGTTTTTGTATTTTGCATAGTACTCTTAATATTAGTACCATAAACATGTATCTACTTTTTGTTCTTTTTATATATGATATTAGTATCATTACATCTAGTCATTTACTTACTCAAAATAGTCATTTACCTTTCAAAATAATCATTTATTTACTCTTTGATTTTTTGTTACAAGTCTTACTTTTAATTTCATAAAGCAATTATTTACCTGCTCTTTAAGAGTTTTATTGTTTCTGTACATGTTTTTTTTGTTTTCATAAAAGTCATTATACTACATTCAAAATGAGCTAAGTGACCTTTTTTTGTGATTGAGTCACTTTTGAATACATTCCATTACTTTTGAAACCAAAATGCTTTTTTTTTTTAATTTAAAAAAAAAGAATTAAAAATAATGAATATATGATAATGTTTGATATAATTTTTTTTTTACATCTACCATTCCCGGTACAATTTTTCATCAAAAGTGCTATTGTTGAACACTAAATGACTAGACATCTAAAAAACGTGATACAATATTTTTATTTATGTACAAACCTCTTTTAAATCTGAAATTTAATCTCCTTTTTTGGAGTGATGCAAGTTTGTTTTCACTTGTACCACTATATTGAAGCAATATTTGTACAATACATTTCAGGTAATTGTGATATTTAAAAGGCATTTAGACTATTTTATCTTGCATTCTTTGAAATCATGTGAACTTGTAATTATTGCAGACAAGGTCAATATGGCAAGATTTTAGCCAGTAACAATTAATTCCTATTAATACTCTTGTACTTGGCTACACAAGTTAGTCTCCTAGTATTCATATCGCAGGCATTTATGACATTTCTTTTGCTAGAAAATATTCTTTCAAATAAAAATTATTTACATGTATATGCTAGACTTGTTATTCTTTTTTTTTTCTATTTGTAAACTAATCAACGTTATGTGACTTCTTTTCCCTTAGTCTGTTTGACCATTGTGGCAAATGCAAGATTTGTCAACCTTCTTTCTCCTTTCCTGTCTATATTTTGCCTTAGATAGAACCTCTTTTAATGGCAGGCCAGTCCATTCTTTTTTGTTGTCTTCCCATCACTTTCTGTCTGCCTCTTCTTTTTTCCTGGAACTGTTCCCTGAAGAAAGGTATTTATGAGTCCTGATGACCTTATAATAAGGCCATAGATTTTAAGCTTGCATTTTTTTATGAAAGGAGGTCATCTTGGGATCCAATCACTGCTGTAGCCCTATCTCTAATCTTGTGATGTGGTCTTTAGATGTGATACCTAGGATCCTTCTGTAGCATCTCAATTCCATTGCTAGGATCCAACTCTCTAGCTCTGCAGTCAGAGTCCACGACTCGCAAACTTTTAAAGCCCTGTTGGCTATTATCATAATTTATTTGCATGCCATCTGCTGCGAAGTCTTGCCTATGTGCATCACCAACTCCGCTTGTTCCTCTTCTGTCCCTGCTAGGCAAACAATGTCATCTGCGAAGGCCAAGTTAGTCATTCTTTTTCCTCCAATGCTTACAGTACCTTCATTGCCCTCGACAGCATCATCTTCCATTATCCTTTCATTTCAAGGAAGATATTGAAAAGTGTTGAGAGTAGGCAGCCTTGTCTTACTCCAACTGTGGTTTTAAACTGGTCCCTAATATTGTTGAAGTATACTGCACTGGTGGCCTCATTGTAGAGGTTCTGGATAACTTTTCCATTGTCACCCAAAGTACCCCATGCCATACTCAGTTGAAAGCTTTGTTGAAATCAATAAAGACATGGAGAAAATTCTCTTGGTGTTGGAGGTATTTTTCACAGAATACTGAGGTTTAGGATTTGTTCTGATGTGATAGTTCTGAATGTTTGTGTGTTTGCAATGTCTTTAATGTAATACAAATAGTTTAGAAAACTAAATAAAAAGCTTTTTTTTCTTTAAAGTTTTTTTTTATTGTGCTTTTAAAAGCATCAAAATAAATGGACATTACATAACAGTAAAATAGTAAATAGTACATCATAATGAAAGACATAACTAAATTTATTAGATTGCCAAACAAGACAATTATTAATAATGAAAGTCTAAAATTTAATGATTAAAATAGTCCAAACTTTTAGATTGTGACAACATGCTCCACTGCAAAATTTGAATAAATAAGAACAGTACTCCAATGTTCATTAATAATGGAATTGAATACATTCATTTTGTTTTTATTTTTACCAAATATTTCTAAAAATATTATCATTACTTTAAGTAATGCTCTCGCGCTCCTGGTCTACGGTCTTTCTTGACAGAATTGCAGATTAAACAATGAGTCTGAAATGTAGACACACAAATATATTAACAGTGGTCGCAGATTTTACCATACAATATATAGGTTGCTGTTGCAATCAAGTTTTTATTCTTTATTTAAAAGCCTAATTAATTTCTTGCGAAATTACTTACAACATAGGCTGGCATACAGTCCTCATGGAAAGCATGTCGGCAGTGAAACACATTTAAATTACTAGCATAGCGTAAATCTGTAATAATAAGACCAAAGCAAGATGAGTGGATAATCCATCAATAGCATGAAGAAAAATAATTGCTGGGAAGTGAAAAAGGTATGTGTGTGTGTGGGGACAATTATATAAATGTAAATAAATACTAAAACTATATTGTTTACAATTTAATTTTATACTAAAATAAAAAACACTTTACCACTGACTGTCAACCTCTGATTACAGACTGGACACAGTTGACTATCTAAACAAAGATAAATATTATTTTGATATCAGCATAAATTTAAATATATGTTTGGTATTTTCCAATGTTGAAAAAAATCTATTATAAATGTTAAAAAAAACAAGTCGTGAACAAATATATTTAATTTTTAAACAGACAATCATTTGAAATTATTAAATATTGTAAAATTAATATAATCTAGATTTGATAAAACTAATATGTCACAGTAAAACCTCAGAAATGCAAATATCATTTGTTTTTCAACTGTGCCCTAAACCTAAACCCTAAAATATCAAAAACATATTTCCCCTTAAAAAATGAGCATAAACTCTATTAAACATAAAAACTTTATTCTTTTCAAAATGTGAAAAATAGAAAAAAAACGTTTTACAATAAGCCAACATTGTAACTGCAAGTAACATTTATTTTACAAATGTTTGACATTTATTATGAGTTTGTATGTTACTTTGTACAGCATGATTCATTTCTAATTAAAATATATCAAGCCTGAGATCATGATGTACCGTGATAAAGTAACAAACAAAATACAAACTTATAGAACACATAATATATTACAGCATCCCAAAAAATAAAACTATCAATGTTATTTCTTTTTTTTTTTAGCTAACTAAAGAAGAAAACATTCATATTCTAATTTCAGCAACTTTTGTGACTTTTTTTTTTTGGATGCCACTAAGCAGTCCTATTTTTGTATAGTTGATGATGTTGAAATACTTTTTGTTAAAAAAATAGTTTATACCTTTTTTTTTCTAATTGTGAAACTTACAAACTAAAATAACCAGACAGGATTTTGTTTTTATATGTCAGAAAATTAAATCATAGCCTATGCTTTCTTTAGTACGACAGGAAGTGAAAGCAAGCACAAGACCAATGCAATAGTACAAAGTGCAAACCACACAACCTGACAGCCATCGTTGTTATTAATCATTGAATGATAATTTTAAGAATAAGTGTAAAAAAAATGTACCATCAACAAAGATTCCTCTTTTTTGTGTCCTCACTAGTCTGTCTAAAAGATTAAAACTGTCTGCAACCAAAATTTTACGGCAACCATCTCTCAAGAACAGCTGAAGATAATAAACACACAGCATTAACAAAAGCATGTAAAGGCAGGGTCTCATAAGGTTAAGCAGACCTACATTTTTGGCCACAGTTTTCACCCAGCTCTTTCCCAGTAGTTTTCTTTTCAGTCTCATATGTGTGTCATGTGGCCTTTGGAAAGTTTTTCACCTCTTTCAGAAACAACTTTTGCCAGTTCTCTTCTAAAGTAGTGAAGAGTGAACATTTCATGGATAGGTGTCAAATAATGTCTATACCACCATTCACTAAAACATTGTGACTTGTGGTGTAGTATATAAATTATAACCGGGTTGTATCATCCTATATTTATAATATTATTTGTGGTGTAGGATGTATAATTAAAATACTGCTACTGTCTCTTGAAAAACTACTTCATGGAAAATGACTTTTCAAAACATGTAAAATTATTAAAGACAATTTGCACCCATTATACCACAGTTACATCTGATTTAGATGAAGTTGTAAACTCCTCTTCATCAAAACTAAAACAAAAAAATTTTAAAAACTCCTTTATTACACTTTAAGTCAGGGTGTTTCAAAGTCGTACAATTGTTACCAAGAATTCTATAAGATTCAGTAAAATATATTTTCTTATGTATCATAAGCATGCATTAATTAAAAGCTTTAATTTATCCAAAGATAATTTATAATTTTTTAGAGAACAATACATTTGAACTGAGAACGTTACAGGAAAATTGAACAGCTCTCACCTGCAGATTGTAGTCCTGCAATATTTTGACTAGAGAATCTCTGAGGCCTGGTATCTCTAAATCTCTTCTGATTTTACTGATCACTTTGATAGGGTCAATGTGGGCACCAACATTTTGTAGCAATGCAGTGATAAACTCTGTGCAAAACAAAATGGGATTAGATAGAGACTAAAGTCACTGAGTCTTTATTGTTCTTCACTTTTAGTATTCAAGATTAATTTAAAAGATTCATTTTATTACTTATTTACTTTACTCTTTCAATGTATTTGAATTGATTTTAAGAAAATTAAAACATTATTTTTTTTTAGATGCTGCAGAAAAAAGAAAATTGAAGTTTGATTGACTTGGTTTGTCCATGGAATATTCTATCAGGTTTTCCCACAGCTCTTCATCAGCTTGTTCCATACAGAACTGAATAGCATGATTGACATCTTGAAGCTGTTCTGTAATCAACTTCAGTGCTTGGGTCAAGTTTCCCATGCGACCTGAAAAATGTCAAAATAAAAATTGATATAGAAAATTTAGCTTACACTAGAATGTCACAAATTCATTTGAGTGAGAGCTCCAGAGACTCTTATAACTATTGGGATTCAAAGCAAATTGTTACTATCTAATTCTAAAGTAATAACACAAGAGTGACCTCTATGACCAGTTGAAACAGAATTCGGCAAGCCTGAAACAATTCTTCTCACTGCAGGAGCATTATGAACAGATGTTTCCCAAGTTCTATGAAAAACAGCCAATGGAATACACACCAACTATTGAGCTGCACTTGTTTATAATAAGTCACATCATTAATCTTTGGACTATAAGTGGCTGTGAAAAAATGTTTGATATCTAAAGCCAGTACATACTTAGGTTAGTGAGCAGCACTGGTGTATTCAATGTAATTAATTTTTTAAATTGAGTTTCAGTTCCTGAGTATTTTTCCTTCACTGAGCTCCTACTCGTGGAAACTCTTGACTATCAGAGCATAAAACAGCCCTCAACAGAAATAGTATTCATAGAAATATGGAGAAAAATAGAATATGTACAGTATTAAGACTTTTTTATTTCTCTGTCAGACAATCCTTTAATAAGGCTAGCCTGTGAATCATGTCCTCAAAGTCACACTGAAGAACTCAAACAACAAAATATATGAAAGGTATCAAATGTATCATTTGACCAAAACCATTTTTATTTTGCATAAAATATATAGTTTCTAAAACTGCTAACTAACTTATAAACTATGTATCAAAGCAGCCAGGTGGCTAAAGATGCTTGTTATAAATTTATTATTTAGGAAACTTTTAAAAAAAGCTTTTGAGCTTCTGTGCCCTTTAGAAATAAATGCAACAGGAAAAAAACTTTTCTTTTTTAGCAAAAACAAAAGATTTTGTTTAGAATCTATCTAGTTTAACCTGCTTTAATAAATAATTATAGTTAAAAGGAGAAAGTATTAGCAGTTGGTTGTTGTGACTGCTTG
>JADKLZ010000003.1:22691024-22705441 GCA_021533235.1 Biomphalaria straminea
ATAAAATAAATCCAACACAACTCCCACTTTGTAGACACTGCTCCCACACAACTCCCACTTTGTAGACACTGCTCCCACCCTTATGATTATGAAACTGTAAACCATATCCTTTTTGAATGCCCCCTCCTAATCCACCTTAGTTCCTTAGTTAGGCAGACCCTATACTCTATACTTATCTAATAGTTAATAGTGAACTTATACTAACTTAGGCTACTACCACTACAGCCCAACATAACCAACACCCTTTATGGCAGTACTGAACAACTGAAAAAAACAGCACACTATTTTTCCTTGACACAGTCTGCAAAAGAGCTGACAGATCAGCAGTAAAAAGCTGGTTAGAAGAAGAAGAAGAAGAATACTAATTTATAACATCTTACATCTTCTTTGATAGCCTGCGCCATGTTTGATATCACGTGATGATGTTTATAAATAATTATTAAAAATGTAGCCTCGTTTTGGAAATAGGTCAGAGAGGTGTTCAGATTTAGCAAAATCAATGTATTGGTTTTAGTACACATTTAAAAAATATTTAATTACAGATTCCTTTTTTAAAAAAATCTTATAGTCATATTTAATTTCTTATTGTATTTAAATGGATAATGAAATAAAAATTGTTTAAGACAAACATCATAATAATTTTATTCCATCTATTTACAAAAAATCTGGACAGCCTGTGTTTTGTGACAATTCGGGGCGTTGCTGAAAAGGAGGGATAGTCTAATATTTATTTATGACGATTTAATAATTAACATAATTTATTAATGTTGAGTTCGGCCCTTTTGGGTAGTTATTTTATGCCATTATGTATCCTAGTTTGCTACAATTGTAATAAAATATATTCTGAATAGATAAACAAAAAGAAATAATTGTTCATTTGCACGATTCTTTGGAATTTCAACCATATTTGATTTCCTGTGAGTAAAAAGTTTGGTTTGAGTTGAGCCACTCAGCGTAGATTTTGATGATTATCATAATTTATTTTAATTTTCGCCCTTTTTTTTCCCTTAATGGTTAGTTCATTCTTAAACCTTGTCGTATTTTGCCTTGAAATATCCCTAACTTATAATTGAATATCAACTATTTCGTCGTACTATCATGCCATCATGCCTTTTTTTAAAAATTGTTTATGATTCCAAACATCGAGACCTATTTAATATTTGTAAGCCCACGAGCATGCAGTAGCATTGTGACTGTTTCAGTCGCGAGTTCTGGGCGGGCACGAGGAAAAATATTATTTTTAGTAACACAACAATCAGGTTACTTTTTTTGCCAGATTTAGTTGAACTCTGCTTGAGACTAGGCCTACCTTGCCCTACCATCTTTACGTTGAGCTAGAACTGCTCGATCTATATTTATAATATAGAATTATAGATCTATGTGTATTGTAGTAGTTTTTTTTTTTAATATTTAGTTCTAGATAATAGATCTCAAGTTTACTACTAGCTTACTCACAGAAGAACGCATTTTCCCCCAGAGAGGAATTCATTTTTATTAATAATTTTGATGTCTAGACTCGAATATATTTTAAATATTTGCTTTGAATTTGAACAGGATTACACCCAGGCAAAGACTTCATATGTATACACCGCAAATGTGTATCACACATAACACTTGAATCCAGATAATAGATCTAGAATGTTTAATTATAGCCAGTTATAGCTCTATATAATTATAAATATATATATTACCTATCTAACAATTTAAACTTTGGACATATATGGACAGTTACTTAAAGATTATAGAATTGCATTTTTATCTTTATTACTTTATTACATAAATTTTTAAGTTTTATTTATCTTTTATGTATTTTGTACACATTGAATATTAGTGATTGCTTAAATTCCATTTCAATGTTCTATTTCTAATTCTCGATAAATTGAAATGCTAACAGCCATCACTCCCTACTTATGACGGAATAAGTTTAACAAAGGCACGCCTTCTCCTCGTCAAATCGTTACATTTTTTTTCGTCGTTGCCATGGCAACTCCATCTCCGGAGGTGTCTATCGATTTTCCTCCGTAATGTTTGAGAATATTCCAAGCTTGTCCATTCAGGGACCAGCTATATTCTACGTCGTCTGCTCCCGAACTGCGCACAATACGTCCATCGACGCATTACATAAAATATGTAAAGCGCAGAACTGATCTGAACGTTTTAGTCCCCGAGTCAGCTCTAAGCAAACCTTAGATTGCGCTGGCTGGAAGAACAATTTAAATAACTAATTAATATGATCATTCTGTAGGCATTTAACTGTTTCGTCAATGTCCTGCCTTCGTAATATAGAGCGTATAGAAAGTTATTGTATTGTTTCATTATTGGTATAAAAAACTTTTACATTTTATTTATATATTTATTTATTTTGTTAATTATCTTGGTAGGTCAAATCTATGAACTTAGGCACATGTTTTAAAATCAGTAACTTCAGTGAAAAAGCATGTTACAGGTTGGCATGTGGTGCTCTATGGAAGGGAGGGGAACACAAATCTCGTTTTGTTAACTCATCGAATTTGAGCTGCTTGAAAAAAAAAGTTTTGGCGCTGGCGGGCAAAAGGGAGAAGCACCTTTGGCTTTAACGTGTACTCAACTCTATGAACTTTGGATAATTACGTGCTTTATATATATATATGCTAAATATAACTGTTTAAATTAAAAACATTTTACCCATTTGTTAATTTTATTATTTTTATCTTTATTGCTTTCTCTGCCATTTTATAACTATTGAGTCAACCAACTTTTTTGTTTGCGTTAGTTAAAATTTGTTCAATCTTAGCATATTGTAGATGTAGATCGAAAGGCTGTCTATGAAAAATACTTTGAAATAATTGTTCAAATAATCTAACAATCATCTTCGTAATATTTGCTCTTTCCCCCTAATCTCGCAGAGGATGCTTAATTAGATCTACACTGCAACTCGAGTCTTGTTTTTTTATTTGAAGTTAAACATAAAAATGTTATAAATGAGTGTTGTTTTCTCATCCGAATCAGTATTCCCTTGTCAAATGTAGACTAGAATTCGATTTTCATGTACATAGTACGTGATGAAACATCGTGTTTATTAAAGAGTGGTCGTTTTAAATAGAAAAACAAATCTTTGTGGCAATAGTATTTCACCTTAATTTAAAAGACTAAAAAAAAACAGTAATCAAATTAACATGTATGTTTGTTTTATTCAGAGATTTTCGATTGTATTGTTCATATTTTCAATAAAGTAGAGACATTTTCGAAAGTCAACTGCATTAGATATTGAAAAGAAAATTTAATGTTTTAAATGATGATGTTTTTCTTCGACCAACCAATGTGAAAGGGACTGATGCCAGTTGTTCTACGTAAGAAGGATTGCAAAAACTGATAGTCTTAATTAAGTATATAACAGTAGAGTCGTGGTAGTTTAAATTCTATATTATATTTCATTGGTATCTCTATTTTTAGTTATGTATATAATAAAGTTACGGTGACTGATTTTAATATTAGCTGCCATATATATTACCCTAAAAATAAAACATATCAAGGCGTAGTAGAATTCTTCAATATCAGAGTACTAGAACGTTGTGCTTGTGTTAAAAGCAATGTATCTAATACTCTGGCACGCCCGTAAACATTAGTTTATTGATTTACTAAATTCCCATCGTTTAAATCACGAACACAAAAAAAAAATTGTAGCGATATTTTAAGCTTTGAGTGGCGATGGTCAAGTATTTTAGAATGGTGTGCCACAGAGTGGTTAGGATAAGGGTTCAACCCGACTACCGTTTCGTTGAGTTGAGCTATGCAGACACCATTGGGCACGGTGGTTATAGCTCGTTCCCTGGCGCCCGATCAATGAAGGCATAGCAGCAGCCAGTGAGGGAGAAATTGTCCTGTTTCCCGGTACTATTTTCCTCTCCCTCTCTCTCTTCCTCCTGCAGGGTCCCCGCCATCACATGTACAGGCCCCGGCTCTAAGGTTTCGTGAATCCCACGACCTTCCCTGCCGACTCAACATGGATACGGATTCTAACGATGGAAGTGCTACAGATGTTGTGGACGGTGAATCCAAGCCTGATCTGGTGAAGCTGGCCCAGTCGGCCATAATCAAACAGGTTAGTCAGCTTCCTTCTTCACGCATTCACCTCCCCCCGTTTTCATTCACAATACCTTCTTATGCAGGTGGTAATGATGGCTCATTAACAAATCTATGCTAATAATATGAAATGAGGCACTCGCTGGCATGCCGACCCAAAGCTTCCCTTTGGACGGAATATTTTAACATACCTAGATGTTTCGTGTCGTGCGGCGTTGGCTTGATATCTACCATTCGTGACTGGATGCAGACATTTTGTCTCCCTCAAGATAACTTTGTGTTTTTAATATCTACTGACACTTGTGTAGGCCCTACTTGTTTCAAGGAATAATAGAGATCTGCCGAATTCCCAGGCTTTCTTGTTAATGTCTAAAATGCGTGGCCATTTTGTGAGGTAAAAGACAGTTAATTTAGATCTAGATATTATGATTACGATTTCGCCTTTCTACATGATAACATAAATAAATATAAATATATTAAACTTTGGACAAAAAATGTCAGTGGAGAGCCGTGATTGACTGGTTTGTTTCAAATGTTTTAAATCTCCTAGGTCTACCTTGATGTACATGAATATTTCTTTGACTGTTACACACATAATGGCAGGCATTAATGGCGTTTCAATGCTCTATCTTGTGGAATGGAAAATTATGGCAACGAAATGTTGGGAATCGTTTCAGTGTTTCCTCTTGGCTTCTGTTGCGCTTTGGGCGTACATTCATTTATGCGTGTGCCATTAGTTTGAATGTGCTTGTCTTGCTGATGATTAATCTTTCTGTCTGTGGTGAATCTACGTCATGCTCTTGTAAAAATAAGTACTAAGAAGGCGTAGTGTAGGCTGTACACAGACCTAACTTGAAACATACACGTTTGTGTGTACGTTTCCAAAAAACATTTCCTATTTGAATGTTTGTATGTTCTGTTATTTAAATGTTTGTATGTTCTGTCATTTGAATGTTTGTATGTTCTGTCATTTGAATGTTTGTCCTGTTATTTGCATGTTTGTATGTTCTGTTTAGTCTTCTTGAAATAAGTTTCTTTTCACATTTGTTTATTTTATGTGGAGGTTTAAAGGATTTTATTTTCCTACCGAGAGTCTTAATGAGTATCGGATAATTGTTGAGGGAAGTAAAGGTTGTTATTTGTTGTTGTGGACTGTATTTAAAAACTTTCATCCTGAATGGTTCTATAGTTCTTGAAAGGAACCCTTACCATTTGTTTAAAAATGTAGGTACACATTTTAATAACAACTCTAAGCTTATGCTGCTTAAAAAAAATGTTTACTTTGTTTCCTTGTGTCTTCTTGACTTGCTTCTTAGAGCTATTAAATTGAATGCACATATTCAATTAGAGAGCTGCTAGCAATCTTAATGATGCGCGTTTGTATAGTTTAGTGTTTAGGAAAAATATTTTTGTTACTTGGGAGTTGGAGATAAAAAGGACTGTTATATGAATTTAAAAAGCCACTAGGAGATCTGGGGAGACAGAAGAAGATAGTCGTATTATAAAGTTGTATTTCACATTGTAAAATCTTGTTTTAAGTTGTTAAGAATATTACGAGACAATGGTGTAATTGAAAATTATATCAGGGAAAAGGTGTTTAAAAGTGTTTTTTATTTTTTATTTTTATTAACGACTTTCAGTAAGAGAGAAAACAGTAGGGTAAGGTGGGGAAAAAAGCCCCCTCTAAGCTTCCATGGCCTGTTAAATCTAGTATATTAATATAATTATACCTTAAATTTCTTTTTCAAATAGTGCAATATGTCTACTTTACAAATTAGTGTTTAAAATGATATTGTTTCTATAAAAATGATCGATTACATCTGAACTTAGCTAGCGCTCTGGTATTAGGTCTATGTAGCTCAACAAGATTCAATAATAATAAAAAAAAAACATTTTACCAATATTAATGGTACAAAGGACAAATATTGGATCCTGTTAGTTGCCGATGACACCCCGGTAGATTTACTAGTCTTATGGTATCGATCTATGTACAAGTGATTGAAGGAGACAGTAGTTGGCCTCCTTCTGTCGTAACGACTATGATTCATCTGGTAGAACGACTATGATTCATCTGGTAGAACACTTGTTTATGTGACTGTGGAGCCTTATTTTGGAGAGATACTCCCGTCCATATATATAGAAGGTTAAGGTGGCTATCGCTTTGGTGGTAGAGGAGCCAGACATTTTTCGTATGGCACGCTTTTATTCCAGAGTTGAAGTCCATGTTTTTTTCGCCGAGGAGACTGAAAAGTAACATTTTTTAAATACAACCTTCGTTAAGTTAAAGTTAACTCAATTTTGCTAACTGGCAGATACATAAGAACTTCTTGGCAACAAATTGTTAACACAATCTTGCTAACTGGCAGATACATTTAGAACTTCTTGGCAACAAATTGTTAACACAATCTTGCTAACTGGCAGATACATTTAGAACTTCTTGGCAACAAATTGTTAACACAATCTTGCTAATTGGCAGATACATTAGGGCATTTAGAACTCCTTGGCAACAAATTATTAACACAATCTTGCTAACTGGCAGATACATTAAGAATTTCTTGGCAACAAATTGTTAACACAATCTTGCTAATTGGCAGATACATTAGGGCATTTAGAACTCCTTGGCAACAAATTGTTAACACAATCTTGCTAACTGGCAGATACATTTAGAACTTCTTGGCAACAAATTGTTAACACAATCTTGCTAACTGGCAGATACATTTAGAACTTCTTGGCAACAAATTGTTAACACAATCTTTCTAATTGGCAGATACATTTAGAACTTCTTGGCAACAAATTGTTAACACAATCTTGCTAATTGGCAGATACATTAGGGCATTTAGAACAACTCCTTGGCAACAATTGTTAACACAATCTTGCTAACTGGCAGATACATTACAAAGAAATGGGTGTATCATTATGCATTATGTGAACAGTAGATCTGGGCTTAAACTTTTATGTTTTAGAGTAGTACTCATTTAATTATCACACTTAAAAATACTTCGCTAACTGCATTTATTTTGTTGGAGGCGGGGTACTTAGACTGTGCAGTTTTTGGGATAATGACTTTTAAATATATCGATCATTTTATGTAAGATCGCATTTGTTTTCCCTTATTCTAAATAAATGGAATTGTATTTAGATTACGGCTTTATTCGTCCTGCTTTGTCAATACAAATTTATAACTGAGACTACAATAATAATGATTTGCATACTTCTAATAATTATATCATATATTTTTAGCATGATAAGCGTTTTAGCATTGTGGAGGCGAAGTGGCTGAGTTTTAAAGCGCTTGGCTTCTGAACCGGAGGCTTGAATCCCGGTGAAGACTAGGATTTTCAATTTCGGCGTCTTTAGGGCTTCTGACTACACCAATTCTAATGGGTACCTGAAATTAGTTGGGGAAAAGTTAGGACGGTTGGTCGTTGTGCTGGCCACATGACACCCTCGTTAACCGTGGGCTACATAAACAGATGACCTTTACACCATATGCTCTCTAGATCGCAAGGTCTGAAAGTGGAACTTTAGTTTTGGCATTGTATGGCTGTGGGTCTACATTTTGTTAAATATTGAACCAATTTTCAACTCGGACAATACAAATTGAGTAAATATTCATCATCATCATCCCAGTTTCGCTACAGCCCTTGGAGGGCCCTGTCTTGTTTTAGCACGTCTCTCCAGTCTGATCTATCCTGTGCTTTACGTCTCCATGGAGTGCCCTGGCCTGGCACATCTCTCCATTCTGATCTATTCTGTGCTTTACGACTCCATGCTCGAACTTAAAGCTGTTGTAGATCTGCCTCTACGTCACCCAGCCACGATACCTGTGGTCTGCATTATGGGCGCATGCCTTTTGGTTTCTGCCGATGAACAATCTTTGCTCCTCTGTTCTTCGGCATTCTTTCAAGGTGACCTGCCCAAAGTAATTTGTTCCCTTTTATTTCCGTCACTAGATCTATAGTATTATCTTGTAATTCTAACATTGTAGGTCTAGTCACTAGACCTCTAGTGCACAATTCAGACATTTTTTAAGGATTGTCTCAATGGGTTTGATTGGTATGAATAAACTTCTACGAATAAGAACCTTCTTCTTCGTTCTTGTTTTAATGTTGGATGGTTCAGGCGAGTGCCCTAGATCTGATTTAACCGTGCAGTGCTTTCCAGATCAGGCAGCTTTTGTTCTATATGACGTTTTGAGGTCATTTTTTAAGGGCCTTGTGATAAAAGTGAACAAGCAGCATTCTCCAGTGAAGATCCACTAGGGTAAATTCACTAGTGGGCCTACGACTAGGAACCTAACATTCCAGATAATATGTTATTAGACATACATTATCCGGACAACAAACATTTTACGTTTTCTATACGTGAATTAGATTTGGTTCTTGATCTAATCGTTTCCAGTTAACTATTAATTTTGCCCCTCTAGTTAAATCAGTGTTTATTAGTGGTATAGTCCAGTAAGCATGTACAGCTTGATGTCTGAACACTGCCACAGTGTATTCGGAGTAGGACATGCTGGTTTGAGTCTTCTCTCACCTCTCTGCTTTCTTACTGACTACATCTCATTGATTATTAAGCTACGTCCTCGTTTCTCGGTAGATTGTGGTTTAAAAAAGAACTCTTCAAATGAAATATTAGTAATTATTAACGTAAGCTTATCTTATCTTATAAAATACAGACGTTACTTTAAAAAATAAGATGATTACGTCCTACGCGTCATGCATCTAGTCATATATGACTGGCTCAGGCAACCCATTCCATGCTCTAATAGCACTAGAGAAGAAGGGGCATTTGTACAAATTTGTCCTAGCCTATGGTTCCATCTAAACTTTTTTTTCTTTTATCGCGACCTAGACCTACAAAATTGCAGCTAATTGTCTAGTTTTTTTGTTCATTGATGAAGGCAAAGAAAGATATTTTATAGGTCTGATTTCTAGAATGATCAAGAAGCGCTATGCCAATGCCAATATAAAATGAATACACGGTGATACACGTTATATAGAGAACATACAAATCTAGCCTGCTAACTTGTGTGTTTAGCTGTCCGGTATCAGCCTGGATCGGGCCTGAGTGTGCCTATTTTTATGTTTTGGTTTGTGTCGTGTGGGACTGCCAATCAATATGCTGGCTCACACGAGCGCTTACAGATTCAACTGTAGGCGGAAAATCGTTAAAAGACTTGCATGCATCGGGACTGCTATCCAGTGCATCGCCGAGCGTGCTTTTATTGCCCGCCCCCCGGGGGGGCAGGGTGAGGCTTGGGAAAAGTACTAGCAGCATTCTATTAGAGCAAAGAAAGTTACTTGTTAGCCAGGACTCCTGTGTCATGACGTTGTGTCTTTTTGACGTCATTGAGATGACTTGACCAGTAAGAGTTCACTGTTCCAGCCGCCAGCAATAAACCTAGGGGAGGGGAAGGAGTCGGGTGTGTTCGCCCAGTTGACTCTATCGATCCATCTTTTGAGAGAGATGAATTGAGGTCGGCTATTTGTTGCTCGCCCGCTTGACACATCTGGCACATGTCAGATCAGAATGTTTTTAGTGGAACATCAGAACTTGATTGCTATTCGGTCTGTAAATAAAGACATAATGAAAGATGTGGGAATGGCTTGCTAGTATGAGCAGTACATCTACAGTATTGTGTTTAGCTTCAGGGGCATAGTTAGAAACTTATTTAGACGTCTTTAAGCTAAGTCGTAAATAATAAGTCAGGATAGGAGGCACGCACACATACAAGTACTGGCCTGTTATTTATGGGCATTCCTTCAATACAATCAAGATTTTTTTTTCAACAGTCCTGTTTACATTGGGGGGGGGGGGGGAGTACTATATTTTCTAATTTTAAAATATGATCAGCAATAGCATCACAAACGTTTTCACTTGGTTAACAAATAAATAACACAGACACGTCTTGATGTAACTATTGTAACTGAACCACAACTGGAATTTTTTACGCCCCCTCCCCGATCCCAATTGAGGTTTCATGAAACAATGTCTGCGATGCCCCATGTTGTTCAAATAGTTTGCCAATAAAGATATTTGTATATTTATCTTGTTCTGTAAACTTTTGTAATAGAACTGTTGTCGAATACAAATGCTGTTTCTTCATGTTAGAATGTGTGAATTTTTTTTTCAACATTTTACTTACTAGTTATGCTTTAAAATTAAAAATAAACGTGTATGTAGGCCTATCTGTGTATAGACTTCTAGATGTTATGTTTGAAATATTGCCGGTGTATGATTGTTTTTAAGGCACATTTTTTCAAGGTTCTTATCATAATAGTTACGATCTAATTGTAATTTTGTTCGATTTGCTATGAAATTGTAATACAAATTCAAACCTCATTACGTAAACAAATGATTCAGTTAATTTTTAACTTGATTATCTGTTTAGTAAGAATTCATGTCATCGGTTAAAAGTTGACTATTGAATTTTATCTTTCCTTTGTTTGTTTTAATATTCTATCCTTTTATTACTTTAAAAAAAATGTTTCAATTGCAGGATGTTATGCTCTCAGCTACAAGCACACAGTCTCCGCTGGCTCCAGTCTCTTCAGTCTTCACAATGCCCTCTGTTTCACTACCACATGTGTCAATGGCCAGTACGGGGCTCGGCCTTGCTGACCACTTGTTCATGTCCGTGCCCTCTGTGGCAGATACCGCTACCACACCTTCAGCCACAGAATCTAAAACAGACATAGCAGGTGTGTGGTGTAATTATTCCTGAACTTTTAATTTTAAAAAAAGTATGATTAGGAAAAGGAATGACTTAAAATTAGTTCCACATTTTATACATTTTTACTTAGAAACTTACTTTTGATCACAATGCATGTATCATTTTTCTTATACTATTAGTTACTATTGTAAGAGATTATATCACAAATTTTCCCAATTCTTTATGTAAAATAAGTTTAAAAATGAATTATAATAATGAAAAAAAGGATAGCATTGATCCACAAGCATTTCTTAATAATAATAAAGGGATCTAATGTAGTTTTTGTTTTTCAGGGGCTTTGTCTTCACTTTCAAGTCAGACCCACTTACTTGGTCAGCCTCAGGTAGCACCTCACTTTTTCTTAGCCAGTCAGCCATCAGCGTCTGCATCAACTGGCCAAACAAGCCATACAGTACCGGTGCAACAAATACTTATTCCTGTTTCAACGGGTGAGTTGCTCAGAGATGCAAATAATGTTTTGAGTCAAACATTGCTGTCTGAAGAAACTTATTCTTGAAAATATTTCACCTTTTCATAAACCAATTCAGTGTAAAAGAAGATATGAATGACACATGAGTTTGAATTTAACAGCAGTCATATTGAAGTAAATAAAGCCAACACTCTTTCTGAGGCAGTTATTTTTTGCATCACTCAATGCAAATGTTGGAAAAAAAAAAGTATTGCTTTTAAGTTGTTCTACTTTTCCATTGAAATCAAAACTGCAATGTTTGTGTCATTGAAAGCAACCCTGGAATGTTTGTGTCATTAAAAGATTAAAAGCAACCCAGAAATGTCTCTGTCATTGAATTTGAAGGCCATTGCTAGTCCACCTAAATCGTACAGTTTCATATGGTCAGCCATAGGTCACATTGTTATAGAAGGACTTTAAAATAAAACTTTAGACCAACTTGAATAGGATGTAAAAGATTGAGTATGTTTTACTATGTCATGAAATTAAAGAATGAATCTACAATATTTTGTACATTTTGAGTGAATCTGGTGTGAAAGTATATTTTGGTTTACTATAGTTCTAATGTTTTGTTTGGTGTATCACTCTAATTTTTTAGACAAATTCCTTATGGTTAATAAAGATTATTATTATTATCAAAACTTTTCAAAACTGGTCTGTTGTGCAGGAAATTGCATTATGCAAAGGTCTTACTAATGATGATATCCCACATTATTTGTAATTTGAAAGTAAGAATTTAATTTAAACATAGAGAAACATAGCACTCACAACCTAGAATAACTGGGATCCATTTCACAAGTTGAAAAACTATGGGTTTTTTTACACTCACATACACAAATGTAGCATTATGTACCACCATTTAGTTCTATTTTGAGAGTGTAACTTAGTTAATAAACAGTGAATCCTACTTGCATTAAACATTGAAACTTTTTTTTTTAATTACCTTTCAGGAAATGGAACTCAGCAGTTTATTAGCATCCCAGTTTCTCTTGCAACAGGAGGAAATCAACAAATCCAACTGATCACAACCAATAATGGTGGACAGTTCTTAGCCACTAATTTATCTAGTCTACAGAGTCTAACTCAGCCTCTGGGTAGTAAATACATTTTTTTTTTCTCTTCATTTCAACTTTTGTTTGTTGTACCATATTTCAGCATCAATATTTTTTTTAACTCATTTTTTGTACAACCAAGTTTTGACAATGTCCTGGTTAGTATAATTTTTTAAAATAAAGTCACAGGCAATTTCTATGCTGTTCAACTATTTTCCTCTGCATTTTTACTTTATGTTACCTGTTACCTATCCCTTAGTCTGGTGGACCGTTGGGGCACCAAGCAAGGCTTGTAGACCATCTTTCTCCATTCCTCTCTATCCTTTGTTTCTTTAATACCACTGCTTAAAATTTGTGTACACTTTTGATAGACCTTAGTGTGGCTTTTGAACAGATACTGGTATCTCAAAATTTAGGAAAGAGAATCATTTTTGATAATTTCTATAAATGTGTATGCAATGAAGTTTCGTTTTAATTAAGGGTGTGGTGACAGAGTGGTAGATTTCTTCATTTGTGAGTGGAAAATCCTAGGATCATATCAAGTTCTCCCGTTTAGGATTTAAAGAGATTCCTAAATTCTTCCTACTGTTAATACAAAAATGTACCTGAAATTAGAGAAAGTAAATGTATATGGTCTTGGTCACCTGTATATGCCCTGACCCTGGAAATCATAAACTTTTGGTGGGGGGTTGATCCCTTAGCTATAATTTGTCAGTTATCTTTTTTTCTTACTGTAATGTTTTTGTGTAAGCATAATGTTCAAATTCTTTTTTCCATTTTTGAGAAGTTCTAACTTTAAATTTTGCTTACTTTATTATTTTTTTTTTTTATTTTTTTTTTTTTTGCATTCATAGGATAGGTTATGGGAGTTTTTTTTTAAAGTAGATTTGTTTATGTCTCTTAGGGTCCAGTCGTGATGCACACAGTATTTCTCAGTCTAGTCATGCACTTGCAAACCATATTGCTTCATTACCACAGCTGCTCACCACAGCATCTGGAGGTCAGTTATTAGCAGTAACTCCTCAGGTAAGGCAACTTAAATGAATAATCAATCAATTACTTTTTGTAATTTGCATAATACATTCTAATGTTTAGGGATTTTTATTGACAACTTTCAAAAGCATATTTTTTTAAAACACTTAATATATCTAATTTTTTTTTCTTCTCAGCTAGATCTAGTTAGGCTAAACAAAGTTATCTGTTCTCTGCAGATGCTGGCATCTTTACCCATTGCAACAAGTCAGTCATCTTCATCCGCCAATGCAGTTAGTTTGTCATCCCATTCTCTGAGTCATTCAGCTGTAGCCACAGCACAGCAAGTCCTTCAGCACACCTTGTCTCAGGCTGTAGCCGCCAGTGTCACCTCTAAGCTGGCACAACAAGCACACATAACTTCCTCTACGAACGGTCTTCCGCCAAACGTTTCACAACTTTTGCCTCGTGAGTTTTTAATGGAATCTATAAATGCAGTTAATTTTATTATTTTGCCACTTTTTAAGAATATTATTTAAGTTGTTCAGTAGGTCTGAGAGTTTAAAAAAAAAATGTTATTTAACATATTCATTCAATTGGTTTCATGGTGGTAAAGTACTTGGCTACTAAAGTGTGAAGCTAGGTTTTAGCTAGGCTGTTCCTGGCAATAGTTTGTGGGCCTATAGTAAGTTGGTCCATATGAGATTCTCGTAAACAGTGTTCCACAGAAAAAGAGCTTTAAGTGATTGGCCAAAGTCATCTGTGTCTTAAAAGGAAACTTATGTTCAATGGTTATTTTTTAACTAGATACTGTTGATAAACTTTTTAAGCTGCTTTTTATGTAGCGCATATTTCATGCTTATAGCATGCTCAGTACACTATAGTCCTATTTCTTTTGTGGACATGTAGGGAAATACTGTGTTTTGGAGAAGGTTTCTGTGCTACCTTTAGGCACTCAGCAAACAAAACTCAGCTTGAGTTGGGGTTTAAACTGAAGCTTCCAATGATAATGTAGCCAAACTCAGCCACACATCCCACAATGTAACATAACAACATTCAAAGAATCTGATGTTAATTAGACTCAGATACTGTTGAAAAACCAACCTAAAAATACAAACTTCAATGAGTCTGATGTTATTTTTACTCA
>JADKLZ010000003.1:22705451-22726230 GCA_021533235.1 Biomphalaria straminea
CAACCTAAAAATACAAACTTCAATGAGTCTGATGTTATTTTTACTCAGATACTGTTGGTAATTCAACAGAAAGTACAACAGTTGATGGCATAAATTTAGACGAAATCAAAGAATTTGCAAGACAGTTTAAAATCAGACGCTTGTCTCTTGGTCTAACTCAAACTCAAGTGGGTCAAGCCCTAAGTGCAACTGAAGGGCCAGCTTACAGTCAGTCTGCTATTTGCAGGTAAAATCCTTGTTTTGGTCTATGAATCAAATGTTTCTCAGGCATTCATTCTCATGCTAGACTCTTTATTGCTTCTACTGGTTATAATGTTTCTTAAACAATTTTAGCATCACAAAACATTGGACTTTGCAAAAATATATAGCTGAAAACATTTTGGAAGTTTTGGTAATTAAATTATCTTTAATGGCACTTTTGTTGCCTTACAAGTTTTTTAGTCCATCAAATTAAGTGAATTTACCAGCCACAGTCTATTACTATAATAAATGTATGCATGCAATTTAGAGTAAAATTTTCACATATTTGATCATTCATTACAAATCTATTTTAAATAAAGAAAATTGTATGATTTTACTGTTTAAAAAAACAAATTTTCTTGACTAATCTAGTTTTTAGCATTGCATACCCTAAAAGTGGAAGAAAAAGGGTTTATTAGTTTTTTTATGGTCTGCATGTCTGTCATATTGAAATCTCACAAACTAAAAAAGCTATTGAAAACTATAGATGTTATCATAGTTTGTAGTTTTCTAATTTTAGGTTCAACTTCTTTTGGTCTTCTGAAAGCAGACCCTTTTGTTTTGTTAATAAATTATGCAAATCTCTTTTTCATATGAATTCACCAACTTTAAAAGCAGGATCTTGTTCTTTGGGTGAAAGTAATATACCGTATTTGTGTCAAAAATTGTCATCCACATTCTATTATTATTTAAGCTGCAACAAGAATATACTATTTTTGTTATATCTGAGACTTGTTAATTTTAGGTTTGAGAAACTGGACATTACACCAAAAAGTGCTCAGAAAATAAAACCTGTGTTAGAGAGGTGGATGGCAGAAGCTGAAGAAAGGTATAAAAATGGTGTGCAAAATCTGACAGACTTTATTGGAAGTGAGCCGAGTAAGAAACGTAAAAGAAGAACCTCTTTCACACCACAAGCTTTAGAATTATTAAATCAATATTTTGAAAGGAACACACATCCAACAGGTGAGGAACTTTAAATAAAATCTCAAAAGCTTGTCATAAATCATAAATTATTGTTACATAGATTATATTCTACCTTTTCTCCTGAAATTGTTATGGAACTATATTTAAACTGATTATTTGTATAGAACACCTTAATAGTATGCTGCACAAATTATTTGATTCACCTCTGTACATATTACTGTCATCTTGATGTTACTGAGTTCAAACTGTCAGCCTGAGGGAGGTTTGTGTTAGGATTTAACTTTTTTTTTTGTGAAGTCTGTAACAAAGTCATAATCTATGAGTATTAAAATTAAAAATATAATAGCTTTTTTACTTTTATTTCTAGTAGTATCAAGCCTTCGCATGAATATTAACATTGTGATTTTACAGTAAACCTAAACCATAGTTTTTGTTTCAAAAATTGAAGTTTTCTTTTGACCAGGAACAGAGATGACAGAGTTGTCTGAAAGATTGAATTATGACAGGGAAGTGATAAGGGTCTGGTTCTGCAACAAGAGACAAGCCCTGAAAAATACCATTAAAAAACTCAAGCAAGATGGACAATGACAATTACTGAGCACCTGAGGGTGGGAAGGGTCTTAGCTACAATTGTTTGTTGCAATAAATGTGTACAAAAGGGGTAATGTTTTCATTTTGATTGAGTGAGTGCTTCATTAATAAACATGTGTCCATTGGCTACCTCTGTCCATGAGAAAAAAAAAAATTAAATCTTAATGTAAGATGTCTTACAAACAGTATTGACATCTCTGTTGGAGTAGAGGGTTTGATTGTCACATCTATTGCATTATTTTTATTTTCCCCTTGTATACCAAACCACTGCCATTGATGAGAGCCATATAAAAGACTTACTGAGAATATGTGAGAAAGAAATGCAAGGAGGTTTTGGCTTATGGAGCACCTAGTCACTATATGACTGATTCAGTTGTCTTATGATATATGGTGCCGGGATGACACTAGTGCAATTCTAAATGACTTTGTTTTGGAGCATGTCCATACTGTGTAAATGAATAAATTTAAATGCACAAAGATCAAAAGCTTGTGATGATCAACAGGTTTTTTAAATGTTAATTTGTTGTTTTGAAAACAAAACTCTGCAATAAGTAAAAAACGGAAAGTTATACTTATGTAAATAGTAAGCAATATTTTTTTTTATAGTTTTCTTAGATTGAAAGCATTGCTTCATTATGGATAGTCTAAATCCTTAGAACAACTGATTAAAAAAATTGGTCTATCCAATAAAATAAACTAACAATAATGATAGCAAGGGAAGAATGGCCAACTAAAATGTGTTGCTGCTTTTTTTTTTCCTTATTTGATGTTATTTTGTAGAGCTTAACTGTAGCTTTTTTTGTAGATCCACGTCCTTTTAAAAACAGACCTAAACTTTTGTTTGATCTGTGCTTTGAAAAATGTAATTGATATTAATTTACAAAACCTAAATTAATGGCATTTTTTAAAAGCAAACTAAAATTTTTTTTCTGTACTTTGTCTTGTCATTAATAGGTTATTTATTTTATGAAAAAAAATAAAGCCACACTCGATCTTAGCACTGATTTGTAAAAAGAGAAAATAGGTTTATAAGAACATTCTGTTGTATTTTTTAGATGGCCCTTCAGAAAGGAAGTTTTTTTTTACTTCTTAGCCCAAACTTCTTGCAGAAGTGTACACCACAAATATGGATTGGAACCAAAAAAAAATAAATTTGGAATTTGATATTTTTCTTGTAATAATTTATGAATACTTTTGTAATTTAAGCTTAAATTGTTCAGAATATTTTTTTTTTGTTTTTTTAGATTTAAAGTGCTACTTGCAAAAATTTCAACTTCTTTTGACTGCTGTCATATCAACAACACTGACATATAATTCTGAGAAAGTCTTCCAGTCTTTAGGGGGGAATTACTTAAACACCTATTATCATTGGTTTATTGTTTTATAATGACTAGGCTTATGGAATATGTTTCTTTTTTCTGTGTTAGTTCTTATAAGAACGAACTAAATTTAAAAAAAAAAATCTTAGCACAATTTTTTTGTTCACTCACATAACAGTAATATTAATAAATGCGAATGTTGACAATAAGCTTTGTAAACAACTTATTTTGGTCTTTTCATTGGCTTCTTTTTAAATGTGTTACATATAAGCACATATAAATCTCAAATAAAATGTTTAGCATAAGAAATATATTTTTAAAAAATTATCTGTATATTCTCTGTATATCAAAGGAAGTATTTGAATTGAAATCCTTATGTCACTTTCTATTGGGCTGTCAGTGTTCAGAAGATCTTGTGTTCTTTGATTGTAATTTATTTATGACCTATTTTTGCGTCCATGTATTCTCCCTTCTTTTGATATATTCTTGTGAATTTGTATAAAATGTAAATAGCTGTACATTATGTAATGTAAATAAGAAAGTATGCATTTGTGTTGACCTATTGTACATTTTATACATAATTTATTGAATGAAAGAAGTCAAAGTGAGATACACTATACACTTAATGCATGCTTTATTTGTTTGCATTGCTAGAGAATTTATTTTGTTCAAGATAACTATTTTGTTTTGTTTTTTTAAATTGGAGGAATTCAATCATTTAACTCAAAAATGTTTATATCCAAAGTTGGGGCTTTGGTTTGTTACTAGATATCCTGAATTCAAAACGTGCAAAAGACTACAATTATTTTGAATTATAATACAAGTGTATAAAAAATTAATTTTTGAAATCTAAATTAATTTTTTTAAATTTGTTTTTTAAATGTTTCTACCAAGATTATTGTTATATTTATGTTAAGACATTGTGAATTGATAGAAAACAGTGCTATCAGAAGTAAATTTAAAAAAAAAATAAAAACTGACTATTTTGTCCTTTATGGACGGACTACAAGGGTAAAATGACACTTTCACATTATTTTGGGTGAGCATAGTGAATTCATTTCCAGTGTGACCAGATGAATAGGAATTTTGTTTCCATAACCAGTACACAAAAACAAGTTCTTTTTATTAATTGTTGATTGGTATTTTGTATGTTAGTATATAATTAAATCACTTGTCAACAAAAAAAAAATGCTTCACTACAGCAGCATTAACTTCTGCATTTGAGTTTATAAAAATAGATCTGTTAGTTACTTTTTTTTCGTAAACACCATCTTGAAACTCTTTTTATTACGAAGAAGAATATTGGAACGCTTGGTCTTTACTCTAGGCAACCCATTCAATGGAAGCTGGGACCAATTTTTGTTTATTCAGCTGCTCATATTTTATATTTTTTTTTAATGTCCAGGTCTTGAAACTGCTTAAATTTAATTTATGCATTTATGTATGTTTTATTATGATCAGGTAAAAATGCGTGCCTGAAATTGTGATATTGTATTCATTACTTTATGGAAAATGAAATGTTTTAAGTCTGTGTCTGGAGAGAATCTCAAAAGCCAATGTATTCAGAAACCTGTTCGTCATGCTGTCCAATCAGTTGTATTGCATTGCTTCAACTTTCCTTATGTATATAAGAAATGTGATATCCCCCCAAGGCAGTTACACGATGTCATCTTTTTGAAATCTGGTCAGAATAAGGCACAATAAACTGTTTCTTCTATAACAAAGACTAGAAATGTTCTTGTTAAATATTTTGATAAAGACTTACAGTGTCTTACAGTACAAGACTTTCTATTCATGTACCATATAAAATAAAGTAAAACTAGAATACAGTATTATGTCTCATCGTGTGATTATATATTTCATCAGAAAAGTTCACCTCTTGTAACTTTGCAACTGTATCAATCTATAGAATTAACACTGTGACATAGAGAACATTAATGAAGCTTATTTTTAGGAATTCATTTTTTGGTATCAGATATAGTGGCTCATGATAATTCTCAGGTGCTAAGCTTTTATGACACTATGCTTTTGTTATTGTATAGTGACTGATTGAGCGCACTTTATTGTTATTCCCATGATGCATCACATTATACATTTGTAAGTATTTAAAACAACAACAACAAAAAATGGTGAAAAACTCAATTAAATTGATAATCTGAAAAATGAAAAGTTTTTGTATTTGTTTTATTTTAATATAATAGTGTTGATGAAAATAGTTGGACAATAAAAAAAAGCACTAAACAATATTCAGCTCAAAAACATCATTTTTAGCAGTGTCTAATTCACTCAGCTTCATTTTGATATTAGCATTGACATCTTGAAGTTTTCTCATTTTCCTAGCAGCTATTTCAATCTTCCAGACTAATTCCACATCCCATTTGTGTGTGACAAATGATGTGACCTGTCCTTCTGTTGAGCCAACACGACCGACCCGACCCACGCGATGAATATAATCTGATATAAATGTAGGGAAATCATAATTGATTACATGTTGGACATTAACAGTATCCAGACCTCGTGATGCAATGTCAGTTGCCACAAGAACATTTAGAAAGCCATCTTTGAATTTGTGGAACACTCCAATCCTTTCTTTTGATGACATTTCACCATTTAGTTTTAAACAGCTGATGCCATTGTCATTTAACATTTTATCCAAGTAGTAACAAGTCTTATTGTTATTTACAAAAACTAACGTAGGCTCATTCTTATCTATGCTACTTTTAACTATCTCAACCAGTTTTTGTCCTTTACTTTGTGTGTTGATGCGCAAAAATTTCTGTTTAACATGAGGCTGTAGCTTGTGGAGGCCTTGGGTTGATATTTTGGCAACAGTGTCCAGAGGCAAAAGATCCCCTAATATTGTGTCCACACCATCAGGCATTGTGGCACTGACTAAAACAATCTGCGTACCCCCAAGTAGGCCGTTGTTGTCCTCATGTTCTACTACCTGAACATGGAACATCTGAAGAATTTTCTGAATGTCTGAAATGAATGAATCATCAAACAGAGTATCAGATTCATCAATGATCATATGCTGTAAGTTAAGACAGCTAATTCGTTTTGATTTCAGCTGCTTCATCAAAGCACCTGGTGTACTGATCAGCATGTCCATTGGAGTTTCGTTGAGTTTTCTGCTGTTCCCCAGTAAAAAAGGATCAAAGTCTGCATATGGCTTTAAAGATTCCGCAACAGACATGACTTGTTGAGTCAACTCTCTGCTTGGAGTTATGATGACAGTATTTGGATTGTTCAAGTTGTTGTATCTTGACTCATCACCTTCATTTGATTTGAAATAGAGCTTTTGCCTAATAATCCACTCTATAGCAGGGAGAAGGTAGGCCAAAGTCTTTCCTGAACCAGTTTCAGCAGTGCAAATAGCATTGCTTCCTCTTAATAATCTAGGAATTGCATACTGTTGAATTTCTGTTGGAGAGGTAATACCCAACTGTCTGAGGCCCTCGCATAATTTCTCATTAATACCAAGTTCCTGAAATGAACAGCTTTCTTCAGAAATACTAGGGTTGTTTGAATAGGGCAATATGGTGAAGTAATCACCAAGCCTCTTGTTTGTTTTCCAGCCACAGCTAACAAGTTTATGGGTATCAAATTCATTGAATGCTTCCCCTTGATAAAAGTTGTATTGCCGGCGCTTGCAGGAAATAATAAGAGGCCCTCGTCTCTTCTTCTGTTGATTTAATAAAAAACTTTCCTTCAGTTTTTTGTCTCTTGCATGTTGGATCTTTTTTTGAATTTTTAGAGGGCAGGTTATTCTGGGTAGATCTTGGAAGGCTTCACTATGCACATAAATACATGAATTAACAAACCATCTCATGGATGACCTCCTCAACAACATAGATCTTGTTAAGCTAAGAGAAAAAAAAATTGTAGTTATAATAAATAGCAATAGCATAGTAATCTTATATTATCCAATTCTTCATCTACAAAGACTCATATTCTGGTTATTCTCTGTTTGTATTATTCCTGTACTTATTTAAAGTATTAGCTTATGCATAGTTTAAGAGTTTCAGTTAATTTTTTATAGTTTCGAGTTTAAATCCAAAATGTAGGCTGTGATTTACATTTGTGGTTTTGGAACTTCTGAGAGGCCAAGACATTTTAGTGGGTTACCTTACATTTATTTGGAAAAAAAACAACAACATAAGTTGGTTGCTATAATGGGTACAACACTCTCAGAGACTTGAGTGGTAAAGCCCATGGCTTCTGAACCAAGGGGTCCAGGGTTAAATTTCTGGTGCAGATTGGGATTTTTTATTGTTAGTTAGGGAAAAGTAAAGGCGGTTGGTCAGTGTGCTTGCCACATGGCACCCTCATTAACCATGGGCCACATAAACAGAGACCCCACAGATTGCAATGTTTGAAAGGAGGAACAGTATTAAAGCCATGTAGTGACCATAGCCTTAGCTCTAAAAAAAAAAAAATTCCTAAAAAATATTAAATAAATTAAAAAAAAGAAAAAAAAATTGAAAGAAACAAAAATAAATTAATTTTTACTACAAATTAATTTTTACTAGACATTGAAATTTTAAAAATATTTTCTTTTATATAAAATTAATACTGAAAACCAAAAGATATAAATTGAAAAGCTTTAAAATTGTTTTTATAAAAACTAGATCTAATGCCTCTAGAAAAATAAAATTCTGAAAGTGCTTGGAAAATATTTAAAAATTACTTACTTTTCCATCTTCAATGACACAATGTTATATTACTCAAGTTTATACAATCATTTGTTGGAGCAATAAGTTGGATCTGATTAGAAAACAGAACACTGAAACAAATTAAGAAATAAATTAGTATAGTAAGATTTGTTTTCGTTAATATTTATATGTATATATATATATTATATCTTATTAGCTTTATCTATATATTATATATACCGGTATATTAATATATATTTTTATAAATAACTGTCTTTAAGTTTTTTCCTTGCAATTTCAATTTCCCTTTTTATGTGATTGTAAAAAAAGAAAAATTCTAATTTTTTTTAAATTAAGCAATATCCACATTGAGCTGGCGTATTTACATCTCTAGGCAGCCATGGCAACCACTGGCCAGATTTTGCGATGTCTTAGCGCTGAATCAAGTAATATATATAATATTGTTAATATTGTTACGACCTAGCCATTGCGCATCGCAAGTCTGGCTAGCACCTCTAGTGAACGGACTAGAAGACAATGTTTACAGAGAGAGTAACGTCTTCCGCCCAAGTCTAGAGGTGGAAATAGAGACACTGTAGTATAATGAAGATGTTATTTGTTTATCTGTGATGTCTTGTCAATAAATATATGTCTCGTTGAGTCTGCCTTGTCTCTTATATTATTACAATGGTGTCAGTAGTGAGGATTTTATAGGCAACTCAACGAGACGAGGTAGGATTTAAACACAATGACATCGTTGAAAACATTAGACCAACTCTCAGTTAAAGAGCTTAGAAAGGAACTCCGTGATCGATATGAGAAGCTTGGTGGTACCAAGGAGGTGCTTACAGCTCGTCTACGGCAAGCCTTGGTGGATGAGGACGAAGATCCGGAGACATACATATTTGAAATAGAGCCCGATATTTATGAGCTCATTGGCAAGATGCATGAAGGTATTGTTGCAAGGTTTGAACAAATGAACAGTATGGGGAACAAGATAGACGAAATGGTATCACAAGTAGAAGGCCAAATAGACCAAATTGATGACATTCAGTCGCAAGTAAAAGGAGGAATAAACTCGTTGATGAGGGAGCCGTTGCCTGTGGACTCGTTGGGGAAGAAGTTGCATGGTCAGGACTGTGGTTGCACAAACAGTGGTGACGGAGACTCTGGGGATTTGAGCGCCGTCTGTGTCTGTGTTGTGGGCAAGTCTTGTGGTTGTGACTTTAAAGACGAGGAAGGTGACAACGATTGCTGCGACGATCTTGAACGGAAAGAGCGAAATGAAGAAACTGACGTCTGTTATGTGCCCGATGCGTTTGTTCCTGTTGCACCTGTTACCAGTACCTGTATGAGCCGGACAGGTCAAGACAACGTTTGGTCTGCGTCTAAGCCTATTACTATAGACCTTAAAGACCTCTGCCTATCTGCCGGTGCTCATGAAGAAAATGTGAGGCTCGACAACTGCATCCAGAACTTGAGCATGAACTGTAAGTGTGGCGCCTTACACGGGGAATGTGGATGCCAAGAAAACCATCAAGAGGACATGTGTACCTCTGCCATCATCATTGACATTGGCATAAATGAATGTCAGTCAACCCACACTACATCGGAGCTGTCAAGAGGAAGACATCTTCCACTTGAACTTGAAGAGACCTATCTCCTGGACGTGAGACTGTTGGCTGAGGATGACTGCTGCGCGTTGGACTTGGTTTGCAACTTGGCTGAAGTTGAACCTGTAGTCCTCACGAGAGACGTCTGTCGGAAGGGTCTGCTGAAACGGCGTGTCCGATCAACGGCTGTGCTGAAGAAAACAGTGCTCGACACTATCTCGTTGAGTGTCAAACGGCCACGCCATCGTCTCAACAACAGCCTGGTCAACTGGAGAAAGAGAAAGCGACGGCTGCGGAAAACTGTGCAGATGGATTCGTGGGCAACAGGCACCCTACCGCCTGTGGCTCCCACTGATCGACCTCCACCTGAACTGTCAAACCTCAGCTGCAGTGTTTTTCTTTTCGGGACGAAAAGTGTTAAGACGGGGGCAATGTTACGACCTAGCCATTGCGCATCGCAAGTCTGGCTAGCACCTCTAGTGAACGGACTAGAAGACAATGTTTACAGAGAGAGTAACGACTTCCGCCGAAGGCTAGAGGGGGAATTAAAGACACTGTAGTGTAATGGAGATGTTATCTTGTGTCCTGTGATGTCTTGTCAATAAATATATGTCTCGTTGAGTCTGCCTTGTCTCTTATATTATTACAATATTATTATTCTTAAATTAGAATGATAAAGCATAAATCTAGGTACCACATAAACTGTTGTGTCCTCCAATGGCTTGAGGAAAGCGGGATTATCTATTAGCTAAAAAGCTTCTTACTATTAGCTCTCCCCCAAATCAATAATATCTGGATTTATAAAGGCCCTTATATCTCAAAATAGTTTTTTTTTTTTTAGACTTAAATAAGTACCGGTGCTGTAATATATATGTCGGTAATGCATTGCTGGGGTAAATTAGCACCTTGCACTTATGTGTATCGTCAGTTTCTAAGCAGAGATGGGCGATATGGAGCAGCACTTTCCATATGGAGCATGTGAAAATGACTAAAATCTGTCTGACTTGATTGACATTTCATAAAAAGAAAATGATATAAAAAAATTAAAAAATTTAAAAATTAAAACACTTTTGAAACACCATACTTTTCACAAAATTTTAAGATTATAACACTTTTAAAACACCATATTATACTTCTCATGTGTTTGAGAGTTTCTTAAGATGTTCAATTCTTGAATGTAGCGGTAAAACTGTGTTCAAAACTTTAGGCTTTTGAAAGCATCAACCTGACCCACTTTAACATCAAATATTATTTTAACTATGAGTAGTAATTAAATACAATAAAACATAATCTACTTTTTTAAGACAAATGGATGAGAAGTTCATAGATACAATAATTTTTTCCTAGGTCTCATCCTTACGGAGATATAGATAAATACAAATTCAAACATAAAAATGACGGCGAATGAGCTTAACTTGTACGTTCGATTGATGTCAGTTACTCTAGATCTATTCTACAACATGATGATTATGATCAATAAAAGTAAAAAAGAAGTTCCCCTTTCAAACCTTGTGGTCTATAGGGCAGATGATGTATAGGTCATCCGATTTTGTGGCCTACGGTTAACGAGGGTGTCATGTGGCCAGCACAACGACCAACCGCTTTTACTTTTCCCCAACTAATGTCAGGTACCCATTAGAGCTGGGTGGATTCAGAGGCGCCCAAGGATCCCGAAATAAAAATCCCAGCCTTTACCGGGATTTGAAAGCAGGACCCCAGGTTCAGAAGCCAAGCGCTTTACCGCTCAGACACAGCGCCTCCGATTATGATCAATAATGATTTATAATTATAATGATGGAATTATTGTATTATTAATAATTATTGTCTAGATTCTAGATCTATGACATTTTAGTTAGGATACGATTATAGTTCTAGACCTAGACTTCTAGATCTCTAGAAAATGCTAGTAGATATCTATGAATTTCATAAAAATGTTTTGAATTTGATGAACACATTGATTGATTGATTGAATTTATAAATTGAATATGAAGATTCAAGACTAAGACTAAGACTACACAACACTCACTAACTAAGAGTAAGAGCTACTTAGGACTGCTACTTTAGACTTTATTACTTAAAGGGAAACTCCGATGGTTTTGACAATTTTTGATATAATATGTGTTTTGATTCACAGATAATGAATATATTATTCTTTTTTTTTAAATTTGAAATAATAACTTAGTAATTGATGTTTTTCTGACGTTAATTTTCTGCGCATCCAAAACAGTCAGACTTTCACCGGGTTTCTATGTGACGTCACACTAACCTATTAATTTAATCTATTGACTTATTTTATAGCGTGAGACCATAGATACAAATTCTCATTAAAAAAATAAATCGCCGTCTATACGGTTAGATCTAGGATCTTGTAAGCAAAGAACAAAATGCGTATTAAAAGGAGATTTACATGCTTGACTAACCACGGCAGTGTATGTTTTCTCGCCTGACCACTTAACAGACAACAAACATTATCGCTTGGTTGTCTTGTCATGACCGACTACACGTAGTCTAGACTAGCCTTACACTGACCAGTTTGTTCGAATCAGTCAGACACACGAAATATTTACTTCTTGGGATAGGGAGAGGTTAAGATGAAAATGTTTTTTTTTTCTCGAGTTGGTTATCCTAATGCTTTTACATCTCTCTCTATATATATATAAATTTAACTATTGCATAGCTCTGGACTATACCGTCACTAAGCCTAAGAGCCTGACAGCTACTGTAAGAAAGAAGGGATACGATTGGTTAAATCTAGTTTCCCTTTCAGTATTGTTGATGGAAGTGACGTATGTCTAAGATAAAAAACAGAATTTAAAAGAACCCTGTTTTTTAGGAGGCGTGGCAAATCTACTGTCCTATTTATTAAATATAAAATTTTCTAAGCATTTAAATAAAAAATGATATAATGTTTACTATTACAACTTTTTACGCAAAATTTAAATATGTCAATAACTAAAATTTGAAAAACTATGAGAGTTTCCCTTTAACTTTAGTTTTAGTTTATTATCTATAGTAATTTAACAACTTGATTCAAGACTAACACTAAGACTACTATAAAATAACTTGTACTACACTAACTGACTAAGACTAGTAAGAGCTATTTAACTCAGCTACTTTTATTACTTTTGAGAGTTTAGTACTTTAGTTTATTAATATTATAGTTATACTTTAGTTATAGATAGATCTAGTAATTTAACAACTTGAATGTCTTGAACTTGTAACAGGGCAGGGGGCTGAGGGGGCTATTTCAGTATCACACCCTACACTTACAGGCTACTAGAGTACTAGACTCTATATGCCAGCCCAATACTAAAAAAAAAAAATAAATGCCAATAGTACTGTCAGTACTGATACTGATCATACCGATTTAGCCGCAATTTAGGCGATTATCATTATAATATGATTATAATTAATTAGATCTATATAAGTATATTATATATTTAATATATAGATCTAGATCTATAAATATTAGTCATCTAATACTATCATCTAGAATTTAGATTCGAGATCTAGATATCTACATAGATCTAGAATAGATTCGAGATCTAGATATCTACATAGATCTAGAATAGATTCGATATCTAGATATCTACATAGATCTAGACTATAAAGATCTAGATCTAGAATCTAGTAGTAGATAGATCTATGATCTCAAGTTCAAGTTGATCTCTCTATTATAGTATAGTCTATTTACAATTGCATGCAACCGGAAGTTTAGTCAATATCCTAATCCAGAGTAATTGTCCTTGATATCTGAAAAACTTGGAGATATGATGATGGCTGTTGTGTTTTTAATAAATTTTGGATGCGAAATAAACGCATTTTTATGATATTTTCTTAACTTCCATATCTTTAGAATGCTTTAATTAACAGTTGTCATTGTTATTTAAATAGACATAGATCTAGCTATTAAACTGTTTTTCCTCTGAAAAGAATGGATGAGCCTATGGAAGCATCATATAATCCTGGGTTGGACGGTGTACATCAGCAGGGCCAGCAACAAGTTGAGCAAGTACTTTTAGGACACAGGGATCAACACACTTTTGGTAATAGTGCTAATATGAACGTTGATTTGGCAACACCATCACCTGCTTCAAGTCATCCAGGCATAGCTTCTGATGATACTAATATCACTAAACCACATTTTACACCTTTGTTACGCCCTGGCAGTATGGGTAAATTCTGTTTCAGTTTCATTGCTAGATAATACAAAATAGTTTTTTTTATATATTATCTCTGTTTAAGACGTCTAAGTCTATAATAACTATATATATATCAAATATATGATTTTATAATCTATAGATCTACTTTTCTAGTTTTGTTGAACTTTAGACTGACTAGATCTGGTGTATGATAATAGTAATAATATCTAGATCTATATTTTCTGATACGAAGAGAACAAACTGTAATAATAAATGGCACTAAATCAACACCAATAACAGTAAACTCAGGTGTACCGCCTCAAGGAACAGTCTTAGGTCCACAACTATTTCTAATTTACATAAAAACGATTTACCAAATTGCATTAGTTCAGGAACAAAAGTCAGATTATTTGCCGACGATTGCATAATATATATTAACAATAAAAACAACACAAGATGACAGAAATTTTACAAAGAGAATTAAAGATGAATTACAGAAATGGGAATCAAATTGGAGCATGTCTTTCCACCCAGAAAAATGTCAGTTATATAGGAGTAACAAAAAAAAACTAAAACAAATTAATTCCACTTTTATCTTATTCAGAGTAAACCAGTAACACAGACTAAAAATGCAAAATACCTAGGTGTTATAATAAATGAAAAACTGTCATGGAATCCCCATATTGATTAAACTATAAAAAAAAAATCAAACAAAGCATTAGTCATTCTTAGGGCTTATTAAGAGAAATTTCTATAAATCAAATAAAAGAACATAAAACTAAAATGCTATTTAACCTTGGTTAGGCCAATAATAGAATATATGCATCCTCTGTTTGGGACCCCTCAACTCAAGAAAACATTAAGAAACTGGAACAGACACAAAATAGAGCAATGGATTCATAACAAACGAATATTCACATTTGACTAGAGTAACACCATTAGTAAAATCAGTACAAATACTCTTTCTTCCCTAGTGCCATTAGAGCATGGAATGGGTTGCCTGAGCTAGCCAGGAAAACCAGAGACTTGGCAGAAGTTAAGTCACTGGTTAATATGTTTGACTGAATGTATGACGCGTAGGACATAATCATCTTCTTTTTTTAAGTAACATCTGTATTTTATAAGATAATATCTAGATTCTAGATGTAAATATATGTATAATGTATATTATACTCTCTTGAAATTCTTTAATTTTAAATGAAATCAATGAATCATTTATAATATAAATCAAGTAAAATTATTTTTAATTTACAATCTTTTGTCTTAACCATTGATTTTTTAGGTATTTTGATATAGATGTTTGCAATTGGTAGAAATTATAGCCATTATAAACAATATATATATAAAGATCTACATACATATAATAATTGAGAATAAATCAAAGGGTGAATGGGCATTATAGCCTGTGTATACTGCTAGTATAATTATATATAATCATATATATATAAATTATAATTATATAAAGATGGGACATTGTTAATGTTACCTTGGTTGAAAATGGCATTTCATTTGGTCTTAAAAAAATTTAAGTTCTTATGACTATATAGAATATTGACTTCATTATTGGCTAGAGTCAATCTTGTTATCTGGTACAATTATTTTGCCTTAGAAAGTTGATGAGACTTGCATTTGAAAAAACAAACATTATTTAGTAACATTTTAAAGGATAAACCTTTCAACTACTTAATATGACAAGATAAAATCTAGATGTAGACCATGATGAGCACAGAAAAGTGATTGAGCATGTTATAGAATGCTACAGGAAAAAAATTAAAAGTTAAAGTGTCAAGATCAAATAGAGTTTTTAAAAAGTGCTACTCTTTTCTTTGAAATAATTTTTTTAAGCGTAAATACTTTTTGTTTTCAATATATATATATATATATTGTATTTGAAAATTAATTGTAGTGATCTATTTCTGAATAAAATATGAATTTATATATTAATCATTTTTATATTCAAATCTTTTATTTTAACAGATTATTTGAAGAATTCCATGTTAAAATTCAATCGCTTTTTAAATAAAATCTAGATTTTTCAGTTTTACTTTTCAATAAGTTGTCATTATCTTAGGATGTTTTGTCAAAATGTAAGACTAAGACTGCTTTATTGATCCTTACGGAAATTTGTTGTGATTACAACAAAGTAGAAAACCTGTTTAAATAATTTCTAAAATAAATTTCCTAGAAGCAGTCATTTATTCTTATTTTGAAAGATATCATTTCTTAACTTAAGTCTTCTTTCTTGTCAGGCATTTCTCTATCTTAAATTAAAAAGTAAAGAGTAAAGTTCCCCTTTCAGACCTTGTGGTCTATAGGGCAGATGATGTAAAGGTCATCTGATTCTGTGGCCTACGGTTAACGAGGGTGTCATGTGGCCAGCACAACGACCAACCGCCTTTACTTTTCCCTAACTAATGTCAGGTACCCATTAGAGCTGGGTGGACTCAGAGGTGCCCAAGGATCCCGAAATAAAAATCCCAGTCTTTACCAGGATTCGAACCCGGAACCCCCGGTTCAGAAGTCAAGCGCTTTACCGCTCAGCCACCGCGCCTCCCTATCTTAAATTATCATCCAATAATTTTGTCTAGCTCATTGTTGTTGTTTTTCCTTTAAATATAAAGTGCTTTATTTTTATTTTTCCCTATTTTTTTGGATAATATAAATCTAAAGAACATCTACTTAGTATACATATGTCTGGGTTTAATTGAATGCCAGAGCACATTTTATTTCACAGCTTTATGGTTTTCTTGACTTAAAAGAGACATACTGTGTTTCAGTGATGATGACCCTTACTGAAGAAGATTATGAGGTGCAATATTGGCCTAAACTGAAAACTGCAATTGATCATCTCCTAAACATAAAGCCTGGTGCCTACATCCCTATTTCATATGAACAAATGTACAGGTTAGTTATTATATCTTACTTAGGTGTATGATCTACAGCTGTATGCCATTTGTGTTGGTACTTGTAGCAGACCACCAAGTAGATTCATAACAGAGTTTATTTTAATAACTTGCTTTTGCTTTTATCATATGTGTCAAGCTTGAGGGGTGATTTAAAATTACCATTATCATGAAGATACTATATAAGTCACAAATGAAAAGATAGACCATTTGCCTTGATTAAATATAGTGTATTGATATTTAGTATAATGTATGAATATTACTTCTATGATGTCAACCTTATAAATGCTGTACTCTCTGTTTACATCAAAATACTTACCTACAGAACATGTAATGAACATTCAGAGGCTTGTTTCTATTGAATCTTGGGCACCACTGGGTTAACTTTTCATTTGAAATAAAGATTAGTTTTTAAGTAGTTCTTAGAAGTATCAATGCAAATAGAATACAAATGCTCTTGAACAGATGTTTGGAAATATGTTTTTGGAAATACTGTGATATGGTTAGACAGTTAATACTATATTGTAAGACAATATGTAGAAGAAAAGAAAGTAGTCATGATAACAACAATGCTTTGTAGGTGAGATGGAGAGAGTAGAAAAGAACCAAGTACTCATAATACTGGTAAAAAGGCCCAAAGGAGTGATAGTAATGATGAAATAATATGGTAAAGTTAAATTTAAAGTTAAAGTATTCAATTTTAATAATCTATGTCTGAAACCTAATTGCAGGAAACAAAATCAGTTAAACAATAATTTTTTCTAGAGAGATATCCAAACTATGGACCTTTAAAGTGCTTCCTTTAAACACTATATCTATTAAAATACATCTGTAATAGTATATTTCAATACAATAAACTGCAGAAAAGAAAACAGTATGTTTCTTTCATGATCAAAGCAAATACAGAACTTGTTATAAATATTGTGTCAAATCAATATAAAGTAGGCAAAAACTATTTATTTGTTTGAAAGTATAAAGAATTGATATTACTCATCCATTCATTTGTAGCTGTGGATTTTATGTAATGTTTTATTTTTATCTTTTATCCCTAGTTCAAATTTGCTAAGTTATTTATCAATTTTCATAAAATTTATTGATTATATATTGTAATCCTTCTCAACAGTTGTGTTTACAAATGTGTATGCAAGCAATTTTCTGAAAGGCTCTACAACGATTTACTAAACCATCTTACCTCTCACATGGAATATCTAAATCAAGAGTTGAGGAAACATGTAAATATATTTGATTTTTTAAGAATTCTATGCAGCTTTTAATGTATTGTTTTATTACTTAACTTTCTGTTTGAAAAATTGATTCTCATGTAGTTAATTCACCATATATTACTTATTATTATTATTATTATTTAACTTTTTTTTTCACTTTCATATGCATAAGTTGAGATGATCATTAAATGTAACTTTTTTTTTTTTTCAATTTATTTTTCCATGTCTAATGAAAGTGTAAATTTAAAATTTTTTTTTTTGAAAGTTGTAAATCAAGGGTGATCAATGTGTTGAAAAATATCAAACCTTCAATAATAAATGTGTGATTTAATTGTACTTAAATCATATAAGAAATCAAAAGAAATAGATGACTAGTTATCTTAAGTCATTTTCAACTCATTTCAAACATTTAATAGAAAATAATTCAGCGTTCTTCATGAGTTCATTTTTGCAGCTCATACTTTGAACCCAAACAAAGTTTGCAGAACTGCTTCTTTATAAACATGACTCCATAGTACCTATTCAAAGAAAATTAACAAACTTAAACAATATTAATCATTGTGTTTTGGCAGAAGGAGTTCTCTTTATAACAGTTTGTATATTGTTTCTTTCATGTTTAAATATGTCTGACTTTATTCTTGACAGGAGGGAGAAACCATTCCTTACATTGAAACATTTTCCTTCCTTATGCATCAGTATCTGCAAGCACTGTCAGGAATTGTTCCCATCTTCAATTACATGGTGAGAAGCTTAGGCATTACATCTCTTTTGCTAAGCTTACAGTTCAGGATGACAATTTATACACTCTTACTTTTTTTGAAGTTTTTGATGAAGGAAAATTATTGTATGAGAAAATGCTACTTTTGTGTTTGTGCTGTCTGTCATGTTGAGATCTCAAAGAAAAGACAGCCCTTTTGAAAATCTTTTCTTTTTTTTTGCCATCCCCTTATCATCATACTTGAATAGTTACAACAGCAACTTGGTATTTTTTTTTGTTCATGCACATTTTTATTTTTCAGTTTAAGTATGTTTATTACAAGCCCATTCATATAATCCATTTTTAAAACAAGAGGACAAAAAAGGCATTTTCCCCCCACAAATTTTTTTTTTAAATTGTAGAATACTCTTCAGTTTTTTTTTTAAAGTTGACAGTGTCTCTCATTTTGCTTGTACAGTGTCTGCTTTGTAAATAGATTTACATGAGTTGGAGTATATGACATTTTATGTCAGCATGACTGACCCATAGGGGCACCCTGTGTGTTTATGTAGCACTAACTGCCTTTGTTACTTTGTTGTTTTTTTTCATTTGGGGTGTGTCTGTGATTTTCAAAATAATTTTTTTTTCTTACAAAATATTGATTCCATTGTGTGAAATTTTATGTGTATCAGCAATTATTATTTTTTTTAAATTACAGAATCGATTTTATGTAGAAAACAAGTTGAAAACAGATCTAAATGAAGAGTTGCGAAAATTGTTTTGCTTGAAAGTAGTAGATGTTCATATTGCAAATCTGATTAGTAAGTATATTCATAAGTAATTTATTTAAATATTATTGCTTTTTGATGTCCTTTTATGTTACTTATTATGGATCATGCATTTCTCTTTATAGGATTGTTAGATGAAGTCAGTGCCGTACCATTTGCAATATCTCCACCTACAATGGCAAGTGTTATGAAAAATCTGTATGCTTTAAATGAAGGTTAGGATGGGAGCATTCTTTTCATTGTTGTTTTATTGTGTCTTTTTCTTCCTCATTCTCATTTTTGTGTTTATTACATTTGTAATAATTAAAGAGCTTTTAAGCATTTAGCTTATGGACTGTTGGTCATTTCATAAACTTTTTTTTTTCATGTAAATTGTTATTATTTGATTTTTTTTTTTAATAAAAAATGTTTGCTGATTTTTTATTTTTTTGTTTCTAAAACCTAAAGGTTATTCCAAGTTAAACCCAGCCTTGTTTTCTCGCTACCTTCCCAACATTCTTCCTCCAACTGACCCTGCCTACCTTGATCAATATGCACAGGAAGCTAGAACAGTCCAACAACACATTGCTTCTATGGAATTCAGGTAACATTGATTTATCTATCATCTTTTAGTTGCAGCATGTTTGATGTGATTTACAACATAGATTTATGCATAGCAATTGAAAATTAACCATAATTGTGGCTGAGCGGTGAAGCGCTTGGCTTCCGGACCGAGGTCCCAGGTTTGAATCTTGGCGAAGACTGGGATTTTTTATTCTGGGATCTTTGGGCACCCCAGAGTCCACCCAGCTTTAATGGGTAACTAACATTAGTTGGGGAAAGTAAAGGTGGTTGGTTATTGTGCTGGCCTCATGACACCCTCCTTAACTGTGGGTCACAGAAAAACTTTACTTTTGTACGTTACTTTTAAGAATTTTGTTTCTTAGCACATAAAACCTATTGATCTTTTGGATAAAAGTTTTTTTGTTTTTTTTTATTATATTCTTAGAGTAATTTCCTTTTCTGCCTTGTTTACATCCCTTGAGTAACAATTGTCTCAATTGTGTATTATTCAAATACATTTTTTATGAAAAGCACATACGAGTAAAAAATCATTAATAGATTAATAAAAATTTGTAAAAGTGTTTTTTTATGGCTGTTCAGATAACTGATTGCTGCTTGGATAACTTTTGGGATCTAAATTAAAAGTTGTTTTTTTTGTTGTTGTTGTTTTTTCAATTGAGAAAATGTATTTCTAATAATCTATATTTAGTAATAAGACAAATTTCTACACAGACTATACATTATAATTTTGTATCCACAGCCACAGTTCAACTAGAAAGCGTGTTTATGAAGATGATATTTCAGTGAATTGATTATCATTAATCAGGGAATTTGTAAGTACATTTATATATATATGATGGTCAAGCTGATAAATATGCTTAAGTACATACATTAATATAATTATGCTGATTTTTCATCTTTTTTGAAATGTAAAATGGCCCGCGTTATAATGCACCCCCACATACACACACACAGACACTTACTTTTTACCTGTGAGTGAGCTCTAGTAGTCTTAAAGGATAAAATATCTTTGCTTTGCTCCATCCATGGGACACTTTATTAGGTTTTCAAACAATGCAGTCCTATACAATTAAGTCGGTAAGCCTATACCCATTTTTGGTTACATTGAAGAAGTTGT
>JADKLZ010000003.1:22735766-22749506 GCA_021533235.1 Biomphalaria straminea
CATATTTCCATATGCTCAGACAAATTTGTAGTGCTTCGTCCCTAGTGCCATTATGGTATGGGTTGCCAAAATCATCCAGGAAAACCAATAGAATAGCCAAGTTTAAGTCTCTAATTAACATGCATGACAGATAAAATAGATTTTGTAATGCATTTAATCCTTTAATTTTAATAGAATCCTCAAGATGTGACAGTGACAGGGTAAACAAAGTAAGATCTATCAGAAATATAAGAAATATCAGCTTAACAAGCAACTAAAGCTTCTGAACGCAACTGATAGTAACTGATAGATAATATTGTCATTTTAACTCTTGAAAACTAAATCTAAATTTACTACATCTGTATCTATATTATAATTTATCATTTTCAGTTTTAGATTTAGAGCAATACAGTACTAATTTAGTCACTGTCAGAGTCTGTGTCACTAACTGTCAGTAGTCATACTTTAGTCATAGTGTCAGTGTCAGCACAATCTCACGTGACAATTACAATACAATGAAGAATAAATACTCAGTCTCAGTCTCAGCCCTATTTCTTGACTGTCTTGAGTATTTTGATGTAAATAAACATTTTTATATAATATTAATGTGTTTTATACATCTATATAAGTCCCTATCTTTGTTTAAAAAACAACAAACTATATTTTACTATCTTGAACTATGCAGGTTTTCTGCGAAGACGACAACTTTTTTATCCACGCTTCCGCCATGTTGTTTGTTAGTTACAGGCTAAATTTGTCTTTAGAAGAAGAAGAAGAAAACTTCTAGGTCTAGTTATCGTTCCTGCTTTCCGACTTCCCATCGTCTCTAGAACTCTAGATCTATATAAAAATGATGTAGATCTAGATCTATATAATTCTCTATCTATATTCAAAAAAAAGATTGAGATATCTACAATACAATTTATAAAACGTCTCATCACGTTATTTTAAGCTTCATCTTAAAAAAAAAAACTCGCATCCACCATTTCCACTAAGACTAAGTCGTCTATGTCTGGCTAGATTTATTTTAGTAGATTCTATATCTATTATCTAGGTTATATTGATAATAGTCAATAGTCGAATAGATGTCATTGCCATTGCTAAAATTAAAGTACAAATCAATAAACTGCAAGAAAATAGAATGGGAAATTCAATAACACATTAACACTCAAAGAACATAACAGAAGCATGAATAAGACACCATTCTACGCCTAAAATCACATTTCCTAATCATAATTATAATTTAAATAGATCAATATATAGGTCTAATAGTTTGAGCGCAGAATCCTATGATTTCCAAAATTATAAAGCTGCCATGTTACTGGCAGTAATATATTTAGATCTAGTTCTAATAATGAATAAAATTATGGCTATAATAGATAAATTAGAAATAGATTTAGATGTAAAACTAAAACTATAAATTCTAACTACTCTACTGACTACGAAGAATTGAAGATCGAGATTTTATCTACTTTAAATTTTAGATCATATAAATATAATAAATCCAAATAAGTCATCTTTTATTCGTTAGTAAATAATTCACTAAAAATCTAAATCTATAATAAAATTTTATAAATATTAATGTTGTATTATAAATTTAAATAGATCTATCAGATGATGAGGTGGTGGTAATGGTATTTTTTGTTGTATGCTCAACTTAGACGATTGATCCAAAACCAGAGGGCCTTCCAGTTTTTCTGATGTGACGTCACTTCGACCATCTTCAAGACTAGGCTAGGCCTAACGGTAGTTAACAGGCAGTACACACAGGATCAAGTCTTTTTAACCATAATCGGTTGTTAGCAGGTGTGTGAAAGTTTATGTGTGTACTGTAGGCTGCAGGATAACGGTTTTTCAAATTTGAGTGTATTAAATTATTCGTAGGATTTAAACTAAAGGTAGGATTACATTCATTATCAAGTCAATAGTGACAATAAATTTGAATAAATAATCATGGGTGAATAATATTAATACTAGAATTCTAAATAGTATTAAATAGACTGAATAGTAAATAGTTCAATAACAATTTACAATACAAAGTGAATCAGAATGGGCACATCATGATCAATGTCATCATGCATGGGCCCTCATGGGGAATACTCATTATACTGGAATAGTCTGCATACACTGCAGCATAGTCATACTAACATAGTAACAGTAACAGTTGAATAGTTGCTAAATTTTACAATACAATACTACTTTTACTAGATCTAGACAATAGTAAAAAGTAGTATATAGACTAATACGATAGTCATTATAGATATACATATAGACATATATTATAGATAATACTAGTAGTAATAGATCTAGATCTAGTACTAGAGCATAATACTAGTATTAGTATCTTCTCTTCTATACTGAAATACTGTCTTAGTCTTAGTGTCTATATTTATATACTCTACTCTACTCTGACTCTTTGCTCTTAAACTTAAGACACTTAAGTTTCTATAAGTCTAGATCTAGATCTATATATTATAAAACTATTAGACTCTATTACTAGTACTAGTATTACTCTGACTTAGAGTACTTCTAAAGACTAAATCTAGAATCTAGGACTAGACTATTGTAGACTATTACTTTGACTTTACTCATTTACTCAATTTACTGTATTAGTAATTAGTTTATAACTTTGTTTGTCTATTTAGTCTATACTATACTATCTAGACTCTAGATCTAGACCTACATCTATTTTATTATTTTATTCTGTATATTAATAATATTAATATTTATATATATATATATTATATATATATAAAAATTATATATATATTACTTTTCTATTTTTAATTTTCTAGTATAACTATAAACTATAAATAGTTGTTTAGTTGTTAATTCTATAACTATAGAATAGATCTAGCTAGACTCTATAGTTACCATCTAGTACAGACTACAGTAGTAATAGTAGATTTAGTACTATTCTTAAATATTATTAGTGACTGACTACTTACATTACTACTAAGTTTACGTCTAAGTACTATAAATATTAATAATATAGATCTACTAGAATATAGATCTACACTACATCTATTATAATCTAGATCTAGTTAAATCTAGCCATATCTAGTATCTATGCCATAGAGTTACTATTACATTAGACTAGACTAATTTGACTAATAATGATACTGCATCATTCATAGTCATAGTACATCATTTGTAGTGTTAATAATTGTACAAGTATATCTAGAGTCTAGAGATTTTCTACTATAATACTACTCTAGACTAGTCACTAGATCTAGATCTATATAGATCTAGACCAAAATATTAAGTAACAAGTCCTTGTTTGAGAATTGGTCTGGCTTTCAAAACACTGACAGTGACAAGGAAATTAAATTTATAAGTACTTTTAAATCTCTTAAAACAAAATGGTCAGCATTACAAATATCATCATCTGTCCCTTGACTTTCGTTGTAGGGGTGCTGTCACTGTTTGTGTAACCAAATTGAAATTGCTCCATTATTTCGAGTCATCAGCTGTTCTTAGTAGGATATCAAGAGAGAGGCCACCTTCAAAACATAGCCACCTAGGGGATATAGGGGGGGGGGTTGTAGAAAGCTTTCATGCTAAGTGTTTTCCTTCATTCTGAGCTGCAGAAATATCTTCTTATAGTGTCTGTAGCTTATGTCAAATTAAGTATAAAAAAAAAGGAGGGAGTCGTGATACCTTTTTTTTTTAAATCTCTCAAAAGAATGGTTGTATTATTTATTATATCCCCTCCCCATCTTTTGTGCACATGAATTTTAGCCATTAAAATATCTTTGTTTTGCTCTTTTCATGGAACTTTCTGACAGGAGCACTGGGAGACCCCATAAAGTTCTCTCCATAAGCGCTGCACATTCTCATTTCTTCTGTTGTCCAGTGATTGTACTAAACCTTTATGGATAAAATATCTTTGTTTTACCTCCTTCATAGCTGCCCCTTATTCACATACTATACATAGTTCGTTAACCCATCTTTGAAAAAAAAAAACTAGAAGAAATCACGCTGAAAGTGTCTTTATCACTTACAATTGATTGTTAGAAAGGTTTGTATCCAACCACCATGTTCTGACCAGGAACCTCTTGTCCTGTCTGAGGTTTCCCAATGATCTAGACCAAGGGCATATCATGCCATCTCTATAAGTGGTGAATTTTCATACTCCTGTATTATAACCGCTATAATTCAGTGAAATGATTGCCACTCTTTTGCACTTATTATGAAGGCCTTTTTCATGGAACGGTGTAGCAGACTTTTTGAACTGGGTTACCAGACTGTTTTTTCCATCCCCACCCTTGTTCACCCAAGGTAGTCTGGAAGAGGCCTTGTTCGCTTTAGCCCATCAGGTGTAGCAGATCAATAATAAAGCATCTTTATGTATTTGTTTTGTTTTGTTTTTTCATTACCTCATCTATATATATATATGGATTAGTCTGAGATGGACACTTTTATCCACAGTTTGTACACTGCCCACACAATACTTTGGCCCATAAGGATCAAATATTTCCACTTTGCCTCCTCCTTTTTTTTTCTAAAATAATTTTTTAGGAGATTTAAATGTGTTGGAATCTTTAATGTTATTAATAACCTGTATATGATATAAATAGAAATTGTATATTATTTTTTTCATTACCATATATATACCTGTATTAGTTTAAAGACCATTAAATAATAGACATAGTAGTATAGTATAATATATATATATATATTTAGTTCTACATGTGTAAAGTATGCAGTTATAAAAATAAAAGTGCATCCAAAAAAAAATTATAGCAGAGGGCGAAAATATTTAGAATTTATAGTAAGTAGCAGTCAAGAATTTGTTTTTAAAATATAGAACATTATTGTTATACTATACATAAAATACACTAAGAAACAGTTGTAATAATTATAAGGCATCGCCCAGGAGAAAGGTATTATGTGTTTTTTTGCATGGGTATTAGTTAATTAAAAATGAACGTATTCTTATGGAGAGCCAATATGGGGGGAGGGGGGCATGTCATGGCATTAATGTCTGGCTCCACCGTGAACCCTGTCTAAGAATCTAGGTGGCCAATGAGGGTCCCACCCAGCATGTCTGCATGAATGAAGTCTTGTCATTCTAGTTCTCCACTATTTCTTGAATTATTTTTTTTTCTTTGTTTCCACGCGTTTCCCTTTTCCACCACCCCCCACCCACCCCCAAGTTTCCTGCCAATTTACCAGTGATTCACAGGTCTGATGTAAGAGCTGGAGGCACCCCCCTATACACATACTGGGGCATCACTCTCCATTATATAGGCCTACATGTTAAGTTGATAAAAAGTGGCTTGCTAGGTGCTCCTCCTGCATACTTGAGGCTCGCGCTTTTTCCCACGCTTCTAACTTTTCCTGTGATTGCAGTGAGGAATGTGGGCCCCCCCCGGGTGGTTTTTTTTCCCATATTCATCACAAAAGTTTTTTCTTTTCTCGAACATCCCTTTACTTACCTGGATGAACTTCTTTATCTTAACGACTCTTCTTTACTTTAGAGATAGGCGGTGTTCAAACAGATAGTCGCATCTATCGGGAAAGAAAAAGATAACACGCTCTGAAGGCATTTCCTCTTGGAGTTTAGTGACGAATCGTTGCCATATTGTCTATGATATAATTTTTTGTGTGAGCTTGTTATCATGTTGCGGTTATTACATCTTTAAATACAAATCGATATTGACTTCTTTTGACGACTCCACATTATATAATACTTGTGTCTATCGCTTGTAAAATCACATAAGGCAGAATATACTCGTCACCAGTCCATCTAGTTTGGAGGCATCGCAGTTCACACACATTTATATAGCAATAGATTTACTTTCAAATAGGTCTTTGTCATCAATTCGTCAGACCGTTTACAGTGATACTAACAGGATTAAGATCTGTAGAAGTCGACTATTCATTTAATTAAAAAAAAACTATTCATGGATATGTTTGTACTATTCTCATAGAGCGAGGGCCTTACATCTAAAATACATCTAATAACTGTGCACACAGCTGCCACTTGTCTGCTTCAAAGACATCCATACGGCAGACGACCTTGAAATTTGTAAAATTACCTTTAGCCACAGTTCTCTAAACTTGCAAGTGAAGAATTATGTCCCTTTTCTAAACTTGTAAGTGTTGAACCAAAATATACCCCGTTTTTTTTTTTTTCTTATGCACTTGTGTAAATTGCAGAAAAACATATCTTTAGTTATTTGTTAGTTTTTTTTTGTTTTTTTGAATAGTCATTCTACTTTACAGCTTGGTGCGAAGAAACAAAAAAAAAAACCACGTATAAATGTTTGGTATATCACGTATGTATTACTAGAATTAGACTTATATCATTGATAACAGAAAGAAATCAACTTTTTCGTCCATTGTTTCCAAATGTGCTAGCCTTACAACTTAGCTTGCATAGATTGAGCGATTTAGTGTACGTATAAGTTCCCATTTAAAACACGTTGTTCCCCTAGGAACATAGGATTGGATAGCTTAGATAGTCTTAGCCTTTATTCAATTCATTTAAACAGTGGGAACTAAGCTGGAGGTCTTATCTTGTACTACTCTTCCCTCCCTGATTGTAACTATATGAATATATACCGTATCTTGGCATAGGTTTTTTTTCTTCTTACTTTTGTGATAAAGAAGTGCTATGTCTTAATTGAATTTGAATTCCGTGTTTCTTCGGGTGATTTCCTTCCACACACACATTTTTTTTTTAGTTGTTAGTTGTTTCATTTTCTGGAGTAGTTGATAATAAATCGCTGAAGTGTAGTCCCTAATCTTTTGATCTCTATGATAAGAGGGGGGGGGGCGGGAAGGCTTTTGTTCAGTGCTCGAGTTTTTATGTAGACTTTGTTGTCCGAGAGATTGTGTGTTTCTTCTCACTTGACGCAGTGCGAAGGCGGATGTGGAGCTAAAGATTTCACTTGGGCCAGTGAGTAAATTGAAACTTGGTCATTGATGTTGAGCCTGACCAAAGCGAGACTTGTATTCGGCTTTGTGAAGTAATACATTAGTATGCCTGACTGAAATTATCATAGACCTGCCATTGGAAACTTAAAACCACTTCTAATATGACTTAATTAGGATCTTCATTTACCGATTTTTAGGATTACAAGTGTGTATGTCTGCTTATTATTTGTTCAATTCAATTTATTCCTATTTCTTTCTCTATCTCCCCCCCCAGTCTCTCTTTCTTTCTTTCTCCATTTCTCTCTCTCTCTCTCTCTCTCTCTCTCTCTCTTTCATTTTACTTCCTGTTTTTTTTTCTCTCTTTCATAAAATTGAATGTTTCTTTCTCTTTGTTTCACTCAATCTTTTTTGGTGAATGTTTTAGTTTGTGCCATTTGTTTTTGAATATAAATATAATAAAGCTGTTCCCCACATTTTTCTATCCAGCATGTTGTTTTTAAATCAACTTAAGATTAACAAGTGTTTTGTAAATATGCACTATGAAGTTCTGCGGCAGAGTACTTAATTTCTTTGTTAAATATCCTTGATTGATGGGTTGAGCACCTGTTCCTAAAAATGAGTAACATTTCTCCTTTTTCTCCCTGTTCACAAATACTAAGTCTTTCCCTATTTGTTGGATACTCTAAACATTGTGGCAGCCAAATATACATACAGAAATTAATACAATATACAAAATGTTGTTTATCTAATAACAAAATCAAGTATTAATTTTTTAAAGGTTCCCCTTTCAGACCTTGTGGTCTATAGGTCTATAGGGCAGATGATGTAAAGGTCATCTGTTTTTGTGGCCTACGGTTAACGAGGGTGACATGTGGCCAGCACAGCGACCAACCGCCTTTACTTTTCCCCAACCAACGTCAGGTACCCAGCTGGGTGGACTCAAGGGCGCCCGAAATTAAAAATCCCAGTCTTCACTCGGATTCGAACCGGTTCGGAGGCCAAGCGCTTCACCTCTCAGCCACCGCGTCTCACCTCTCAGCCACCTCGTCTCACGTCATAAATTAAAGACACAATACAATTGTATTTAAAAATGGTCTATCTTGCTAAAATATTTAAATTAATAAAATCTGATTTCTTTTTTTTTTTTTATTCACGATAGTGTTAACACAAAAATAATAATGAAAGACCACAATTTGAGGGCATCCTATCCCTTAATACGATGAGCTAACTGAACACCAAGGTTGACTAAGAAACAAAATTGTGGAAATCAAAGGACTCAATCTCTCAAACGTTTTATTTTCTCCTCTGTAAATCTAACCTTTAATCTATTTGTAACATTTAGATGTGAGGTTGCGTTAGCCAAGAGTGGATTTGGTATTATAGTTTGTTATCTTCAATGTTTAACTAGCTGTCTACTTCTTTGGGACATGACTTGTGACTTGATAAAGCTAATATCACTCTATATTAGTCGTTACCTTTACCTAGGAATGATGTCTTTACACTAACGGTTATTGACTTTGTTGGGTTCCCAATCTCCAATTTTAGTGGCGGGAACTTCCAGAAATAGTTGCTTCCACCCAAACATTGGTTTAAATATTTGCGCCTGTAAAATCTGGCGTTTGTTAGGACCTTATTTCTGAACGCAGGTTTGGCAAAGTGTCAACATTACTTAGATCTAGATCAGGTACGGTGTCAATCGCAGTAGATCTCGATAGCCTAGACAAAAATAAAAAAAGAAAGGCTCGTTGATGGCCCGACCACGGGCTCATTTTGTGCGTGGGAAAGCTGAGTTGAATCATTGGCAGTTAACTTGAAAATAGTTCATTTTCTTCCAGTTCTTTAAGAGGTCTTAGTTATAGTCAGAACAGGCTCAACATCTAGACGCCCATGAATAGTTTATATTGAATACTAAATTCTTAAACTTCTAACAACTTTGTCAGGTAAGATGCTAATAGTATTTTTGGAATACATTTAAAAGATAATTTGTAGTTAGTAGGCCTATCACATTATCACTCGTTTATTATGGTTCATGTCAGATTATCACACATATAATATTGGCCTAGTATCAGATAATTACCCGTATATTATACTACATATTAGACTATCACTCGCATATTATTTTAGTATCCAGATATATATTACAGTAAATGTCAATTATCTTTCGTGTATTATTGTAAGTTTCAGATATATATTATATTAAAAGTTAGATGATCACTCATATATCGTAAGTATGACATATTATTTCCTCGTGCTTCATGTGTTATCTTGGTCCATATTTTGTTATTTTCTCCCATCCAAGAAAACAGTTGGGTTAGGTTATGTGCGGACACAGTTTTATGGAGACTGCTTCAAAAAGAATTTGAACGTACCTGTACACGCAAGCCAATCAATGCACCGGTGTTCCCCATATTCTTTTCAGCCTTATCAAATGTCCTCAAATGCCAGTATGATCACAGAGCATAGTTTATGTCTTTCTTTATGTCAATGAACACTAGACAGATCTTATCGAATATTTATTTCTTTGACATCTGTCACAAGTTTCTTGATGTTTATGGCTGTGTTCAAGTCGCGCCAACAGAAAAGATATTAGATGAATGTTGTCGGTGGAAGCAACTAGGTAGCTGGTCAGTTGAGGTCTCGAGTTCGAATCATTATGGAACCTTTTTTTTTTTTTTTCATTTGACGTTGGACTTGAGTTCCTAAGTTCACATGCCTATTTATAGTCGCGGCTGAAATGAATAGCTTCTAGTGAGGTCACAGTTTCAGGACAAATTCAGGACAAAAGTGTTAAATCTGTTGTTGGCATTGAAGGAAACAGGTTTGCTTCTTCTGTTTCCTTTCTTCTCTTAGGTGAAATGTTGCTACTTTCAGTAGTTTGATTTGAAACATTTATTTTGTACAGGCACGTGCACTTGTATATCGGCAGATTGTGAAATTCGCTTGACAAATTGTTATTGATGTGTTTTGGTTAATGAATAGCGCAGTACTTGGTCATGGCTTGACAGCCCTCTTGACATTCAACGCTATTGGAAAATCTTTGGCCCTGGGAGAATCAATGCTAGAAGAATTATTTTTAACTGCATGGAGCAATAGTTGTATCATCCTTAATTCAACTAAAGGGTGGCTTACGTGACTGCTTCATAGAACTGCTTCCTAGAACTGCTTCCTGAGATGGTGGCTCGCCCTTGGTAGACTTGGTAGAGTTTTATGTACACAACAATAAAAAGCTTTGAAATGGCTTCTTCTTTTCTTAAACATGTTCCAATCGTGTTCAGCAGTGGCGTACCGAGGGGGGAGGGGGCATCCGCCCCGGGCGCCGGAGAGTAGGGGACGCCAAAATGGTATTACACGCTCTATATAAACTAGGGGAATGTCACAGATGTGTGTGTGTGAGAGAGAGCAAGTTAACTGTTTTGTATGTGTTATCACTGCTCACAGACAGACTTGACAGAGTAGAGACAAAGGGTAGAAATAGCGTGACATTTAGATGTATAGCTTCTAGGGGGGACTTGATACTGTGACAAGTAGGTCAAAGATGGTGGCCGTTTGGGTGTCTAGGGGAATTAGATATTTTGAGGACCTTAACTTGCACATAAGGACTACAGGCACAATGTTATGAATGCAGGCAACAAATACTTTTTATGTAAAACGTATGTACAGTTTAATAATAAGAATGAAAATAAGTAAAAGGTAAAAAGCTGTACAGTGTTAGGGCGGGGCCTAATTATTTACATAAATGGGACTATCATCATAAGAAATGAGAAACAAGTGGTCTGAATGTCATTGGGCTTTGTTGCTTAGCTTTGAGTCCTATGCTGCTCTGGCGAGATCGGCGTGACTGATGCTGAGTTGTCTGTGGGTGCTCTGGCTTGATCAGTCCTAGCGCACGGGACAGTCCAACTATACGTAGCTGCAGGGGCGGATCTTCTGGCATGCGGTTGTTGGTCGGACTCTTCTGATTAGTGAGTAAGGCTGGTATCTCCAGATCTGGTGTCAGCAGACTGGTATCCGCGTTACAAAGTTAGGGCTTCTATTAGAAGTAGCCTGTAATAAAAGCTGCAACGAGATTCGTAGATCGACTTAGCCACAATGATGACACTGGGAGGTAGACGCCTTTTCATGAAGGACATCTTCAGAATGATTAAATAGAAACCATAGTCTAGTTTCATAATAATAAGGGGAGTTAATCCAATAAATATTACATCTCATCAGGGGAGACAACAATGACAACAATAGTGAAGTCCCACAAGGGCGATAACACATAGTGAAGTAATAATGATGCAAAGAAACTATAACTTAGTTTCACAGTTATCCAAGGGAGCTAATACATGGTATTAATTGAAATAGTAGCAATTGTATTTCGTCAAGGGAGACTATAAGTAGCGTTAAATTGTAAGACGCACCTTGTCATGGTGATATCATTACGAGCCGCTTGGACAGAGAGATGAAAGGGGAAGGGGGGGGGGGAGGAATGGCTGATGGTCAGTGACCAAGTCGCTATTGTTTACATTTGGCCGTTGGGCCCGAACACTAGAGCACGCTTGAATGGAGACAGGGCTCGTTCAAGGAACGTAATCTCTAGAAGTTGAAATGAAATACAAGGGGAAATAATTCATGTCTATTCTGAGCGCAGGGTCAATGCGCCATTTAAAATCAAGGTGATCAACCGAGATAAGATAATGATAGGATAAGACAAATAAGATAATGTTTACATGGTTTTACCTAAGTAATAATCTGGCCAACAGGCCGATAAATAGAATATAGTACATAAATAATTACGGCATTCCTTGTCACGGAATGAGAGTAAAATATACTTGGTAATATGACATGTTACATAAATATTATGATAGTCCCCGGTCAAGGAATCTATCTATAATAATATAGTGGGCTCGTGGCGAGCGGTGAATTATCAGTGATAAATTTAGAGTAGCTAAAGAGCTAAATACATGTGGCAAGAATTATAGTGAATTCTAGTCCAGATAAAGTGGATGACTTTGACTATTTAGTCGTACAAGTCATGATAATAAAATATGATACATAAAGTGACTACTTACATAATCCAAGATAAGAATTACACAAATATGTACACAAATATAATGCACTAAATAAATGCACAAATATATAAATACACACAGTAAGAGGCCATTAAACACAAACCATATAACAGCTTACCACCAGTCCAATAGTTAAGGAAAAGATATGAAATGAATATAGTAAATGAATAAGTAAGCTCAGGCAGAAATATGTCTTCGCTCTCTGCTCTCCAGAATGAGAATGACAAGAAATAGGAAATATATTCCTCCTACATGCGTGGGCCAGGAGGTGGGGCCAAAGGAGAGAGACATACTTTCAAATGTGACAGACTGCCTGATTTGTCTAGACAAAGGATTTCCGATTGACCTCGTGTATCGATAAGATAGGCAAACGCGGGCCGCCTCGTGTCTAGATTGCCCGTCCTTAGGCAAGCAGATTATCGCTTGACCTTGCCGCGCGTTTCATGTATGGACATAGGGATGGGCCCTTATCGAATGACCACGAGACGATTTGTATCCCAATATGGTCGGGCGATAGAAACTATTTTGGCGACAAGGATTAGCTGCGCGAGAAAGTCCTTGTTGTCGATTTGAAGAGGGTCCATTTGAATTGACCCTTCCCCCGAAGGGGGGGGTGCGGCAGGATGTTAGGTCAAGATATTTAGAGCTGTGTTTAACCTTGTCGATAAAGAATGTGCTAGACGGGTGTCAGATTAAGAAATTACATCGTGACACGTATGCCTAGAGAAAAAGGGGGTGGTGGTAATAGCTTTAGATAGTCATAAGGGCCAAGCTGAGGTGATAAAATAAGATAGCAAAAATAAATTAGTTAGATGCCTAGACCGAGTGATACCTTAAGTGGGCGAAATTTATTTTTGTCACAGATACCCGTAGGTGGGACAGACACCTGACGATTTAGTAGCGTTAGTTTTAGCGTGGGGTTAGGTCTCCGCCTATATAGGGTAGAGATGTGGGGCATTCGGGACATAGCGCCATGTAGTTCTAGCAGGGGCGTGTGTCTTGTTTTCTGGTGAACGACACATACAAACATTGGGAGCAAGTCGCCGAGGCTGGCTCGCGTTCTTGGCTCCAAGAGGTGTGAGTTGTTTACCAGAAACATGTAGTGAATAAATTCAAAGGGACCAGGGTAAGAAGAAATATTTTTATAAGTTTTAGATTTAGATGTTAGTTGATTGTTAGTTGATTAAGAATAAATAGAATGGCGCTTAGCTAGTTGTTAGCGATATTTTGATTATTTCTTTATTTAGAGTGACAGTCAGTATTAGTCCAGTCTTAGTACAGTCTTGGTCAGAGTCCTAGTCTGTGTCGTAGTGACAGTCCTAGTCTGAGTCTTAGTGACAGGCAGCCTTAGTCGAGAGTCGCAGTGACAGTCTGTATATGTGAGGGTCTAATAGATGTTAGCGACAGTGGCGTAGACCAGTCAGCAAGACGATGAGACAGGCAGCGATTGACATCAGATGACAAGGACAGCAGTACTGAACTCTGATGCAGTCTGCGGCGCTGGGTCCAGTGCATGGAGGATGGAGTAGCCGTGGTGGTCTGATTGGCATGGGTGGTTAGTTGGAGGTAAAATAAGGTTGTGATCCATGAGTGGTAACAGGGTCATCTTGCCATCAAGAACTGATATTCAGTTTCTCGACAGGGAGAGCACCCATGTAATGGCAGGAGAACTGTACGGACTCCAACGATCTGTAGGCTATGTAACTGTCATTACATTTTCTGTGGACATACCACTCAGCTTATGACATTATTCTGTTCTGAGTGGGATGTTGTCAATAATTGATTTCATCAATGCATGTGTGTATGTTTCGGGGGGGGGGGG
>JADKLZ010000003.1:22749606-22762044 GCA_021533235.1 Biomphalaria straminea
TCTCTCTCTCTCTCTCTCTCTCTCTCTCTCTCTCTCTCTCTGTGGTTTTTAAATGTTAAAATGTCTCCATTTGATACAATCCTATTAGATCAATGTTGAAAGCAGCGGAGATGTTTTAATGACAAGTTTGTGATTTTCTTTACCAGCTGTTTGTGTGTAGGTACTTTAGATAGGTCGTAGTTCTGATATTATTGACAAGCGGTGAAGATATAGATCTACAGTGCTCTACATTTGTGTTTGCATATAAAGGACTAGCCCTAGTGCTTATCTTGATTTACGGCGAGGTCATTTTCTGTTCCGCAAACATCGTGCGTATGTTCCTAAAGTAACATTAGAGAACTGCTCTGTTGAAACCTGCACACGCGATACCTCGCACTTGAAGACAAAGCCTGCCATCCAAATTCAAAGCAGTTCACTTAGAAAAGTTGGCAAGTGTTTAGCCCTGAGTTTATTTGTTACTTCTCAGGTTGATTCGTAATACACCTTTTCTTTTGTGTGTGTTAAAGCGTCTTTTTTTCCCGGTAATTACGGTCGTCATGTTGATGTTGCAGTTACGAAACGGCTTCGTTTAAAAGTATGCCTGTAATTAATCCTTAATTGTAAAATAAAATGAGTTGCCTGCGTACATTGTGTTTTTTTTTGTGTGTGTGAATGTATAAATATACCATACTAAGAATCAAATCTCGTAACAAAGTTAGCCTCTACTACATGACTACCTTGATGTGCTCTTAGTATAGACAAATGGTCTCGTTGTTTCTCAAGTTTAATCTTCCTTGCTAAGACTGATGTTGTCATTGTAGGAATGGGAAGTTCTTGCCATTTTTAAATCTACAAAAGAGTACTATATTTGTCACTATTACCATCCTTATCTCTTTGTTAGCGCTGTCAGACCACTACGAATTGTGACCGTTTTAACCCTTCTGGATTAAAGACTTAAGTAGACCATATTTTTCATGGATTAGAGTAGCGGTCATAATGTGTGTGTGTGTCTCTCTCTTAGGGGAACATTGTCATTGCTTTTTTTTTTTAATTGCCGTCACGGTGTGTGAGTTTATTCAAATGTTAGTCCATACACACAGGTTCAGTTAAGGCAGGCTTTTAATAAACACTCATAAAAATGTTAAAACACTTTAAGATAGTATTGATTTTGTTAGACGTGACTACAAGAAGTAGTAAAAGCCTACTGCTGAAATCATTTACTTGGCAGAACAGATTTAGTTTCGGAGAATGTAGGGGGGGGGGGGCGGTAGACTTTTGACTCATTTCACCCTGCAGAGCATGTGCGCGCCATTGTGGAATGGGCATAATTTGTTTATTGGCCTGGGATGGTTAGTTTCAAGAAGGTGAACTCAAAGGGGAAGCTGCTGGCTGAAGAGCGGGAAAGGCGTTTAAGTTGCTGAGTACGTGCATGAAGTGGGAGCGAAAAAAAGAATTGAATTTCGGGTTTGATTTGTTGGAGGAAGATTGGCCCAGTCTGTGTTGCCAGGAGTACACGTAGATTGCTTACGTTTTCCTCACTCAAATCAGTGTCATTTCGATATACTCGTGTTTAAAGGAAATCTTCTAGCAGCCCTGTTGTATAGGGATCGTGAATACCTGTTTATGGCTCTTTAAAGTCAACATTAATATTTGTCCTAACTTTTCCGTTTTTTTGTGTAAGATAGAAAACTGGTTTGTTATAGGAAACAAGACGTGAAAGACCTTATCGGGAGCAACATTAGTGCCATAGTCATTATGAAGGTTGCTTGAGTTTGCTTGAATGATTTCTTTTTCCCTAAGGAAATCTTTCGGACCAGATGTCTTTGTACCTTTGTGTTTAAATTGTATAGGCGGCCCCTTATTTTCATTTTTTTTCTGAACCTCAACAGGAATAATGGTCCTTATAAAAACAGATCAAGACCATTAGCTGATCGACATTGGGGGCAGAAGGATGGTTCACAGAATGTTTCTTGTCGAGCCCCAGTAAAACCGTAACACCAGTTTGGATGCTAGAAGTGGCCCTCTCAGGCCGGGATCGTCTACAGTGCCTCGAGGTTCTGTACGCGAAGTATGCTGGCCCATAATGGACTGGCTCTCATCACGGAAAAGCTCCAGAACCAGCGCCTGGAAGAATCCCCTCAGAGTACCAACATTAGTTGTAGCAGTAAGTCACCGGTAAGTTTTTTGTTGTTGTTGTTGTTTTACAAAAGAAATAGAGCAAATAAGTAAATTTGGCTTTATATCTTCTAAATAGTACTTGTGTGACATTTGTGCTGGGTAGTGAGCAGCAGGACTTGAGCTTCTAAACCTAACTTGTACACTGTGGCGTCACTAGGGTCGGTGTCACCCGGTGCGGTAGGCTCGGTGTGTTTTTCCTCGCCAGCCGCCGGAAAACAATCATTCTTAACATTAACATTATTGAATTAAAAAATTTAAAAAAAACTTTGAGTTTTACTACTGTTTCTCAGCTGCTTTAGAAAGGAGAAACCTCCACTTTGTGAGTACTGTGACTCTTGTCTCACCGTGACACATATCCTCATTGATTGTCCCAGATACCAGGATATTAGGGAAACACAACCTAGAAACACTATTCGACAATGTTGACCCAGGGAAGATACTGGGATATGTCTGGAGGTGGGGTTGTCTACGAAGATCTGATTTATGAATTGTGAACATATAATATTGACATAAGATTTTTACCAAATTATTAAATTTTTACAACCCTTACTATTTTAACTGTGAATAGACCTTGCTTTTAATGATTTAACTGTATGGGATTTAGCTCTTGTTATATAAAAGGAGAGTAATCCTTGAAGGATTACGGGCACGACATGGCCTAAAGTTCGCCGATGTGCCAAAACTCAAACTCTCAGCTGCATTCAGAAAGGCGATTCAAGCACTACACTAGTTTTCGTCCAGCGAAACATTGTTAAGCAAAGCCTGGAATATTAATAAAGGAGGTTGATCTTTTTTGTATATTAAAAGTTTGAAAACGTCCATAGGAATCACTCCGGAGAACAGAAAGAGACTAAGATCGATTCCCGTGGAGTAAGCTGCAAGCCTATGTCGAAGGCGCCGTTTCAACTCACTCAGAGAGGTCCGGGCTAACAATTTTCTGCATTTCTCAGCATCTGAAACTCTCCTTACAACGCATTATGTTTCTCATTATAGTAAGAATACAAGTCAAATAGAATTAAATTAAGAAGGTTTAATACATGTTGATATTTAAATGTAAACCGTGAAAGACATTTAAGGCAGTAATTTTTATAAAAGTTGCCTTTTGGAAAAGTGAATTTTTCCCCACTTAGGTGCCTGTTGGGTGTCACCCGGTGCGGCCCGCACCCCCAAGTGGCGCTACTGCTTGTACACCTGTGGAAAAAAGATGTTTACATATTGCATTCCCCCCTGTTCCTGTTCTCATTTGTGACTTTCGATTTGTCGGTTAAATAGCCCCGAGATAGCTACTCGGTGCTTTCCAGTGGGGTGTATCTCTGGGAAAAGGGGGGAGGGTTAGGTCTTTGGCTTAAAACGGGCCTCTGAGTAGGTAGACTTGAAGGAATTAATCAGCATTGCCAGGTTAGTGTTTCTCGCTTTTCATCTATGTTGTCTCGTGCTGTGTGCTATATCCAGATGGGAAATACTATTCTAATATAGTAAAGCATCATTTTTCTTGTAGTTTTGGTGGGAGCTTTAGTTTATGTAAGTTGCTATGACCTTTTCGCCTATTCCGATTGCAGTAAATGTAATACTTGGGGACTCCTTTCACTAGTAGTGGAAGTCTAGCTCGTTATCAGGGCCTGATTTAGACTTGAAAGACTCTAAACTGTTTAAGATATGAGGTCCTTTGCTGTCAACATAAGACAGTTTTTTCCTTTGCTTTTTCTTCAAAAAGATTGAAAGTCATTTTAGGGTGCCTCAAGCAAGGTAGGGCCCTAAGCTACGCCTTTCATTGCCTCAAGATTATTCAGAACTACCCGTTGAGGGTGTGATTAACAATGTATAAAATCAAATAAATTCTATATTGAACTTAAATTCTTTACATTTTTTAATGCAACTATTTCGTTAGCACACACAATTATAAAGTGTAGCATTTGAAATTTAAAAAAACTTGTTCATAACTAGCTCTGTCGTAAATAACACATGCCCTCTTGAGTTGTTGTCTTGCATTCTGTGTTCATGTAACCTCAGCTGTGTGTGAGTTTGAGGCCACAGAATGAAACAGAAGTCATTTTCTATCTGGCGCCATAAAGTACACGCGCTTACTCTATTGTGAACCCCCCCCCACACACACACACACACACACACACACGTCTTTTGTTTGAGCTGAATGACAAACTCGAGACACATCGATACAGGAGGACGTCCTGTACTGGCAGGGTCAAGGTAGGGAAGGACGGTGGGGAGTGGAGAGAGATGCTTCTCTCCCATGCGGCTAGCCTTACCTTCATTGTTGCAACCTGCTATCTGTTGAGAGTAGAACAATTTTAAAATATACATTATGCAGATTAGACATAGCAACACGATTACACACATACATCTTTATATATATATATATATAAATAAGGGAAGCGTGGTTGAGAGACTTAAGTGCGGCTTGAGCTTGGTTTGGCTTGGCTACCTAGAAGGGGGCTCGGTTCGACACCCGAGTTGTGTTTACTGAGCGCCCAAAGGCAGCACGGAAAACCAACTCCTAGATACCCCCTCCCCGCTGGTCCACAAATGAGATTGGACCAAACCACCCTGAGCATGCTATAAGCATGAAAGTAGCACTAAATAAAAAAAAAAAAACTATATATAAAGTGTATGTGTGTAATGGTGTTGCTATGTATGTCTAATATATATATATATATATATATATATATATAGAGAGAGAGAGAGAGAGAGAATTTTTAATAGCAATGCTCTTCAAAATCTAAGCATGTTTTTTTTCTTTTCTGCTTTTTTTTATGCTCTGGAAAATATCCTTAGACCTACATATTCCAAAGAACAAAGTTCGTGATAAAAACTTTATTGTCCTCCTCAACAGCTGAGATCCTCGACCTCCAATTTTCCGATATATTTATGACCAGACTTTAAATAAATATGCCTATTGGATCTATAGTTGGATAGTTCTATACAATGGACTTGTATGCCAATCTAGAGATTAGTCAACACGTGCGTTGCCTGGAATAATTTGCTTAAGCCTAATACTCCTTGCTCTGAGAATACTGCTTCAATAAATGACATATATTGATCGTTAGCTATTCTTCCAGCCAGCACAGTGACTTTGTGATAGCAGACGTTGTGGAGTTTGTCCTTGACTACAGGTCTCAAGCTCTTTGTTGCAAGAGATGAATGCTATTTCTACTAAAGCCTTAAGACTGACACATGTGTGTGTGTGTCTGTAATAGACCTAAGTGCTGTATGCTACCTATGTGCTTGCATTAGGTCTATGTATTGTAATGGATTTTTAGAAAGGACACACCTTTGCTTAGGCCTCCATAAGGTCTATGTACTGTAATTGGTCTTAAAATCATCATCAAACCCGAGAGGCTCAAATCCTCTCTTGCAAAAGCCCTGGACAGAAACCCTGTTGTATTGCGTAGTGCATACATTTCACCATATAGGTCGAGAATTTTTGGTTTCCCAGATCTTAAATTAGACACAATTTATGTGCTAACATTAGATCTATGTACTGTAATGGGTCTTAAGATGGATACACTTTGTATTTGCCACCTGTGGTCAGATCTGTGATATTGCATCAGAAACACCATTAGCTCCACCTAAAAAAGAAAATTTAATGTGCTTACATTAGGCCAAAGTACTGTGGTATCTTAAAATGAACACACTTTGACACACTGTGTGCTTACATTAGGCCAAGTTCTGTGGTATCTTAAAATGAACACGCTTTGACACACTTTGTGTGCTTACATTAGGCCAAAGTACTGTAGTATTTTTAAATGAACAGACTTTGTGTGCTTACATTAGGCCAAGTACTGTGGTATCTTTAAATGAACACACTTTGTGTGCTTACATTAGGCCTAAGTACTGTAGTATCTTAAAATGAACACAATTTGTGTGCTTACATTAGGCCAAGTACTGTGGTATCTTTAAATGAACACACTTTGTGTGCTTACATTAGGCCAAGTACTGTGGTATCTTAAAATGAACACGCTTTGACACACTTTGTGTGCTTACATTAGGCCAAAGTACTGTAGTATCTTTAAATGAACAGACTTTGTGTGCTTACATTAGGTCAAGTAATGTGGTATCTTTAAATGAACACACTTTGTGTGCTTACATTAGGCCTAAGTACTGTAGTATATTAAAATGAACACAATTTGTGTGCTTACATTAAGCCAAGTACTGTGGTATCTTTAAATGAACACACTTTGTGTGCTTACATTAGGCCTAAGTACTGTAGTATCTTTAAATGAACACACTTTGTGTGCTTACATTAGGCCTAAATACTGTAGTATCTTTAAATGAAGACACTTTGTGTGCTTACATTAGGCCTAAGTATTGTGGTATCTTTAAATGAACACACTTTGACACACTTTGTGTGCTTACATTAGGCCTAAGTACTGTATGTGTTTTAAGATAAACACTCTTTGTGTGCTTTTATTAGGCCTAAGTACTGAATACACCATAAGATAAACACAATTTGTTTGCCTAGTTAGATCTTAGCACTGTTTGATTATGTTTGCATACATGATTAGCTGTAGTTTAAACTGAGTATACTACAAACAGGAGGTGCAGTGACTGAGTTGTAAAGCACTTGGTTGCTGAACCAGGGGTCCCTGGTTCGAAGCCTGGTGAAGACTGGAATTTTCTGGCCGTCTCTTGAGTCCACCCAGCTCTAATGGGTACCTGACATTAGTTGGGGAAAAGTAAAGGTGGTTGGTCTATGTGCTGGTCACATGACACCTTCATTGACTGTAGGCCACAGAATCAGATGACCTTTACATCATCAAGGTCTGAACTGGGAACTTATTCTGCAAACAAAAACAAAAAATATTTCTTTTTTACATAAGTTGTAGTGCTGAAATTGTGGATTTTAGCAATTTTTTGTATTTGTATTCACTTTGAAAAGTTAAGGGAAAGGAGTTGGGTGGGTAGTAAAAGAACACCATAATTTTGTGCTTGCTTGAACACATCAATTACACATTGTTTGCTGAAAATGATCAATGAAGAATTTTACATTGCACAGTAATTAGAAATATTTTCTAGTATCATCCTAACCCACTAGCCAAACTATGTGTAAGAATGGTTTGTTATGTTAGTAATGTCCTGTGAACTTTGCTGAAGGCAGTTCCCTTGAACTACAGAAAGGGTGCACCTGTTTGAGTCAGATTGAATTACATTTTGCACCTTGTTTGAAATAGGTTATAGGGCATAAACAGAAAATGTGTGTGTGTGTGTTTATGTAAGGACAATTAAATGGGTCTATGATCTTTAGGAATAATACTGGTATTTAATTAAGCATACTTTTTATTTATGATTGAGTGCACAAATTACAAATGTATTTTCTCAAATGTTGAAATAAGAAAGAAATAACATGTTCTTTCTTGTTTATAACCTTATTTTTTATTTATTTATTTTTTGCTCTTTTAATTGTACAAGTCCTGGTGTTTCTTAGCATTTCTGCTTAAAATAGATTTGGTGCAATAATAATATTTATTAAAGATTGAGTTTCCTTTTATGTCTGGATTTAAAGCACTGTTTTTTTTATTAATATCATTGTGTTTTGTTTTTTTATTCAAAGCAGGAGAGAACAGCCAAAGCACCATGTCAGTCGGAGCCTAACAAGCTAGCCGTTAAAGGTACCCTATTAAAAGATTTCATAATATTAATGCTAAAAAAATCTAGAAATTATTTTATTGCTTTTTTTTTTTTTCTTTTTTAATTTTTAATAGTTCATATGTCTTTAGGATATAAAATAGGCAAGGATTATGACATTGTAGGTTCTTTTTGTATCCTGTTGTCTCTGACATATGTCCTGCATTTATAAAATGATTTTCTCACACTGCTATTTTTAATGTGAGTGTCCTTGTTAAGCCTGATTTATATGTGATCACCACTAGATCTTAAACTCTTCCTTTGTATACAAATGTGAACACCACTAGTTCTAGCTTAAACTCTTCCTTTGTATACAAATGTGAACACCACTAGTTCTAGCTCAAACTCTTCCTTTGTATACAAATGTGAACACAACTAGTTCTAGCTTAAACTCTTCCTTTGTATACTTGAATCTAAATTTGAATATCTTCTATGTAGGCACCAATGTGTGGGCACTATCCTTGGAGTCAGAACGCCTTTCTAGACATGAGTTCAGTTCTCCTGATAGCAAAACTGGGCTTCGGCCACCTGACAAGATTCAAGCCTCCAATATATGTCGGCACAAAAAGTTTCCCACCTCTGGTCAGATCTGTGATATTGCACCCAGCACACCATCAGCTCCGCCCAAAAAAAAGCATTGCAGATCGTTGTCTGTTCCAGCTGATGGTCTGGTTGTGTATCCCACCACTTCAAAAGAGCCAAGTAAAATATGGAAACCTATCGCTGTGATTCCTCGCAGCAATAATAACTTTCCTGAGAAAGAAAGAAACAGTCTGCCAGTGTTTTCTAGTGAAGCTGGCACCTGGCTGCCAACTAAGTCCTCAGGTTTTAAACTTGTTCCTGTTGTTTCACCGCCACCCAGTGTGGATAGTGGACACTACACAACGTCTGACCTGCAGACTCCTCCAGGGTCACCCGTGCCCAGGCCAGCTTCTGCAACTAGCGAGTGTTCCTTCAGCTCTCACGGGTCAGCGTGGCATGATTATAGCCCCATCAGGAATAGGGTACGGGTTCTGGAAAACCGAAGTCTTTCATGTGAGGATCAGATCTCAGGATCCTCCACCATTTCAATACCCTGTGTGCATGGCAGATCGGATATAAGCTCCCGCTGCCGCAGCAACAGTCATCATGGCAGCATTAGTTGTAACAGCAGTGGCATCCCAAGGTGTCATTCCCAACCTTGTGTCCTCCACCATAGACGCTGTGGCAAGAAACGAAGGAGGGACTGTGATAGGCCAACACTTAACTTTCATAAAATGACTGAGGTAAGGGAAAGGAAATAGTTGATAGCAGTCATGTGACAGGGATTTTTGTTTTAACTAGTTATTGTTGTTTGTTTGTTGAGTTTTTTTTTTCATTGTTTTTTTTTAAAGCATTTTCAAATATTAAAAGTAATAATACTCTTTTTATTTTGAGAACAGCAAATTATTTTTTTGTGCCATGAGATGTTTTTCTTTTTTTAAGGGAGGGGATACAAATTAAGAAAGTATATAATTCATTTACATCTAGATGCTGAATCCATGCAGATATTTTTCGTTCTTTTAGTTTGTTGTTCTATTGTATAGTTCAGAATACATTGGCATATCAAAAATAGTTTAACAAGATGTCTTAAAAGAAAGTTGAGAACAATGTCAGCATGTAAAACTATTAGCAATCAAAGTCAAATCAAAGAAAACTGTGGTATTGATTAGTCTAGGGATTGAGATAGAAATCTTTCAGTTTCATCCTCCTTCTCCTTAGCTTTAGGATGGGTGTGAAGAAAATACCTGTTAGCAGTGGCGTAGCCATGGTGGGGGATTGGAAGATTGTATATCCATAAGTCATTTTCAAACATGACTTCGAGCATACTTTGAATCTAAGTTAAATTTTGTTTCGTTCCTGAATAAAGTGAACAGTTCTATATTTTCTGTCCTATTAGGAATGTTGCCTATGTCTATAACTATTTCATTGTAGATCTAACTATTTATGACAACTCTGTAATAAGATTATCAAAACTTGGCATGGTTTAACTGTGGGTTTGTCATCATTAACAATGTAATCAAGCATGTTTTTGGGGGTGAGGGTCTAGGGTTGTGTTTAAATATAATTGCCGAAGTTACTTAAAAAAATTAATTTGTGTATTCCGGAAGAATGATGAAACAAAATTCATTTGGCTTTTTTATTTAATGGTAATAAAATTCTGAAATATTTCTAAGCTAACTCTACATCTTCAGGTGGATGGTTGATCTATAGCCACTGTCATTTTGATTTTTGTTTCATCAGTATCTGCAAACGTAGAGCTGTGAAAACCTATACCTCTATTAGGTAATGGAGTGACGTTGTGGAAGTTATTGTAAATGTGTGGATTTACCAAGACATGCCATCCCTTTAGTCTTCGTTTTTGTCTGTTCTAACTTGCAGTTCATGAAACACACTTTGGACAAAAAAAAAAACTTTAACCAGTCTCTGTGCGTTTTTTTTTAGGTGTACCCTTTATACAAAGCCTCTATCAACTCTTGTCTGTCTGGCAAAAAGTGTGTACACGCTATTTCGTCCACATCCATTGTCTGATCAAGCTGAAACTTCGCAAAATGATTGATTGACAGAGACAGACATGAATAAATAAAAAAAATAACCAATTAGATAATCACTGGTAATTCATTGTTTTGTTTCATAGCAACAAGGGAAACTCATACTTCAGTATTCACAGATGTGTCTAAATTTTGTATTGGATTTAGTCCCCCTTCAACGCTATTTCTCCCTCGCACTTTCTCAGATCAAGTTGGAGACCCGTACACAGTCATTTAGTGTTACCTGTAAAAACATGAATTAATAAACAAAATTACTCAATATGTCAATTAATTATTGATAATGAATTATTTTGTTTTGTATCGAATATGGGAAACAACTTGTACATTAGTGGTATATTTAGTTTTTAATGACAGAGTTCTAGCTTGAGATCAGATTTGTTATTTTTCTTTAAAGAATTTTTTTTTGGATATATTTTGATTGTTTATAAACGGATATTGTGGTTAGTGCTAAATGGAGCTTATAGATCATTTGCTTACATGTTTGATTAGTTAACTTATGTGGAAGAAAATTAAGAAGGTTTAATGTTTCCTAGTCGTTACAGTTTTCATTGCTTTTCAAATGTTCTCGCTACACTTTCTGTCTTTGAACCTTATTCATGGGGGATGCCATGTTAGCTTATCGGAGCGAACATTAACTCATGAAATGTAGAACTAGGTTTTGATACCTTTGGAAACACAACTTAAAGCGTTTCTCTTCAGACGTCTTCTCACTCAATACGATCTTATCAAGACGCGACTAAACAAAGTGTAACAGTCTAGTGATGTGGCAATTCATCTCAATTACTTTAATCTCCCCACTCACACTCTTTTTCTAATAAGTCCTCCAGACCACCTCCTCTAATTTAGAAGCTCCGCATCAAGGGGCTAAACTTCCATTTCCCGTTGTCTAGATTCCCACGTGCGCCTATGTTTCATCTAAATTTAGACAGGGTGCATGTTGCAGACTTGTGTATCAGGCCGCTAGATTACATTGAACTCTCTTTGTTTGAAACATGCAGCGAACACTCTAGTCTTTAAATAGGTCTATTGTTCTAATTGTTTTAACCTTTCGAAAACGTTTTTCAAAGGTCTTCCAACACCAAAAGTTTAAAGCACACACACAAAAAAAAACAGCTACATTATGTTGCATTTTTTTTTTCTGAAACAGATTTTTGAAGTGTCAATGTTGCTCGTTCAAACTTAAAACTACTAGGTGTAGGTCTGAGAAAATAGATAGTTAAAGATGATAAGATAACAAGTCATTATATTAAGCGTTGGATTCAGGTTAAAGCTCACACAAAACAATGTCGTTATGAAACTTATGTTGACTAACTGCACTAAAGTCCATTCTTTTGTTGAACTGCTTCTTTCATCCTTCTCTTATATCTCCTGTTCGAATTTCTTTTCTCCTCGCCTATAGAGTAGGCCTACTAACAAAGTGAATAGTTGAGGTTTTTTTTTCTACAGTTTAATACTGAATCCCAAGTCCCTTTTTTATCTGTTTTGAACTAATGATTATATTTTGTAGACATACAATGTAGCATCACTACATTATTTACATATATGAACTGCAGCCTTGTATAAACACACACACAAAACTCTCTCACTTAGCAGCCTCTCCATTTTATAGACTTGTGATTTCGTTTTGTCTTTTTTCTCCTTCATATCCTAATGCTAACTATTTTCAAGTTCTTCTCTTTGACCTCTGTGTTATTAGTACTAAAGTCTTAAATCACCTGATGACTAGACACTAAAGACTTAGACCTTAGCCCTATAACCCCGTGAAACAGCTTTACCATCGACCCGAGTGCACCGATTGATTCCCTGTGACTAGCGTTTACCAGCTTTATCTACTTTGTAGAATGTGACACTCGATTAGAAAAAGCTTGACGTTGGTCTGGGTTTTTCCTGGTAGTTTTAGATGTGTACAACTATAGTGAGCAAACAAACGACATCTCTCTTAATTTATAGTGGGTGTAACAACCTTCCTTACTGAGTTTCCAAAAAAAAAAATTAAACTTCTTATAGATATATTTTAGTTTGGTGGTGAGGTGATTTGCATTGTCAGGTTCATCGTACCTCAATGCGTTCG
>JADKLZ010000003.1:22766927-22778658 GCA_021533235.1 Biomphalaria straminea
TGTTTTCTCTCTTCTCTACTTATATGTCATGTGTTATACTTTGTTTTATTTTACCCAAGCAATGTCTTGTTTGTAACTTTAAAAATGTTTAATTCCCCTTTTGTTGTTTTTTTTTTGGCACCATTTCTAACTCTTTTACCACCTGCTACCATTTATTTTTTCTTTCTCTCTCCTCCTGATACATAGGAACACGCTATTAAAACACATTATTACTTCTAATTATATAGTGGTGTTTTACTAGATATTTTTGAGACCCTTTATCTTGGCATGATCTTTTTCTTATTCTTTATTATAAACTTTTGTTTTGGTTACCCCTAAAAACATTTGACATTGTATTATTTTTTTCAGTTTGACAACATTAGCCGAATGGATTTTATTCTCAACACTATAGCCAGTTCACCTTTAGACTCTGAGTTACCTGTAATGTCAAAGGACTCAGTGGATTCAGAATTGACTCAAGCAGCTTCCCTGGCTTTGCCTTTAACGCCACCAGACCACTCCTCCCCAACTCTCCTGCAGCGCTTCAGTGCAGGTGTTGGAGAGGAAGAAGAAGAGGATGAAGATGAGGATACCAGTAATTGTGATTGCCATGACACTAGGGTAGAGGATGGAGTGGGTCTGTTTCAAATGAATGATTTAGACTTGGAGCAGATAGAGAATCACTGATGTATAAACACCAAATTAGATGTCTCTCTCAAATGTTTTATTTTAGGTTGCGTTAAATTAGTGAATTGAATCTTTGACTTCATTTGATTATGCTACCGGTTTACCATCTTTACATTATATTTTTTTCATTAGTTTATTTATTCATTTGTTTATTTAACATACACTGCTTTTTTTTTGTGCTTTATGTAGTGAGGGTGTTGAGATTTTTCAGCAATTAAATATATATGTTAGGTTGTAATTTTAAAGAAAAATACCAATGGGATTACATAGAATCAAATAGTTCTTGCAAATTTGTTAAAACATGACCAGCTTCCACCATTGACTAAGAAATACAGTAAAATGGTGATATACAACTGAAGTCTTAGGCATGTGTCAGACTTTTCAATATGAAATCTGCAACTGTACAAGAATTCACAAACTGACATTTCTGATACTGATAGTCATACAGGGATATAAATATTGTAATCTTGGTTGCTGATTGGAACATTAGAGGACTGTCATGATATTTCATTGTACATGAATCGGCAGCTATTTATAATGTTATATTCAGTTATGATTATTGAAGGTGATATGTAAGCAAAAAAAATGGACTTTGTAATAGATTCAGTTCTTTCCTAAATTTGTAATTTACTAAGTCCATAATATCCATTTTCTCTTGTATTTGTAGGACAATGAAGATGTCACAATTTCTTATTTGACATTTTATAATTTCTGGCTTTAATCTGTTTAGAAGAATACTTTGCCATAAGTTTTTTTTTCCAGAATAATACTTTTTTTTTCTTTCATTGTTAGTTTGTTGATTCACTAACCACATTTCATTGAAACATTTTTGAACAAGTATCACTGAGAACATGTCTCTTAATTCTTAGTTGTTGTTTTTTTCTGTTCATTGTAAATATTGTGTGTAAGATAATGTCACATTATACAGGAACAATGGTCTCATGTTTGGTTGGTTGGCTTTTTGCTTTTTTTAAAACTTTTATTTTTACTATGTTTTGTTATAGTGACTTGTCCGATGTGCATTCCTAAAAGACAAAGAAAATTGCATTTAAAATGTAATTCAACAAGCATTCACATAAGACAAACAAGTAAAATATTTACAAAATAATTTCTTAAAAAGACAAATCCTCCTTTATCAAGCTGAGTACTGTTTCAATAGAGCAAATATTTTACTCTTAATTACTAATGAATGATAGCTTTTTAAAAAAAATCAAATCCCTTTACCCACAAAAAAATATCCGGGTTAAAGCCAATAAATAAATCAAAAAATACCAATGGGATTACATAGAATCAAATAGTTCTTGCAAATTTGTTAAAACATGACCAGCTTCCACCATTGACTAAGAAATACAGTAAAATGTTGATATACAACTGAAGTCTTAGGATATAAAATTCTTATGATAGACTTATAGTTCATGAATGCCTTTTGATTTATTAAACTCTTTAATAAGTCATACAAGGAGTCATACACATTGACGTATGTCTGACAAGATAGATTGTTTAGACCTCTAGCCAAGATTAAATTGATTTTTTTATTATACTTTGAAAATTCTAATGGTCAAACCAGAGTTTTCCCAGTGTGGTCAATTAGCTAGTAATTCTTTTCCCAGCTGTCAAAATTTCTAAGAAACTCATTAGAGCTGTTTTCGAGTACCATGTCCACCCATCCCACCATTTTTTTTTTTTACTTTTCATTTTTGACAGAATAAAGACTTTGCAAGATGAAAAAAGAAAGGGTAAAACAAAATCACTTTGTTATACTTGTACACGTAGCATCATTTCAATGTATAAAATGGATGACATTGAGACTTAACAAAATTTTTATGTCTTCCACAATTTCATTTTTAAAAATTATTTAAATCGAGGAAAGATGTTTATTGATGGACATTACTCAGACATGAAATACACAAGCATTGTCAACCTTTGTCAGTTTTCAACTACTGTATGTTTTTGTGGTCACTTGTTAGCAGTCTGGGAAGTTTTTTTCATAAAATATGTTTTTTTGTAGAGAAGCTTAAATTTAAAAGCTTCGCTACTCATTATTAACCATTCCAAACCAACAGATGAACGCAATACAACTTTATTAAAGGATTACGTTTAAAATAGGCTATTCCATGCCTAATTCTAACTCTTAAAAAACAATTTGTTTGTATTCAACCCAAATTTTGGTAATATCACAAATATTGCTCACTTGTGCATTAAAATTATTTATAGTAACTTCAAACTGTAGGCTGCATTAAAAGCTATTGGAGTGGAAATCATTGCAGAAAAGTTTCAAATACTCATTGGTGGTGGACACTTAAGATGCCGTATATGGCTTCATGGTAAAACAATGAAGAATGCCCACACAGTAATTAGGGACAACTTTGACTGAGCAAAATCAGCTTTTCATTTTCCACAGCACTTGTACTTTTGTATTGTTTAAACCCTTACTGCAAATCGTGATTGTATATTATAAGTTACCAGGAGAAATGGTCTGTCAGACTTACACATTGGCAAAAAAAAAAAATCTTTAATACTGTGAAGCTATGGAGACAATTAGAACATTTTAGATCTAATTTATTGATCAAGATTGTGCTTTGAAGTAACATGGGGATGAAAAAAAGTTGAATGAAGAAGTGGACTCACTTATCTATATTCACAAATGCAGCTTATAACCTTAAGGAGTTAAGAACATTGGTTTCACACTTCCTCCTCCTCCCCCTCGTGCACATGTAGCATGTCAAAACTTAGATGATGATACATAACTGTACTGTCCACATACTTAAAGTTCAGTATTCTTTTGATAAATTTTCCTAAATAATAATACTGGTATTTGAAGAGGTTACAGTTTATACTGACCCTGTTAATTTCATTTCTGAACGGTAACTTGATGATTCACACTCACACTGTAGAAAGGACAAGAATTGATTCTCTTTGTTTGTTTATGCAACTGTATTCTCCAATAACTTTGTTGTACACAATTTAGAATAATAAATAGTAAAAACACAAGTTATATTATTTTTTTTTGTTTGCTTAATTTTAGTTTGTCTTGAGCTGACTGCCAGAAGGTTATTTAAAAGAAGAAAGGAAGAATAGGAAAACTAATTTATATAGTATAAATATTAGGGCTCCCAAAGAGCTTATGAATTGTATCACTTTGTGTTTATGTTTAAACAACAATATCATTGTTTCTGCCAAATATATATATATATTTGTATTGAGGTAATAAAGCTTACATGGTTACACTTTACCATATCTACTATATCTTTTACAGAAGGATACAAAAAATAATATTTGTGAATAACAATAAGTGCCAGGCAGCTACACATTTAAATGTTGTATGTAACATTCTATTGCATGATTTAGTTTTGGGTACCGGTACTGCAGTGGCATAGCTGGGGGGGGGGGGGGGAGAATTTCAAAATCCCCCACTTAAGGGGGCCCCCAAATGATTGTTTTTTACATTAAATATTATATATTATGCAAAATGCTGGGGCCTCCAAAAAGGTCAAGCCCCCAAATGATGGAAAATTCCTCGCTACGCCCCTGTGGTACTGACTACACAAAGCTTTCGAATAGTGACAAGAATTGTGTAAAGAATAAATTGATCTCTACACAAAGATCATTTCTGATCTGATTTCAAGTTGTGAACATTGCTGTACTGGCTAGAACAATAAGGGATTTCTTTCAACCTAATCAAATGGCTTATGTTATACACTCTTTAGGGAAAAAATGATCATCACATTTGAAGCTTGTCTTGTAAAGCAAATAATAGAATGTTTTATTGACTTGAATGGGAAAGATGCTACTACTTTGTAATCACTGCTTCCCTTTATTGCCTACCAAAAAACAAATTGTTTAGCAATCAAAATGAGACAAAACTTAATACACATTTGAAAAGAACAACAAAATGTACCTAAGTTTGAATAAATTGAATGACTAGTTAACTCATTTTGTATTAATTTTCTTGGCACCAAGCAATACAATACTTACTTGCCCTAAGTTTCATTTGGCCTCATGTTTTTGTAGAAAACTTTCAAATCAATTGGTTTTATCATTAGTTTTTTTTTAATGCTTTTTTTCCCCAATACCATGACAGATGATTGGCATTTTTGTATACGTATTCCACAATGCACAAAGTTTTTTGTTTTTTTTTTCATTTTTGAAGTCTTATACTTTTTATATGTAATTATAAGTAATTTTTTTTTACAGTAAAATGGGGCTTCTCTATTTACTTGTAAGATTGATAAAAGAAAGCTCCAGTCCATTTTTATATAATTCTAAGAAGCTATGATCACATTGAACAAAGGGGATCATTGTATGCATGAAGTCATTAACATTTTTGAGAAGGCCTCAGGAAATTTTTTTATTTTTTATGTAAGATTCAAGTTTATAAATCACCAACAGATTTGACTTAATAGCCCAAAATCTTTTCCTCATAAATATTGTCCATTTTTCTTACTTTCACTTGATTCCAACAAATTTTGCAAGGCACAAATAGTTGTTGTAATTTGTATAAGGGTTGTTAATAATTATTTTATGAATTTGATGCTTAATTGATTAATTAATCTCTTCAAATTATTTTTCTAAAGTGAATTTTTAAACATTTGTATACAAAAAATATTTCAATTGTATATTCATATTAATATATTAACTTACAAAGGATTTGATGCATTTTCAGTTTAAAAAAAAAAGACTTAAAAATAATAAATCAAAGAAAGATTCAATTCTAGCTAATGTAAAGATTGCTAAAATTTATTTATTGACCAGGAAAGGATGAAATAATTTAAAAATGAGATTACAATTATTTAGACCAAGTGACAGCCTATGGTTTTAAAATATACTTTATTTTTAAGAATTGAGCTTATCCATCTGTATTTTATAACTTTACCTTACTGTCTTTGTTGCTTTACACTTGAGAGCTAGATTGTTTCAATGGTGTCTCTAATGCAGGTCAATATTTCTAGATGAAGCTGCAACCAAGGGGAGCTTAACGGTAGTCTTTTTTTTTTCCAAGGGAGAAAAAAAATCTGTTTAATTTTTTGCTATGTTAAATAATGTTAAACCAGTGATGCCCAGCCTAATTCCACCTGCAGGCCATTTTTATTTCTTACATTGATGTCGCGGGCCACATGACCGAAAAAGGTACAAAACTAAATAAAATTGACCTAAAACAAGTTTTTTTTTTAAAAGAAACTTTTGCATCTAGTGCTTACATTAATTAATGTGATATTGGAAATAAATCATTTTTTAAGCGACAGAAGTTGGCTTCATTTCTCTACTTAAAACATCCTAGACAGCTTTACCAATGACTCATTTTCTTGTCTCTTGTTGGTAAATATTGCCATCGATCCTTCATGCATGGTTTTAATAATCTTTAATTCGCAGTCAAATTAATAATGTTTTATAATTATTTTTTTATATGTTATTGTGCTTTAAATAGCCACACTTTACAACACAAATTTGTTGGCTTACTATCATGTTCCAAAAAAAAAAGTAAAGATCAGTTGACTTTTCCTGGTAGATTCTAAATTCATCAGTCCACTTTCAATTTCTTCAGCTCTCCCATTGCATAAACCTACAAATTTGAAATGTCATGGTACCAATCCATCAGAGAAAAAGTCAGAGCTCTAACGTAGGTAAAGATACATTTTTCAAACTTTAAAAAAAAAAGGGGGGGGATGAGGATTTTCTACACTTTGTAACGACTTTTTGGCGGACCGGATGAAACCATGTTGTGTGCCGCATTTTGGGCATCACAGTGTTTAAACTATTTATATGAGGATTTTTTTTTCTTAGGATTTTTCATAACTTTTTGCTAGAGGCATCCTGCAGCTTATCAACACAAAATGTTAATTTTTTTTTTTGGAAGACATTTCAATATGCTTCTGCTAAAGCAGATTGTAATCTTTCTCACATCTGAATGGTAGTGATTATCTAGTATTTTTCACCCTCATTCTGTTTAAACCTTTTTGTGTGATTGAAACATCCTGCTACAATTATTTTCTGACAATGAGGATAATCTAACAATGATCAAGCCCATTCTAAACCAGCGCAGTACTCTTTTTTTTACTAGAGACAAAATGTAAAGAGAATGCAATTCTGTAGATCAAAAATGTTGAAAAAGGTTAGGCCCCCTGTTCCCACTAAGGAGCTTCCAGAGGTATGGGAGATGCAAAAATAAATTAGTATCTCGTTAGAGGTTAATAAACACTTAGCTAAAGTATAACGTTATCGTTGTAGCATTGTACAAATCAACATATTAAACACATTTTATTTTCTCAAAATGGCTGACTGATAAAAATTGCACTATTTCCTGTACATACTGATATTATGGTGTGTATCTTGTGCTGAGCTTCTTGCTTTGGTCATTGACTGTTCAAATTTCTCATGTTGGCTTTACATGTTGAAAAATGCAAACTTAGTCTGATTTCTCCTCCTTTGTCTTGCTCTGCCTGTTATATCACCTAGTGTTTTGTATCCAGGCCTTCCATTTAATTAGTAATTGTACTTGTCACTTAATAGAAAGCAATGAATTAGTATTGAAATATTTGCTGTTAGTCTGTTGGCATGGGAATTTTTTTTTCTTCTCCTACAACATCACTGGTTGCATTTTTGTTTTATATTATTTTTTACAAAATTTTCAGATCCAAGGTTATATTCTACAAACAATCAACATTGTATTGTAGGCACTAGAATTGACTGAATCTAAGGAAAGAGCAGAATTGCTAAGTTTTTTTTATATTTTTATTCTCCTTCAACCTGCCATTTTTGTTAACACTACCTGCGCATATTTTTAGGCCAGTTTTTGATTGTCCTAGGTAGCCTTAGACTGACTGGTCAAGCTGGTTGATTGCATAGCAGCAAAACTTCCTAAAAATATCTTGCTAAAATATGAAACTGTTAGTTTGATTTGGTAGCAACTTGAACCCAAATAATCTGACACTAACATGTTTCCCACTCTTTCCTAAGTGTACTCATTCTATACTTTCCGTTAGTAGCTCCAACCATGTAGTAAAACAATTAGGGGATATAGTTTGGTTGAAAAATATAGATGTATTAATAGTTTTCATAGAAGAGAATGAAAGAATGAACATAATGGTATTGATGTTTTTATACACAGTGTTTCTTAATGCAGTTTTGTTCCTTTATTTTCAAAATGTTGTTACAAACTGAATAATTTGTTATAATGTGATCTATATTATGACTTCAACAAAGATCAATATTTTTTTTTTGGCCACTAGTGGAACAAATCTTGTGATTGATTTGTCAAAACATTTAGTGCAAATAGATCTTGACTTTAAAAAAGTGAGGGTAGTGTTAACTCTTAAACATTTCATTTCCACTAAGGAGAATAGCTTGATAAAAATATTTTCCTACACTCCTACTTAAGAAATGCTCTCATGTTTTCTCTTTACTTTCATGCATACAGTAGTTTTCATATATTACAGACTTCATTGACAATGTTCAGCAATGTTTGTGTATTTACATTGTTCAAAGAGTGCACACCAGCCTACTTGTACCAAGCATTTATTTAGATACTGTGTAAAGATGATGTTGACATGTGGAGAGTAAAAGTCATGAGAATACATGCCGCTGGTATTATCTATATGCTGAAGTTTTGTTCAGATCTATGTTTCTGCATTCTTTATATTGTGTTGGAAACTTATTAACAAAAATAGTCCAATTCAGATTGTGTTTGTGTTGTTTTTTTACATTTATTATTCATGTTACACAGATACAAAAGAAACAAGAAATTTACTATTTTGATCATACTATTAATTTTATTCCAATGTTGAACTTTAAGTTATCATGCACCCAAATTAAGAATATATCAGTTCTGTTCAAAGTATATTTATGTACATGCCTTAAGCCAACATATTGCACTCAAACAATAAAACAATCTTTCTGTCTCACACACATACTCACACAACTTCAGATTTTTTAATTATTATTAATCAATCTACTACTAAAATTAAAACAATTTAACATTAGTACCTAGAAAATGTAGAATAAATAGACCTACACGGAAAGAAGCCATGGTTAATTATACTGTACCGAATAGATTTCAAAAGTAGTTTTTTTACACAATAGCTGTGTAGCATGCATGGAAAATACTGTTTTGTCTTAACTACACAATGATGGAATGTTATAAAATTTATTTTTTTAGGGGGGGAGGGGGTATGTAAAGAATAAAGATAACTAGTTCAGAAATTCACACAAAAAAAAGTTCTTTCAAACACCTTGTGCAATTTGTTCCCATAACATAAATGAAAAAACCTTAACTTCTATATCTATTCTAAGATAACAAGGTCAATGATAATCACAATTTTTTTCAATTGACATATATGACAATAATAGGACTAATTTAATTTTATGTTGGAAACTGCATTCTAAAAAATAAATGAAAAAGTTACATCCTAATTTGTGGAGAATTTGGTAATCATCATCTTAGGTGATAGCCAAATCCTTCCTTTGCCGAATTAAGTAAGTATGGTACAAGAAATGGCTGGGATAATGTTTTATTTTGAACACTGGTTAAGACAAACAGCAGCAATAACTAAATGAGGTGTCCATTTGTGGGAGAGAAAAAATTGTATGTGAATGGTTTAAACAGATGATGGAAGTAATAAATGCTTTCTCAAGATTTGTGTGAACTTAACAATTCTGCCCATATAGAGTTAATACTTACAAAGTGTTCAAAATTTAATTGTATTCAATGAAAAGATTCACCAAAACAAATATTAATACCTATGAATTTGCAGACATAAAGTCAAAGTTTAATGAGACTGAATCTGAAGTCCACAATACATAAAACATTTTTTGTTTCTATTAACTTTCACAGTATTGTACAGCACTGGTTTGTTTTCTTGGCCTGAAATAAATTGAAGCAAAAATAAATTAGTCAAAATGTTGAAATTGGGAAAATACTTGGCTGAGTATCAGTCAGCTTAGACAAGCTGACTATTCACTGGTGCAGTAATGAATAAGCATGCTTTAAATGAGCACTAGGCTCACTACCAAGGCTTAGGTGAACGGAGAAGGCAGATATCTAAAACATTCTAAATCTGAAGCTTCGGGTCAATGCAATTTATCTTGGAGAGGGATTTCTGATTATAAACATCTGAGGCTTCAAAACTAAACCTTGAAAATTTCAACTCCTCCACATTCCTTTCAACAGTTCCTGCTACTGAATTGCTACTAAATGATTCAAATGTAATGCCTTCTTTGGATGACAGGTAAGGTCATGACTATAATTCAAAAGTAACATCTTGAAGGTTAAAAGGAAGTACTTAGAATTTCATCCTTTTCTAACTGAACTCATTAGTTTAAAATACTAGTACTCTTTGAGTTTCTAATCAAGCATTTTTGGACTAAACAACAACAAAAAAAAAGCTTACATTAAGTGTAATTGTATCAATTAGCTTGGATCAGTCATGTAATTAAATTTGGCTGATCATAACTAATTGATACAATTACACTTTGTATAAACATTTTTTTAAAATTATTATTTGTTTTCCATTATCCAGCCAGCTTTTCAAAATGTCATCATGATGCACCTTTTTGAACCCTGCCCAATTCCATCCCTCTGCTTTCCAGCAGGAGGTTTGTGCTAGGATGTAATATTACTACTTAATAAACATCATGTTTAGGGTTAGGACAACGACCGAGCGTGTTTACTTCCCCAAAGTATGTGAACATACATTAGAGTTGGGTGGACTTGAGGGAGTTCTAAAGATCCTGAAGATCAAAATCCCAGTCTTTACTAGGATTAAAAATACTTATTTAAAAAAAATATATTTTCAAGAAAATTGGTCCATAAGCACTAGATTTAGTCAAATCACTGTTTTAAGTAGCAAATAGTTGGGTAAAAATATATTTTATTTCCATTCAGGGATTAAATGAAATATTTTGTAGCTCTAGTATGTAGCAGTTCATCATTTATCACCAGAAAATTCTTATTGTTGACAAAATATTAAAAAAACACTCACTGTTATGTAGAATGTTTTTGACTGTTGGCTAAGTCCTTCAGATTTTTCCACCAAGTCATCTAACTTTTCCCCTCTTTGTAACACTGCCTCAATCGTGTTGTGCTGGAAAAAGATAATTTTTTAAAGGTTTGGTTAAAAAACAGGATTCATAAAAACATTCAGATCTTCTTATTTAATGATTCATTTGATGATCAAAATCCATAAAAAAACATGTATTCTAGCTACATTTTTCAAACCTTTTAGATGTCAAAAGATATTTAGATTATACAGTTCCCTTAGGCTTTGTTATCTTCCACTCAACGTCTGCTGTGCATAATCAATTTAAAAGGATTCTGGTTTATGATTTTACCTATTCAACTTAACTACTTGCCCATTTTAGCATTAGTAATACAAATCTTTTCATACAAAATACATAAATTAGTCAAAGTCTTCTGTTTTAAATGTAAGTTATAAATTCAAAACAAAAAAATGACTCAACAAAAACTAACTAGCTTTAAGAAAAACCATCAATGTAAAAAAAAAAAAAAAAAAAAAAAAAAAAAACACATATACACTTGTTAATTTATAAAATAATCAATGATTATGTAGAAGCCTTATTCATAAAGTGCTGGTTGTGTGTGTGTATAAATATTGTTATAGTAGTTATGTTGACGTGAAAAATTGTAGTCAAACTGAATTTACTTTTATTTGGAGAGACCAATAAAATTGTCATATCTTATGATGAATTCTGCTGATGGTGAGTTAATTTTTTTTTTTATTTTGTGTATACTATGATTAGCATTCTCCAAATTATACATTTCTCAGATATTATTAGGAAAAAAAAGCAAGATTTATTTTATATGACAATCTTTTTTTCATTCATGCAGCATACTTTCTGGATACTTTCTTTTTTCTTACTTGTATTTTTTAACAATAAAGGTGTAATAATTGAAATACTTGGTGGTGTAAGCAAGATTAAAAAGCTAGTAGGAAACAAGCTAAGTATTACCAAAATGATTTTAGTTTCATCTAGCTCAGACTGGATTTTTGTCATTGCATCAGCCTCTTTAGGATTCTGTTTTGAAAACAAAACAACAAATGTTCAATAAATG
>JADKLZ010000003.1:22807555-22820445 GCA_021533235.1 Biomphalaria straminea
TAGTTTCAACATATACTAGGATAAATAAATTGGCTGACTTTAGGGCATACGCGATGGAAACAGTAAGAAAAAAAAAGAGACTGCTAGAAAGAAGATCTCTCTGCAACCAGAGGCACAACGCCTGGAAGTGATGAGCTGATGACACTGGATCACTGAGCGTTGTTGGTGCTGCATAAAGAAACTATTGCAAGGAAATAAAACAGATCTTCAGCTGAAAAGATCGATGCTAGAGTCACTGATTGCGTGGTTTTAGTATACAACAAAGACTGTCGAAACATCCCAGACCTGTATATGGTTTATAAATATAGATTTTTTTAAACATTTTATAAATGTCCTTTTGATACAGATGTTTAAAAAATATTTTAGACACAGGAAATCAATAATTTCATATTTTAACTTTTCAAAGTCTGCAATCTGTTAGAAGTTGTTTGGTTCAATCCTCAAAGAGTTGAGGTTACGTGCACTCCTAGATGAGGACAAAGTAGTTCAAAGGAGGACAAAAAGAAGGACGTCTTACAAAAGAGCAAAACAACAAGAAACAAAACGAGTTAATTAGAAAAACGTCAATATTAAACGACTCCATAAAATGACTTTTATCTCAGAAAAAAAAGCCCCTTTCCATGGTAAATCAGCATTAGAGTACGTTTGGAGCTCCATGACAGACTTCTTCCGGCTGAACGAGTCAACAGAAAGTCTTGTCTTTGTACAGTGTGCGTTGACTAGTAAACACTTTTAGTGTCATTATAGCTGTATCAACGAATGCAAATAAATAAATACATAAAATAGAATAAACAACACAGATCTAAAGAAATAATAAGAAACAAGCTTTTGAACAGATCTGAATAGAAGCCTACTAAACCCTGTTCACGTATGATGACGTCAGCCTAGTGGGAGGTTACACCAGTTAGAAACGCAGAGGACTGTTGTACGTTGGGGTAAAGTGTTGCAGACTTTCATAGAAGAACTAAACGAGTCTGCTTCTTTCACCTTTGTTGCCTCTAAATTACAATTCAATACACTTAGAAAGTCACCACAGACAATGTTGTTGTTTTTTTTTGCCAAACACCTGGTCCCAATTCTATTTGCCCCATTTCTGTTTACAGCCACTCGAGTCTACAGAGAAAAAAAATGAATTCTGGTCAATCCTTCTTTCGACAAAGCTTCTATCAACTCCCACTGTCCGGTATACAGTTTGAACACTTTATTTCTCTCACTTTGCATTCGCGGAGCAAGTTGAAACTTTGCACCATCTTTCATTGTTCCTAGCGAAACATAATCAAACAATTTACCAATCAGTTAAATTAGTTAATCAATTAGTTTTGTTTGGTGTTGAAAAAGTACTGGTAGTGCTTTGTATGGCTGTCAATGTGGAGTTCTTCTCCTTGGAAAACTTTTTTTTTTAATCTGTTGATTGTTAAATATTCTATTCTACTTTGTTGTTTTCATAACCAACTCCACGTAGCTTCCAGTTCCTGAAATCATGGACCTTTATTCTTAACAAAAGCAAAGTACATTAGCTATACTCTATGCATTATTACAGCAGTTATCCATCAAAACTTCTCCATCTGCCTGGTCATTCTGACTTATCGATAGTCCTGGGTTCAAACATTGGACTGAAAATAATTCAGGGCTGGATACAAACACCAGTTGAAGAAAAGTAATCAAAGCTAAAAGTTGTACAGGCTCTACAGTCAGAAGCAACTGCTTTGCTACACTAAGAAAATTGTTCATTGCAGAAATTAAATCACATTTAAACACTAGTGTCAAAAGTCTTCAAATGATATAAATTATTAGACTGAAAAAATAAAGTGAAAAAAAAACAAACAAATCACCATTGCTCATTAACAATTTGAAATAAACAAAATTAACTTCAAAAACCAAAGCATAGTTCTAACGAATTACTGTATAAATATGCTAATTGTTGCATATACATTAGACATCAAAATTTATTTATTTTTTTTTTTTTTTTACTTTGTCTATTAGTTTTAACTTTAAGCTTGCTTTCACAAGTGTCGTTGTAATTGAAAAAGAAATATACTACCTAAAAGCAAAATTAAAATATCACAAAAACGTTGATTGAAAGCATTACTTTTTGACTTTTTCATTTTAATTTTTTTTTGTTCTTAGTGAAGTAATTTCTTAATATACCGGTAGTTTAATACAGAGATTTGTCTATTATGTATAACATCAGGATACTATCAGAGACATAGCTATTTAAAAGCAATAAACCTGGTATTAAAAGAGGTAAGGTAAGGTTAAAAAAAAAAAGGAAGAGGAGGGCTTTGACTCTAGTTCACTTGTAAGAGCTTATTGTCACAAATAAAATATTAATAATTTTTTTAAAAGTCATATTTCAAGTTTTAATTTTTTATTTAAGCCTACTTGATAACTACCCAGTAATGTGAAATTTATATCTAACTGTAAACAGCCTACACTTGTACAGTGGCACCTTCAAGATGCTCTTTACCAGTCCTTAGAAGCTTTCTCAGCATCTTGTTATGCATTGAAATTTAATTTTTAAAAAGATGTGCATAGATTTTATCAAGAGATGCTAGAGAACATCTTAGAATGGTCCCATGGTATTTTCAATGAAACGACAGAGACTTAGAAAAAAAAATCAAAACTTCTCATTTTAAGATAGAATTGTTGTGAGGTAAGTACAACTTCAAAGTAAATTTAGTGGCTTTAAGAGAGTTCATTTTTTAATGTGAATCAAATTAAAACACTTTATCATATACACATGGATTTAACCTTTTCATCTATTACACATTAGTTTCTTTGCTTAATGGTATATGTGTGTTTCATTTAATACTACATAGTTTTTAATATTTTAATGATATATTTGTATTCTTTTAAAATTAAAAGCAAAAGTAAAAAAAAAAAAAACTTATTATTTCTAGTCAGTTTTTACTTCAATTTTCAAAACTGGTAATTCAGCAATGGCCAATCAGAAAATCTCATTCAACAGTGGTAAACTGAAATCCTTGAAGTGTTAGTTATCTCTGCTTGAACTATAACATTTTTGGGCCATAAAACTTTTAGCAAAGAAAAATGTGTCATTAAGAGTTAAGCTTTTTCTAATTTATTACAATTAATACTGTATGTACCATACCCATAATAAACACAACACTATCACAAAATATTTATGATCAGAAGTTTTCTGGTTTACAAACATGAAATTATAAATGCAGACATAAATATATACAAGCATTTGCCTTAACTATATTGCACTATCAATTAAATATAATTAATAGAAAACACATCTGAGAATGTCCCAATATTTTGTTTAGACACCAATACACCAACTACAATTGACTACCCTGACCCCACATCAGATAGTTTGTCCAAGAAGAATTGCTAATAAGCATTGTCCTGAATTAGAACTATATAAATTTTGTTAGAAATAATCTTGAAAGAAAAGATTTTTTTTTAGTTTGGTAAATTAAAAGACTATGTCAGCTGATCTTCTTCCGCCAATTCTTCATCATCATAGTCAACATCAAATGTGTCCACTTCTGTTGTGTCACTGGAAGAACTGGAGCAATCCGAAGTGTCTTGCTTGTTCTCATTGTCTTGCACATCTTCAGGGCTCACATTTAAATTGTTTGCGACATCCATTTCAGCTGAAACTGGATTCTGGGGCTGGCTGGGTTGCCCGGGATTTTTAGCCAGGTCACGATGACACATGGGGCAGGTTTCCTTTACATACAACCACTTTCTGAGACAGACACCATGAAATAGGTGGTCGCATGGTGTGACACAAGCTGTCTTCATGTCACTGTAGCAAATGGCACAGACATCATCATGTTGTGCCAACTGAGACTCTGTGGCCGATGGGAGAGACTCAACCTTTTTAGCAGCCTCCCATCTTAAAAGGAAGCTTTTCCAGCCACTTTGAAGTCGCTGCCAAACGTTAAAGTAGCAATGAACAACCAGTATAATAGCATTGATAAAGTTCCACTCTCCGATGAGAGACTCTTTTATGCCAAAGCACACAACAAAAACAGCCACAATGAACTCTAGAACTCTTGTTATGGCTTTTGCGCAGTAGACAACGTCGTCAAGTTTTTCCCATGGCTCAGGCCTGATAAAGTCATACATGAATAATGAGTAGACTACCAGAGAGCCGATGATCTGCACTGACGTCAACAAGCAGCTGGATACTATGACCATCAACCAAAAGTCCATATCAAAGTATTGGCAGATAAAGTAAGTCATGTAGAGTGGCAGCATCCAAAGAACCATGCACAGGGCAACGGCTTTGACATGCTTGAAAATGCTTGGGTTGTGTGAGGCACTCAGTGCAAGCAGTATTGGGTCAGCTATCTCATACATTGACTGAATAAGAGACGACGCCACAATGAAAAGAAGAATGCTCATTAAGAACGCTCGCTGCAGAGGGCGCAGTTCAAGAAGATCTGTCTGTAGAGCAATTAGTAACATTGTGAATCCCTCCGTCCATCCCCTCATGGTGTCATGCTCAAAGGCATCCAACCCTTGCAGATAAAGCTTTGTCAGACAAAGCACAGCACATGAAACATAAGTAATTGATACACAAAGTGCCAACAGGCTGACAGGGGTAGCACAACACTCTCCCATACTTGCCAACAAGATGACCAGCCAACCCTCTTGCCAAATGCCCAGGTTTTCAGAATTCACATAGACGTAGATCTGTGACAGGAACATGAGTCCCCAGAATAAAGCCAGCTGTACTGGAACAGCCATAGTCCTCCAGAAAGTCAGCACTACTGGAATGATGCCAAAAGTACGAAAAGACGCTATGGCAACATTGATACCTTCTTTACAGATATCAATGATATTGCCTAGGTTGTTAAATATGCAAAAAAGGATGAGGAGAATTGTGTAAACGGTAGCAAAGTCATGAACTAAATGCAGTTCTGTAACCGGAAACCCAGCTAATCTTGCAACAACAGGCAGAGCAAATGCTAGCAGTGTGAACTTGACCCAATTTTTTATCTCCATCAGATAGGCCACCACAGCTGCAATGAAAACTTGAGCAAATATGTGCAGAATCAATCGCTCAATGTGCTTTCTGTCTTCAAGCAGGGCAGACAATCCATGGTTCAAAGTGATGTTCTCTTTTTCTGCTGCTTCCATTTCTTCTTCATGCTCTAGTTTCTCTACAGAAACATAAACTTTAGAGACCATCTTGGCACATGCCATTAGACCAGCACAAACAAGATAGATGTAGAAGGTGACAAGATGTCTCAGAGGAAGAGTTGCTATGGCCACTGCAATTATTAGTGCTGGAAAAAAAAAGTTGTATATATAAAAAAAACTGTTAATGAAAAACTTAAATTAGAAATGAAATGAAATAAAAATGGAAAAGAATTATTTATAAAAACAAACAATATAGTGAATTAAACACATTAATTCTACATTTTAATATATTAACAAACTTTGACTAAATTTTTACATCATATTCATTATAATTGATTTTTCTTTTTAACTTCTATTTCTTTAATGTTAGAAACATTGTATGATTAAGAATTTCTATATAAAAAAAAATGCATATATGGCTTGAAAACAAAACAAGTTATTTACAAAAACAATAACATCTAGACTTGAATAGCTTGAAAACAAAAGTCCAAGACCTACCCATGTAATAAGCTATCGTAAGGATTATCTCAACATCGTCTGAATGGAGCTTGATGGTCTTATGTGGGTTAGTACGGAACCACACTTCTATAAGAAACAGTGCAGGCACTCTCAGGATGACACTCACTGTTTTCTCAACTGATTCCTGTGATAGCTTCATTTTTGGTTGAATAATCTGTAGTCTGGTTTTGATAAAAGGTATTAAATGTAAACAATTATTATGATTGAAACTAAGGCTAATATTAACAAACTAACATCTGATGTTTTTATTTTAATAGTGCAGAGCACCAAGAGTCAGGAAGCCAGGATATTAAGCAAATAAAGGTTGTCATATTAAATACAGGAGGCCCTGTGGCTGAGGGGTAAAGATCTTGACTTCCAAACCAGGGGTCCCTGGTTCAAATCCTGGTGAAGACTGTGATTTTTAATCTCAGTAACATACAACACAGAAACAGATTGCCTTTACAGCATCTGCCCTATAGACCGCAATGTCAAAAAGGGAACTTTACTTTACATTAAATACCATAAATCTAAATTTAACTTTCATTACAAAAAAATTAAAACTTAATTTTCCATGCATCTAATTTTAACAAAAAAATCTTTTATAGCATAGAAAGGTCCACATAAGAACTTGAAAAATATTATACATTTATAGAGACCAAGCAACATTTAAAAAATACTCTTTAAAATGTGATACCTTTAGTGTATGATGTATACAAATAATCAGAGAATTAGACTAGAGTTTAGTCCAGTTGGCCAGAAAAGTGAGGTGGTGGTGCTTACGATTACACAATGTAAAAAAGCTTCTCTGGTGGTAAAGTGTTAATATATATGCAACTTCGACAAGACAAATAAAGCAGACATAATCAAAGCTTTACAAAGAAAAAATTTGAAACTATTTCTGTTTAAAATAAAAGGATAATCTTAATTGATGAATGACTGCTCAAATATTTTGGCAAGGAGCAGAACATTTACCCTAATTCTCCATTTTTTACATTTAAACATACAGTACTTTACCGTCCTACTGTATGGTTCTAAAACATGGCGAACAACTGAAGTGACAACAAGAAAAGTACAAACCTTCATCAACAGATGCCTGAGAAATATCCTAAAAATAAAATGGTACGACAAAGTAGAAAATACTAAATTGTGGGAGATGAGTTGGCAGAAAAATATAGAGATGCAGATCTTGGAGAGGAAGTGGAGATGGATTGGTCACACACTTAGAAAAGATACCAGCAACAGAGCTAGGCAGGCCTTAGAGTGAAAGTGGAGATGGATTGGTCACACCCTTAGAAAAGATACCAGCAACAGAGCTAGGCAGGCCTTAGAGTGAAAGTGGAGATGGATTGGTCATACCCTTAGAAAAGATACCAGCAATTGAGCCAGGCAGGCCTTAGAGTGGAAGTGGAGATGGATTGGTCACACCCTTAGAAAAGATACCAGCAACAGAGCTAGATAGGCCTTAGAGTGGAACCACAAGGGAACAAGACATACAGGAAGACCAAAACGAACATGGCGACGCAGCATACTGGAGGAAGCCGAGAGGACTGTAAAGAGCTGGGAAGCCATCAAAAAACTTGCAAGAGACCATGGAGAGTGGCCTGTTTTTGTCGAGGCCCTATGTTCCACAAGGAATACAAAGGAATGATGATGATGATGATGATGACTGTACCATCAACTGTAAATGACAGAGTGCAATGCGCAGACTATCATAGTAATAAGTATTTCTATTTTATTAGTTAAATATTTTGTGGTGCCATTCTTCAACACAGCAGGAAGTCATTTGAATGTTCTAATTTAATTACCTATTGTATAAAAGATGGTGACATCACTCCTAATTTAAATTCTTATGCAACTGAAATTTAAGAACATCAGGACTGCCACATCTTCATTACTGTCTGTGAATGAAAATGTGATCAAATAAAAAAATACAATGAAAAAAAGCATTTTAAACTAAGCATAGTTTTGTGGGTAACTATTTATAATGTGACATTTTTATATCTGTACCGTAATGTAAGTAGTACTAAGAAAAAAGGAAAACCAGTTTACAAGAGTTAATCCCTTGCATTACATCTTTAATCCCTCTACCTTCTCATTAGTATAACAGGCAGGGATATGTAAAGCATTATTTTCAGACCTTGCGATCTATGAGGCAGATGATGTAAAAATCATCTATTTCTGTGGCCCACAGTTAACGAGTGTCAGGTGGCCAGCACAACGAACAACCACCATTACTTTTCCCCAACTTTTGTCAGGTACCCAAGGGCGACATCATTCTGACCACAGCTAATGTCGCCCACACATCAGTTCTCCCCTCTTCATGCAGCTGATGTATCCAAAGGAACGAGACTGCCGATACAGTTTAGGGTCAGCGTCGTCACAGTTTCTGTGAGGGTGTAGCAGTGGTTGCTGCAGACTGCTTTAGGGTCGCCAGCTCCTGATTTTTCCTCAGGGTTGACTCACGAAGCCATTCTCATGATTGGGTATAGCTGCAAGGCAACAGAGGTTTGAATTCAGAGTTTTCCTCCTTCCCCTAGGTGGGTAGCCAGCCATGGCTAACGAGCCCCTCTTGCCCGAAGCTTACTGGTTAAGGCGCCAGTTACTCGCCTTTGCCCTTCTCCTGTTAATAAGAACTGTTCTGCCGGACTCAATATCTGACCCACAAGTGAAGGCCAGGAGTTGGACTGGTTGTCAGAGGCTATTTGAGACGCATGCCATTAGGAAGCATTTTATATATAGTGGAGTGCTTATATTACATTCATTACTATTTGTGGCAATGACAACCTTACAGTTGTCTAGATATACTATTTGATCATGTGTAGAATAAAGAATAGATTATACTAATAATTATAGATTAGATAGATTTAGATCATTAGCCTCATCAGGATTAGATTATCATTAGTCATGATTAGTGACATAGTTGAATAGATGGATCTAGAAAAATAATCTAGATTAGTCCTAGACTCTATCTATAGTATATCTAGAGACTAGATTAGATCTGGCAGCTAGATCATAGATGTAGATCTCAATTAATCTAGATTACAAATAATTATGAATATTACAATCATTACATCATCTAATCCAGATCTAGAACCTTATTATATATATACTACTATTACTAGATCAGTAGATCTTTTATAGACTAATAATATTTTATATACCGGTACTAATATTATATACACATATATCATTAATCATAATTCTATGACATACACTATGACATGATGATATACGTCAATATACGACTAATACTACTGATATACTACTAGACTTAGACTTACACTTAGATTCTATATCATTAACTTGGTTATCATTAACTTATAAGACGTTATAAGTTTTATATTATAGGACTTATTATATATTGTGACGTTATTGTCTTATACTTAAAATACTTAATTAGACTTAGACTATACTTTGTAGGTTCCAGCTGGGGCTGCACAGCCACGGGAAACACTGTATTCCTCAATAATCTTCGGATTTGAAGACAAGCCTTATTATTAGTCTTAGACAATAGTATAGTCTGACACTATAGGGGGCCTACTGTCTATACTATACTATAGTATAGAGTCTACTTTATTTATACTAAATAGTAGGTCTAGAGTCTAGGTGACTACAGTGTAGTGTTGGTGTTACTCAAGTGAAGTTACCTGCTGTAGATTGTAAACTATGTAGTATTGTAGTCTAACTGTTGAGAACTGGAGTGTATTATCATGATAATTATTTTATGTCAATTATGTGTATAGTAATAGTATAGACTATAGTGACGGTAATACTATAGTATACTAGTATAGTACTATAGAGTATACAGTATAGTATAGATATAGATGTAGTCATAATAGTGTGTATACCATAGAACGAATAGATTATTTATAGTTATAGATGTAATTGTAGCCTACCCTAGATCTAGTATAAATATTCTAGTGTAGATCTAGATCTAGAAATAATTTTTTAATACAGTTCATCTTCATCGACTTTGCATATTTGATATATGATATCATATTAGATCTATTCTATATATAGAGTCTAATATAGAATTATAGATCTATAATTTCTATATTATTCTGTCTATATTAGAGTCTAGATATACTGATAGTGATATAGATCTAGGTCTACTAATGGTACTAATACTACTTCTCTTGATCTAAATTTATATAGAGATCTAGATAATTTATACAGCATATCATAGTTTTTATTAGTATCATACAGATAGGCCCTATAGACGAGTATAGTATATCATGTATAGATCTATTCTATAATATAGATTCTAGATCTATCTAGTCACCGGATGTAAACAACACTGACTTCGCTGACACATGAGATACTTTCTTTTTCTATGACTGGGGCTAGGTTAGAGTTAGGGGTTGTCCACTTGTGACGGAGATGAAAGTGCACATAAGTCATAAAAGATGTCGAGATTATAAATAAAATTGGTAGTTATCCATAAAGATTCCTTACATTCAAAGTCAAAGATACAAGCAAATATTAATATTTTAGGTCTTTAGTATAATCATGAGCATCCGAAGGATTTTTAGGGCGATAAAATGGGGCGGTGGGTACAACTTAGTACAAGTTTCACCGACCTACCAGCAAGCACTACTATTTAGAGACATACAATAAATGTAAGACTTAATGCTTATTTCCTATGATTAAAAGCGGATTGGTTTATTTGACTGTTGACCTCTGGGTGCCAAAGTACTAGCTGGTGTTGAAGGTGGAGTGTCAATCCGGAGGTTCCGTAATTCGTGCTCTTCTAAGAACTGTTATCGCCCTATAATAAATTTATGTATCATTTTCTCTCATTGAAAATATTGTCTAGTAGGCATACAATTTCCTTCCCTTGTTCGATGCCAAGTAAAATAATTACTTACAAATAAATAATTAACTAATTGGTAATTTGTTTAAATTGATTTTTGTTTTGTCAGGTTCCGGTACAAGAAATAATTGTACAAATTTTCAACTTGATCCGAGATTGGGTCTGGGAGAAATGTACATATTATTCTGTACAGAAATTGTAGGCCAAATAGACATACGGACAAAATATATTTGTGCTTTTTAAATATAGGGCCATAGGCCTACACTGTCCGAACTACTTGCGACATTTTCTACATTTATTTTGGTATTTTGTTCTGTAACTAAAAAGTAATATCAATTTGGTTTTGTAATTGTGATAGTTTCTTTGACCCTTTTGAATGTTGGCCCTATGCATTGTCTAATACCGTACATTGCTTGCATTAAGATTAAAGGTTGAAAAAAAAAGGGTGACGGTCATTATGATCCAAATAGAGTATAGATTGAATTGAGAAGCCCATGAAAAGTCATGAGTATACGAAGGACCAACTTTTTGTAGTTGGCGGGGCGAGGTGAGCGGATAAAAGAAAGTGTTACTGGAATTAACGGGCCCAAAATGTGAGTGTGCGTAAGTGTCGGGGTCGCATTACCTACGAAGCGGGTCTTTCAAATCAAGTCAATTAGTCTCATCTCATCTCTGATTGTGGTCCCTACTGGGGCATAGGCCACCAACCAGTCTCCTCCAGGCCAGTGGCGTAGCAAGGTACCCGTGGGCCGGGTTCAAGAATATGTTGATGGGCCCCTTCCTGTGACACATAATTCCAATAGTTTGTATGTATCAGTATCAGTACATTAACTAAAAGACATCCACAAGTGGTCATTAGTCATGGGACCAGGCGATATGAAACCCCTACGCGCTATGTTGTGTCGTATTTATTGTTGAAAAGGCCTTAAGCGATTTGAGATATGGGGCCCAATATAAGTCCAGATATTGTATGTATCTACTAAGTATTTCATGGAGGCCCTAAGCTAGAGCTTATGTTGCATAGAGGGGCCCTGGACCCATGGTTGTTTCACCATTAGGTGTGGGCCCCTAAATGATAGTGGGCCCGGGTTCATTGAACCCATTCGCGCCATGGATGCTACGCCACTGCTCCAGGCATCTCGGTTCTGGCCCTCTGCGAGTCTCTTTAACTGTCCCAATGTCTTGTCCATCTGCTTGGCATCTGTTTCCAGATCGCGGCGCTTATATGTATTCCTCTCTTCCTCTTTCCTTGGGGGTTCCAGGTTAAGGCTTGCCTTATTATGTTGGATGCGGGCTTGCATCTCCGTCGTCTCTGAAGGATATCTGCTTCAATGCCGAATCAATGGGCTGCTGCTTTGTTCTTTGCCACAGTTCCTCATTCGAGATCTTGTTTGGCCAGCGGATCATAAGAATCTTCCTCTGGCAGGTATTGATGAATACCTGGATTTTTGTGACGGTGGTGATGATGGTTCTCTAGGTCTCTGCTCCATAAAGTAGTATCGGCTTAACAATGGTGTTAAATAGCCTTATTTTGGTGGTAGTGCTTAATTCCCTAGATCCCCAGGTGTTCTTCTGCAGATGGAAGGCTGCTCGAGCTTTAACGATGCGGGTTTTGACATCTGCATCTGTTCCTCCATGGTGATCTATGATACTGCCGAGATAGGTGAAGCTTTCCACCTCTTCCAGCGCCTCACCTTGGACTGTAATGGGTGTATAGTTGAATGCCTTTATCTTGAACACCTTGCTCTTCCCTCTGTTTATGGTAAGACCCATTCTATCTGAATTGTCTGCAACCACATTTATCTTTTCCTGCATCTGCTGCTATGTGTGAGAAAGAAGAGCTAAGTCATCTGCAAAGTCAAGGTCATCTGTTTCCAGTGTCCACTGTATACCGTTCGGCTTCTGGTCTGTTGCTATCTTCATGACCCAATCTATGGCTAGTATAAAATAAGAAGGGAGAGAGTAAACAGCCTTTGGACTTCAAATGCCTCTGTCAGTTGTCTGCCATGCACTACTCTACAAGTCATTCCTTCATATGACTTCTTGATGATGTTAGTAATTTTTTCAGACACTCCATAGTTTCTCAAAAGTCTCCAGAGGGTCTGTCTGTCCACACTGTCTAATGCCTTCTCATAGTCAACAAAACTGACGTAGAGAGGGGAGTTCCATTCCATGGACTGTTCCAAAATCAAGTCAATAATGTCGGTAAATTATAAAATGCGCAGTTTAAAGAAAAAAAAAAGGAAAAGGGGGGGAGGTCCAGAGATCGAACAAATGAGACACATAGAGATAGACAGAAAAGAACTCACGGGCTAAAAAAAAAGTATGTTAGATTGATCGTTAAAATGTGGCCCCTTTATTACTATAAAAAATGAAGGGGTTGTTCCGGCTATAATTATCAATATAAAGCCTGGGAACAAATCAACGGGTGTACTCGGTGTGTACTGCTAATGCT
>JADKLZ010000003.1:22826573-22851727 GCA_021533235.1 Biomphalaria straminea
CCCAGTTCAGAAGCCAAGCGCTTTACTGTTTAGTGGCTTTAAGAGAGTTCATTTTTTATGTGAATCAAATAAAAACAGATTAATCGAGTAAAAATATTTTTATTGTGAAAAACAAAAAAGGGTCATCCCAGGGGATTTTTCAAGCATGGTGTCATGACAACCTTTCAAGGCATATTTTGCCGGGGTTCCCAAGAGGACAGCAGTCAGAGATATCATCTGCGAGTGGAAAAGGCAATCATCAAAGTTAGTGTGGAAAGTTCTAGCATGGGCTGTAGCACGATGAGAACCTCTACCGTGTGTGACACCAGCCATATCCAACAGATGATCGACAGCTATGCCAGAGACGGTGCCAGGCTGGTGTGTATAGAGCTGACTGGTCAAGAGGAGCGTGTCACATGGCAGGACGATGAATTTCCTTGTAAGTACACGTCGTCATTCAAAATGTGTGCATTAATGCTATAGACATGGTTAATTAATTATGTTGAATAGAAAAACACGATAGTGGTCTTGTTTAAATTAGATTTTAGATATAATACTTAACAAGCAACAATAAAAAAGGAATATTTTTTAAACACATCGAAGGGAAAGAACCGCGTACTGCAATTTATCTGAAAATTACAGGGTTTAGCTCCCTTTCCGCTTAACCAAATTGATTAATTAATAATCTATCTATATATATATAATCCTCAAAGTAAAAGGTCAAACACACAAAAGTTCAAACAACAAGTAAATGGGAAGATCCCATGGCGCAGCACGGTGGGAATGGAAATTGGTGCATCCCAATCCGCACTATTTTTATTCACAAAATAGCATAGACATAAATAAACATAGACTGGAAAAAGGAAGTAACTTCATGTAACTTGAAAACACATGTATTATATAGGCCTATCTACTATTGAATTCGGATTTCCAAATTATGAAAAATTAAAAAAAATTGCATGATCTTCAGTCTTAGAGATTACACACAATTTATAGACATAAAATAAACTACACACAATTGCAATGCACAAATTTTTGTTTCATAAAACTCTCTTATGAATTTGTGTAGCGAATGGAAGGGAGGTTAAAAGGTGGAAGCCGGAAGAGATTATATTGTGTCGTAAGACTCTTGAAACTAGAACGACAATACACAGATAGATACTACTCTCAGGTTTGACTTTAGAAGTAGGCCTACTTTAATATACTCCCGCCACATCAAAAAGCTAAACTCCTTTCATCGACGCTGTCTTAGTAGTATCCATAAGGTGCGTTGGTCTGACCACATACCAGACACAGAAGTTTTAAGCCTGTCCAACATGCACAGTATTAATGCGACAGTAAAAAGGTCCCAACCTGATTGGCGGGTGTATATAATTCTCTTCTTCTCAATTTGTCATAATATTAAAAGTATTTCCAGATTATTGTGTCGTAAGACTATTGAAACTAGAACGACAATACACAGATAGAGTCTACTCTCAGGTTTCACTTTAGAAGTACTTTAATTAATATCAGAAATTAAGCACATTCGTTCATTAGACATGATTACGAAAGGTAAATCATCTCTCTATTCCTAGATCTAGATCTAAAACACGAATTCAACTCTAAGAAGATTATAGAACTTCTCTTCGCAAATATAGTTTTATGCTTTAGCACGTGAACATATTAATTATAGTCCTTTCATTTCATATTTTAATCATATTAACATTCAAATTGCGTTTTCTAAAGCATTGTTACATGAGTGCAACTCTATTCTTATACTTTTAGCTCCATTCATAGAATTTTTTATTCATGAATTCACACATTCGCTTTACTTATAACAAGTAAATGGGAAGATCCCATGGCGCAGCATGGTGTGAATGGGAAATAATATATCCAAATCCGTACTATTTTCATTCACAAAATAGCATAGCATATTTTTTTTACTTTAAAAAGATTTTAATAATGTCCGGAAATTTCCAGGACTTTCTCGACCGGCGCATAGCATTTAATAACATTTCAGGAGATTTCCAAGGGGCTCCTGATAAATCAAGAGGCCGCGGGAAATATGTTATATGTTATAAAATGGTTCAATTTAAGACCCACTGTGGTCGCATATGTTGCAGTGCCTAAGGCCTGCCCTGTACAATAGCGCCGTATGCTATGCCGCCGATCGACTAGTAAATGATAAACTAGTAAGTTAATTAATTTTTGGATTGATTCGTGTATTGTCATCGACTATTAATAATTATGCAATATATCAACTTGACCCGAGAATGGCAAGTGGAATAACAAAATGTGTCAAAACGTAACAAGGGGATTAAATCCATGTATACATCCACATCTCTCATTAATTAGCATTTATTCCCCTATTTAAACATCAATGAATAATTGTTCAATGTTTTAGCTTGATCCGAGAATGGGAAATGAGAGACAGACAGACAGACAGATAGATATATAGACAGACAGACAAACAGACAGAGTGAGTTGATATAAGCTTTGTAAAAATGTTTTTTTTTTATTTTAACTTGTAAAGAAACAAAGTTATAGATTTAGTTTAAAAAAAACGTACTGAGTTAACCGATTGCTTTGAATTAATTTTAACACATCTAGAGTAGCAATAATAAATGTGTGAGATTGGAAATATTTGTATTAATTGTTTTTATTAAACGCGACATAATGCGCTATGGTTCAATCACTTTTGTTGATCCGGTTTTGGGGGTATCTGGGAGAAGGTGTCGAAGCTAGTTTCTCGTATCTTACTACTTATTCGAGCATACACGATGGAATGTCAACGTGTTTAGCCACTTAGCTATTCATGTACTTATAAAAATGTTACGGGAATGCCGGATGGACTGAGTGTTTGCAGACTAGTTAAAAGAAAAAAGAGATCGAAGGCTTGTGCTGGTCACACATTATCCTCGTAAAACTCTATACTACATCCATGGCGCGGTGACAGAGCGGTAAAGCGCTTGGCTTCCGTACTGGAGGTCCCGGGTTCAAATCCTGGTGAAGACTGGGATCTTTATGTTCGGTATTTTCTGGCGCCTCTGAGTCCACCCAGCTCTAATGGGTACCTGACATTAGTTGGGGAAAAGTAAAGGCGGTTGGTCGTTGTGCTGGCCACATGACAACCTCGTTAACTGTAGGCTACAGAATCAGATAACCTTTACATCATCTGCCCTATAGACCACAAGGTCTGAAAGGGGAACTTTACTTTTACTTTACTTTGCTACATCAAGAAAAATTGCTCCAGTGCTGTCGTGTATTTCAGACTAGACCTAGATGTAAACAATCGGCAAGGCTTATCTTCTTTTCGTTCTATTTCAGATAAAGGTGTTGATGTGTTCTTTGAGTATCCCATTGACAGGGTCATCGAGACCTACACCTACAATACTGTCGTTGTTCCTATAGAGGTCATGTACAGTTTTGTGAATTGCATTCCACACGCTGATGTCAGCTGTGATTGGCAGGGACATTTAGACAAACACTTGAAACAAGGATTTCGTCTTGTGGAAATTTTCATGGACTCGTCCTATACATCAGAGGTAGAACTTATACTTATTGGTATTTTCTTGTTTTGGTTCAATGAACTAGTCTCAAAGCTTACAGCAAAGTTTCCCAAACTTTTTTTCTTGTGACGCCACCACTAGCCGCCCCCCCCCCACAATAAATAACAAATAACAGTCGCCACCATTTTTTTTTAGCCTTAAGCTCCCCCAGAAAGTTCCGGGGTCCGACTCTGCCTCAGACTTTTTCCTGCCATTTAAGCTTCAGAATTTTCTTTTGTCACTCAAAAGTCGTCTACACGACGATGTACGAGAGTCGGAGAGGGCTAGAGTGGGGAGGGCAGTAGAAGTAATTGCCTCCCCCCCCCCACCTCACCGAATAGGCTAAGATACCAGAAGTATAGCGATATAATATAAAAAGTATATAGTTATTCAACTAATTTTGTTGACAAACTATGATTTCTAAATAAAAGTAGGACCGTCCCCCACTGTAAGGGTTGAGGTGGGAAGGGCAGTAAATGTAGTCGCCCCCGCCCCAACCGGCTAACGACATAATAGTAAGATTGGTTAAAATGTCAATAACAAGTTTGAAGTATATAGATATTTAATTGTTTCTGTTAAAAAGCTGTAATTTCTACAAATAAATTGGACCACCCCCCCAACTCGAAAGTTTATTGAGGGGGAGCGCGGGATTGATGCCATCGACACCTCCCCATCCCACCAAATCAACCAACATACTAGAGGGGGGCAAATAATATAAATATGGTTTGAAATATAGATAATTAGAATGTATTATTAACATAACTGATAACTTCGTATACAATTGTGTGATTTCTTTACTAAAACTCGTTCGGTCGGTTGAGTAAGGGGGAGCGCGATCGCCCCTACGCCCTACCCCCCCCCCCTTGATTCGCTAGTGCTCGAGGTGGCGGATCGTACAGGTTGTGAGACGATGGTATAGGTCGTTGCTCGTACATTTGGGCGTACCCCGTGGTGGGTGGGGGTAGAATTACCCTGAAATATTTATGGATCAATTTTATCTGATTTCAAATCACTCAACATTTACACGCTCGATGTTAATTTCATATTAGCTTATGTTCTTTTTGCAATTTCTTTTTTCTAATAAATGTGTACGCCTCTATTAAGACATTGACTAACTTGTTTAAATAGGCCCACAACTTCCCACACGTGGTACACTAAAATCTTTTCTGTCGTGTCAGGTTTACTGTTGCACTAGCCGTACATCCTACCACTCCAACTGGTACTTTGAAAAGCCAACAACAAAAATGAATGACTTGACACCCGTGTACGAAGGAAAGGTTATAAATCATTTTATCAAGGTCACAGGGCCGACATTGAGTGGAGTCAAGACAGAAACTGAATGGGAGCCAGTCATGGTGGTAAGGACATTTTATTTACTTTTCAAAACCGAAAATTGGAAACAATTATCTCAGTATATTCAATAATTTTTTTTTTTACAAATCTAGCCTACATACGGCCTTCTAGCTCAGGAAATGCACCTCCAAATTAAACAAATCAATATCAATAAAATAATCATAATATCTATTTCCTAGCCCTGTATCTAAATGTAGCTACATCAACAACTTAGTTTGTCTCATGTCTCTCTCTTGTCTATCGCACAATGTTCATATTTTCATTGAACGGTTACGTCTATTAGTAATATAGGCTACATTTCTACGTGGTTACAGTTGTAGTTATCGGGTAACTTGGGCCATGACTATTAACTCTTTCTCTCCGTACTTATTTTTTCACGTTTGAACGAAATTTTTCATTTTGATCATTACTTTTTCCACTACCCTGTTATGATTAAGCATCACTAGCTTTGTCGTTTGTAACGGAAACTATTTTAATTGATATAGAATTCAAAGGGAATGCATGCTCTTTTTATATTACACAAAATAAAGTTGATAAAATTAAACATGAATTAAATTTAATGAGGTCAAATCAACGATGGTATCGTCAATAACAAGAGAAAGAGTTGATAAGTTAAAATGTACATGACCTGCAGTACAAAAACAAAAAAAGGCTCATGCAACAAAAATGTAAGATGAATAAGTTCTAAATTTGAACACATTGAAGACAATATAGAAGGCTGTCCGGCCTCTGTTGCTGTTGTTACTATAATGTCTAACACAACTATAAATCTTAATGCTCCGACGTTTTAATACCAGGGCCGGTCTAAGATAATTGGAGGCCCTAGGCGAAATGACTATTATCTCATGTTCCATGGAGATAAAGATGTGTTGATTTTTTATAGAGGTTTCTACATAGAGATTTCTACACTTTGTGATGGATGACACTTTGGCAGGCCGGATAGTACCGCGTAACGAGCAGGGTATGGCATGCAAATCGTATTTTGGGCATCCCTGTATATTTTATCTAAATTATTTCCGTTTCTTATTTTTAATATTGTCAATCAACGTGCTGCAGTCACTAGCTAAAAAAATAAACAACTTTAAATTAACGAGCCAATCATTTTTAAATCCTACAACTTAGATTGTTGAACTTTTTTTTGTTTTCAAATTTTCTTTGCAGGCAATGGGAAACAATGGCTGGGAGTTGGCTTGTATTCTAGAGACTGCGAATGTGACCTTCACAAGTATGTCTACATTGTATATGGAAGTGCTCTTGTTTTTCCAGAGAAAAATTTACAAAGCACATTAAGTTCTCTAGAAAGTCTACAATACTCGAATGCAAAAAAGCTAATACTCAAGGTCTCTAGAAAGTACACAATACTCGAATTTACAAAGCACTTCAAGTTCTCTAGAAAGTACACAATACTCGAATTTACAAAGCACTTCAAGTTCTCTAGAAAGTACAAAATACTCGAATTTACAAAGCACTTCAAGTTCTCTAGAAAGTACACAATACTCGAAGCCACAGACTTGTAAATCCGTGAAATATAATGTCAAGACGTGTCTGACGTAAGAGGCTATGGAGAAGCCCCTGCTAGTTATCTCTCTTTGTTGTTCTCGGATTTACTGTTTTTCTTTTTATTGCTTTTGCATATCTGTGCATGTTCAGTGCGTTATGGTCCAATCTCTTTTGTGAACGTGTGTGTGTGTGTGTGTGTGGGGGGGGTATAAGTTAGAAGGTAGCCAAATGTTTCATGAAAACCAGGCACGTATCTCATAGTAGAGTTAGATAAAATCGTGTCGAAATATATCTACACGAAAGAGAAATGCATTATATTCATTAAAAAAATATTGTTCTAGATGAACCATAATTTACAAATACGAAAATACAACCAAATAAAATACCCAGAAAGCCACAAAGGAACACTTCTTATTATACATATGCTAGGACAAATTCGTCCAAGTGCTCCTTCATCTCGTTAGAGCATGGAATGGGTTGCCTGAATCAGCCAGGAAAACCAGCTACTTAGCAAAGGTTAAGTCTGATTCACAAGCAAGACTAGATTGAAATGCCAAGGACGTAACAATCTTCTCTTTTAAAATCTGTAATTTATAGGATACAATAAGAGAAAAAAAAAGGAATAAGGTCGAGTGGAGTCAAAGCGGTAGAGGTTGGGTTATAAGGGGCAGGAGACTTGGTCACAGAGAACCTATTGGCAAAAACAATGGCTGATACATAAAACAATCCTTCCAATATTGTATGCATTGGCGTATGCCTGAAAGAGAATTCATATAATATGATATACTTTCGCGTCTGTTGTTTAATAAATATATATTTATAAATGAAAATGACAATTAAAAAGCTACTATAGCAAGATGTTAATGCTTAACAAAACGTTGAATGACTAGTCTAGTTTATTTCTTGAATATTAGCCTACATTTCGTAATTCATTTAGATTCCCATAAATAAAACGATGGGTTGATTGGTTATTTTATTTCGGATGTTTTTACATCTTAGTCCAAACGTCCTGTAGGATGGCAGACTTCGTTATCGTCGTCACAAGGACCGGATTTAAGGGTTGGTAGAAGAGGCTACAGCCTAGGGGACTACATTCCTAAAAATCTTTAATGCATAGTATTTGTATCCCGCTTTTTTCTATTTTCTCTTTAAAACAAAATTGACTGCCAACCGATTATTTAGTTTTTATTGAAAAAAAAAAGTAAAAACTTTTGATTGTCATTTTTATTATGTTTGATTTTTTATATTTACTAATTATCCTAATGTACAATTGTAAATAAATAAATATTTAAAAAAAGACGTTCATTCTTTTTTTTGTGTGTGTTGAAGTAATGCTGTTGAAATGTGGTTTAAAAACTACGTAAATGCTATTATATTTTCCATTTAAAAAAATGGGAGGGGTGATGGGGGTGTATGTATGTGTGTGATATTATTTGAGCGTCTGTAGTAGTAGATGTAGAAGAGGTTTTGGGAGAAATGTAAATATTATTAAAGATAAATTTTGTAAGGCGCTAAACTTTGCTAACATTAGAAATTTATGAAAAAAACAACAACAAGATAAGATCCTATTACTTTGTTACAAAGCAAGTAATACAATCGTTTACCTAACGGCGTCCTACGCCTGCAAGACCTGAAGACATCCATGACAGTCGAAAAGATGCTAAACGTGGCTTATCAGCTGGATTTTAGGAAAGCAGAACAATAAAATGTCGCCAAAAGGGCTTAATTAAAAACACGTAGCCGGATGCAACCAATATAAATCGATTATTTCGTAAATAAAGATTCATATAGCATTATTACGTCTTACAGTAAAAAAAAAAAAAAAACAATTGGTCCGTAATAGTCCGTATACAGTAAATATACTGTAACTTAAATCGCCATAGAAACAGAGACGAGGGTGTGTGAAAAGGATTCCTTATATTGTTCTGTGGCCTAGCTAATACAGCTATTTCGACCAATCAGTAACCAGAAAGGTTGACGATGACGTATTAATTTTTTCACCAATTGGCTACTATGCATATACATCGGATGGCCGTGTTACAGTGTAAAAAAAACAACAACAAAAAAAAAAAACCTCGGATGTATTTTTTTCATTAGAAAGTCGAATATGTGAAAGTCACTGGACCACTGTAGCTTGTATCATACTCTTTGTTCTTATATTAAAGACTAAAGACATCATTTTTAGCGGCCCCCGAAAGGGGAAAAGACGCTATTAGTTTTGTGTGGCCTGTCTGTCTGTCCGTCTGTCTGTCCGTCCGCGTCCGTCCCGTTTAGTGCTCAGAAAGTAGAAGAGAAAATGAAAATCTGACATCACGATAATATAGAGAATTCAAAGTTCTGATGCAACGGCAACTTTTTTTTTCTAAAAGCTCAAATCTAATTTTTAAAAATGTTTTATGCAAGCAGTATTTAAAGAGAAAAAACCTAATTAGTATGCAATATAAATGAGACCTAATTTAAGGCAATTAATAATGTTACAAGTCACACAGCATCTCACGTTTTGTTTTGTTCCAACATATGAGTAGGCTATTTACTAAGTTATCAACTCATAAAAGAGAAGTGGCAGTTGCGTGGAACATCGGCTTTTCAAGGCAAACGTTGAAAGATCAAAGCATGGAAGGTGTATATCTTGACCGCTGGGGCACTACATAAGATCTGTCATTTACCTTTGATATAAGTTCATTCGGATGTTCTTTCTGAAAATATTGAAACCTGCCTGGGTGAACTACTTCGGGGGCCGATTTTAAGTTTGTGTTTCCACACAAACTGTCTTTGTAACCTTGTTTTTCTAGTAAGTTATTTGTCTCGATAACTACTGGAAGCCAAAAGGCAAACGAAAGCTGAAAGCTGCGGCGATTGGAAACATCTTGGTAATACAATTCAGCAGTACGAGGTTTCTGTAAATCGCGTAAAATTGTTTGTAAAATGTTTTAATATTTCAGATAATCCTCTACGAGTTGAAGATAATCTACTTCCTAGACTTAATCTCTAGCAGGACGACGGGGGATGGTAGAGGGCAAAGTATGAATCCGAGTCCATTAAAACGACCGAACAACAGTCAACTGTGAGAGCATACCGCACGGCAAGGCAGCCAACCATACTTATAAGCAGTGCTTTTTTTGTTACATTACGCACCGGTACGGCGTACCGGCACCCTTTTCAATGTGAAGAAAAATTGACTTTTCTTGTATTTTAATGTTTATTATTAATTTATTAGTAGTTAAAAGTTAGGCAAACCATCACTGAGTACTGGCACCAATGTTTTTACAAAAAAAAAAAAGGACTGCTTATATGTATGCGTCAGCTTGGTTGAATTAAGCTCCGGAAATTTTTAATGATAGCGCAATGGATAACTTAATGCTAAAACAAATTACAAAAAGAAAAAAAAACTACGTTGGTGAACATTCTTAGTAAGAATTATAAAGATACATTTAAAAAAAAAAAAGAGGATTTCGTGGGAGAACATAGAAACTTTATGCGTTGGTAAAATCGACCCAACTATGCAAAAATATATGTTACTGGCCACGAGCAGTTCCTCCGATATCGGATTGAAAACGAGCTTATAGACCTGATGGCATATTTTCCCGTCATCCTAGACTGCACGCTTGTGTAAGCCACAAAGAACACAAGTCTTTTACATTGCGTTTTGTGGACGTATCAGATTCAGAAGGTGGAGAACACTTCCAGTTTATGTAGTTAAAAGGCCGATTATAGAGTACTTACATAAAGTTGTCAGTTTTGTACCCCCTCCCCCCAAAAAAAGGCCTACAACGTTAGAGGCGGACGAACCAGTTAGCATGACGTGGTACGATATCTATTAGTCTACCCTTACGGCTCGAGATCCGCAGATGACATTCGTCAAGGGCCCAGCGCACTGTTAAGGCCGCCTCTGCGGGCACACCTCCCTTACTGGATTCATTAAATATCGTCAACAACAGATACTCGGGAGGTCTACTGGACAAACCTTAACTTTTAATAAAAATAAGCAATTTATTTAGAGAAACAGTATAGACAACTGACATGTTTAAAGTTGGCTACAAAGTCTCAAATTAACGACAGCAAATCAGGTATTTGAATTGACTCTGTCCATTGGCTCCTTCCGTCGAAAGACGACTATGGCTCTTATTGTGGAGGTCGGGTTGAGTGACTGTGCACTTCCTAGTTAAGTGATTATAAAACACAATTTAATTTAACGTGGACACCACTTTGACGTTCCCTCCAAGCTCACTACAAACAAAATGGTACCATTTCAGCCGAAGTATTTTTTTTTTTATTTGTAAATTAAGATAGCGTTTAGAGTCTAAAAGATAGGAAATAAAGGGAGGTAAGCTGCATGACACTTAATCAAATTTAACTTGCTTCGAGCGATGACGACTATTAGATCTAGATATCTATTTGCCGTAAACATTTTACGCGCGTCCTCCATACAGGGCCGGATAGTCCTCTACATCTCCAAGTTCAGGGCCGGATAGTCCTCTACATCTCCAAGTTCAGGGCCGGATAGTCCTCTACATCTCCAAGTTCAGGAGCAATTTATTTTTTTTTAATTTTTATGTTTAGTCCTAGCTCAATGATAGCCTCAGTTACCATAAACCTAGCGACTTGCCGAAATATGCCAATTTTGTTTTCATTTTCAACAATTATAACCCACATTTACATTTATTAAGCTAACCTCTTGCGGGGGCGTATCTTGCCTTGGTTTGCATCGAAACCTTATTTCATAGTGACTAAAATATAGGTTAAGCAAACAAAATAAGCTCTTTTTTTTTCCTTTATAGGCCTAATATTTACTTTTATACAGTGCACAAAAAAAAAAAGGTTTCATACGCATCCATTCATTATGCCACTGACGCAGTATTAGGCAACACATTGACACGCACAGACTTTAAAAAAAGGTAAAAAAAAATCGATTTCGCGTGGTGACGTTTTATTGACGCGAACATAGCAACCAGAGCTAGTGACTGTCTAGTCAACCAGAGCAAGTGACTGTCTAGTCAACTTGTATTTACATATAGTCATTCTGGGGAACTCTTCAATTTTATTAGCTTCAACTCCTAGATATATTTGTACAATTAGTGGTTTTACTCTTCAGATTATATCAAATAATGTGATCCTTATCTGTTTCATCTACATTATGTGTTGTGTGCGCGTGTGCTTTAAAAAGAATACACTCATCTGCGGAGATATTTGTACTTTTTTTTTTTTAATCTCTGTTGTACATTAAATTGACACCATGAACAATGAATGTAAAGTAGGCATGTAAACATAGTAATGTGATATATTTAGTTTGCACTAAGGTCTACTTTTAAACCATTGATTGGAATAGTTACACTTTCATGGTCAGCTGCAACAGAGAGATATATTTTTTGTGTTAAGACTCAGAATTTAAAAGAAACAAACCTGTACTGAATCTATTGAACTACTATAGTTTTATTGTTGTGACAGCGATTGATTGTGCGAAGGAAAGAGGATAAATTCATATAAGTAGCTTTTATAGAGCTTCGTGCTATGAAAACATAATTATCATGGGCTGTTGTTATTCAAACCCTACTCCCGTCTCGCCTGCCTTGGAGGACATAGACACGGGGCCCTTTTATTCAGGGCCGAAGGCGGAGTACGACTTTATCAACGTGGGCGTGACTTTATCAGCTAAGGTTTCTCTCAGGAACACACAACTTGTCACCAGCGATGTGGAGACCTACTATCCACTGTTGTCTCAACAGTACGACAAAGGATATAGGTTGCTGTCTTTTTATCATATCCCTGGTCAGGTAGGATGATTTCTTTCTTTTTTTAAATCCCTTTAGTAGAATATCGACGTAAAGAAAAGACATCCCTTAGGATAGTTCTTAAGTTGTTTTTACCTCGCTCCCGTATTAATGTTTCTAGTTTTCTGCTACATGCTTATAGACAGTTTGAATACTATTTTTAAACCTCTCAACGAAATTTAACATCTCGAAAGATCTTTATAAGTGATGCTATCTATGACCAATTCACAAGTTGTTGATTTTACTATGAAAACTTGAATTGCTTACTTTTAATCTAAATATGTAAACCCTGGTTTCCCAAAATGTCTTAAGATGGATAGCAGTGTACATAAAATAATTTCTTTAGACTAATATTTATTTTTTCAAAGTGATTCGTAAAAAAGGAAGCTAGATTACAAAGGTTTAAACTGAAAATGTAAATGCCATAAATGCATAGCTTGAGCTTTGAATTCATTGCACTTAACGGTGAAGCTATTTCTATTTATTAAACGTTATTTTAAAGATAGTGTCTAGTTCTCTTGACTAGCTTGATGTGAAGCTACTACCGCTCCAAATATAACTAGTACAACTATCAGATAATACGTTTCAGGACTCATTAAAGATAATGCAACTCGTAATGAGAATAGCCTAGCTCTACTGATGGCAATAGTTCGTTATCTTTCTTATACTAGATTTATGAAATTGTTTCGTCTTGTAGTTGTCAATGGCTGTCTGGCTTCGACTGATTATTCACAAGATGTTTGAGTACCTCGTACGGGTGCATTACTTACGTGTATGATACAGTAGACAAACACTATCACACGTAAAGAACTAAGTTCAGACCTTTGAATAACTTGAACAAAGTTAATGGCCACAGTCGAGTCACGAATTTTGTTTTCTTGAGAGACTTCTAACCTTGGTCATTTAATTTCTGTGAGATTTTCATTGTATGGTTTAGATTGCTTCAGACATTTTCTTTGGAATATCTACTTCAGGACACATAGGCCTAGTTGGTCGACTAATTACAGCAGAAAAGTGTCAATAATACGATGTAATCACCTTGAAATCCTGATACCAGCTAAACCATATTAGCATCAACAAGCCAAATCCCACTATCTGTGATTTCACTAAATGTTGCATCTAAAGTACGTCAACTGCGGTGCTCCGCTTTGCTAATGTAATGAACATAATGATAACAGAATCGAAAACCATGTCTGTATAGTATGGCTTTAATAAACTGAATGACAACACAACACACAGTTCGTGAACACATTCTTACGCACGAGTTACAAGCAACTGTAAACATAGGATCGACAACAGAAACAGACTATAATTTCATAACATTCACCCCCAGTTCAAAATGTGCTTACTAGTATTAATAACAATAACATTATAAATTAAGCGTAGAATAACAACAGATGTTCAAGTAAACAAACAATGTAGGATAGCATGACATACTGTATCATATCGATATGACATTATAGATCAAATATATTAAAATATAATATGATAAATCAAACATCATATGAAAGTCAATTAACAAAGTACAATGAAGATAATTGAATAAACAAATGTAATTCTGGAAACTAGTATTGACAAATTGAATGCCAAACTTAAGAGTTCTATTAAGCTGATGAGCTTTTACTCTTTGTAATTGGGCCTAGATCTCCTTACTCTAAGATTGTATCTAGGTGTAGTTTCATCTGTCTGTGTTTCAGGCGGTCTGACTACGTCTTCGGTGGTGCTGGTGGTTTCTTCAACCATCGTAGAATCAGTAGGTTGATCCCTGGGAGGCGAGCTTTGGATGGGGCAGTCAATATCAAGCACTGTTCCACTCTGATTATCATTTTCTATAACGTCTTGTTCCTCCCTAGGGGCTAACATTCGTAATGAGACTGTTTCCTCTCGACCGTTTGGTGTTCGGATAACAGCGTACTGAGGATTGCATGCTATTAAATCAACTTCCTCTGTTATGGGATCATATTTAGAAGATCTAACGTTCTTCTTCAGCAGGACAGGACCCGGACTGGTCAGCCATGTTGGCAGGGATGTCCCGGAACCACTTCTTCGGTTGAACCCAAGAAATCGTTCATGTGGTGTCCTGTTAGTTGCAGTGCATAGTAATGACCGGATGGACTGCAGAGCATCTTTTAGTACTAGTTCCCATTTAGCTATGTCCAGTTCCTTAGAATGTAAAGCCAAAGTAATGGCTTTCCATAAAGTCGAGTTTAGCTTCTCTACTTGACCGTTGCCTCTGGGACTGTAAGGTGTGGATCTACTGGTCGCGATTCCTCTCTCGTGGAGGAAATGCTGCACCTCAGTAGACATGAATGAAGTTCCTCTGTCAGTGTGGACGTACGCTGGAAATCCAAATAGGGCGAATAGCTCATTGAGACATTTAACAACTGTATATGAAGACATATCGGGACATGCAAATGCAAACGGGAATCTAGAGAATTCATCTATAATGGTAAGTAAATATCTATTTCTTGAAACAGTAGGGAGAGGTCCCTTGAAATCCATACTAATTCTCTCAAAAGGTTGGGTCGCTTTAATCAGTTCTCCAGTTGGCTGTCGAAAAAAACGGAGCTTCAGTTCTGCACAAGTTGGACATTGTTCTATCACAGTTCTGACGTCATCACAGGAAAATGGAAGATTTTTAGCCCTTACGTAGTGCAATAGTCGAGTAACGCCCGGATGGCAAAGACTAGTATGCAGTAATTTAAGGTCATTGCGAGTGATGGCAGATAGATAGTTTCTGGTAAATGTATCAGCTACAGTGTTCTGCTTGCCAGGGCGATAGATGACGTCATAGTGGAAACACGAGAGTTCTAGTTTCCACCTTTGGATTTTTTCATTTTTAATTTTTCCTTTGTTTGACCTGTTGTACATGAAAGAAACAGATCGCTGATCCGTAACAAGTGTGAAAGTTTTACCAACTAAGAAATGTTTCCATTTTCTCAACGACTCAACAATGGCATATGCTTCTTTCTCAACTGAAGAATGTTTCCTTTCACTTCTTGTTAATGAGCGAGAGAAGAAGGCAACAGGCCGGCCATCTTGGTTGAGGGTAGCCGCAATGGCTATCTCAGAAGCATCAGTCTCAACAGTTAAGGGGCGATTCGGATCAATCGTATATACAGCGGCACTTTCAAGTTCATTTTTCAAACTTTCAAATGTTCTTTTGACTTCTTCGGAGACAGGAAATTGTTGGTTTCTCGTTAACAGGCTTATTTTTGTTGAGAAGTTGGGTATCCACTGTGAGTAGTAAGCCAGAAGACCCACTACTCGTTTCTGTTCACGCATGTTCACTGGTACGGGTAATTCCCTTAGGGCACGAAATCTCTCAGGATCCGGCTTAAGTTGTCCTTTGGAAATCTCGTATCCTAACAGTCTCACTTTAGTAGTGCTAATTTCACTTTTTGTTTCATTAAAAGTGATTCCATACTTTTGAGCACTATCGAGAAATCGATGTAGATTTCGGTCGTGTGATTCTGAGTCCGTACCGCAGATGGTCACATTATCGACATAAGCAAAAGTGTCAGTGAGTCGCTCGTCTTCGATGATTTTGTCAATCGTACGCTGAAAACAGGCGACTCCATTCGTAACGCCAAACGGAATCCGACGGAACTGATACAGTTTCCCACAAGCTTCAAAGGCTGTGAAAGGCCTTTCCTCTTCTTTTATGGGTATCTGGTGGTATGCACTTTTAAGGTCTAAAGTGCTATATACAGAGTATTGGGAAATCTTTTCCGCTAGTTCATCAATTCTGGGCATAGGGTAGGCGTCTAGTAGAGTGAACCGGTTTATGGTTTGACTGTAGTCTATGACCATTCTTTTCTTATGTCTATCATTTGTTGTGACTAAGACTTGTGCACGCCAGGGAGATTTGGATGGTTCAATAATTTCATCTTTCATCAGTTGCTGAATTTCCTTCTCTATAAACTTTCGATCTGGAATTGAGTATCTGCGAGACCTTGTAGCCACTGGGGTACAGTTTGGTGACAGGTTACTAAATAGGCTAGGAGCCTCTACCCTGGCTGGTTGGAGAGTACTCAGGCACAACGATGGTTTCTGACCATCGAAAGGAATAAACAGGTTTTGGTGCAAACCAATAAAGTCAAGTCCAAGAATGACGTCAGAGCACAAATTGTTTAGTAGAGAAAGTTTAACTCCTTCGTATCGTTCATTGTTTAGGCGTATGTTGGCGTAGATATGCCCTTGAGTGATTCGAGATAGATGCGTAGAAGCCATAAAGATTCTGTTGCCTGAGGAACATGTCTGCCATTTGTGCTTCTTAGCAATGTGCGTTGAAATATAGCTTTCACAACTCCCAGTGTCTACTAGGGCTTTCAATTGTACGTTGTTGATGATAATGGGTATCGTAGATTTGTTTAAACTCAGAGGCTGCACAGTAGCGATAGCCGAAACTGCTGAAGATCTCGATTTGCAGACTCTTTGAAAATGACCCTTTTTGAAGCACTGATTGCATGTCGCTTCTTTTGCAGGACATTGAGAGCGGGGATGCTTAACCCTGCCGCAAAAGTAACACTTGCTGGCTAATGCATTTACTTCATGTGTGTGTGAATTGCTTGCACTTTGAGGAATCGTTACATTTGGCACTGGCGAGGCCGAAGAATTAGTGAGAGTAGTTGCCGCACAATTAGTTTCCTGCTGTGATGACTCATATTGTAATGAGTGCTGATAAGCATGTTCTAGTAATCGAGCCTCCTCGAAGGCGTCCTTTAAACTTAAAACAGTCTTTTCAAGTAGACGTTTTCGAATGTTGTTGGACACTAGTCCATTGATGAACGAGTCTCTAATAGCTTCTTCTCGGTGTTGTTCAGCAGTCACCGCTTTAAAGTTGCAATCTTTGGATAGAGTTCTTAATTTCTGCATGTAGGCGTCTATTGTTTGACCTTGCTCTTGCTTGCAAGTAGCTAACCTGTGCCTAGCAAACACCTCATTCTTAGGTTGAATGTAGATGCCATTTAGAGTCTGGATTGCTTCATCAAATGTCTCTTTATCAAGGATCATTTGATATACAGCAGGAGAGACATAGTTTATCAGTAGTTTCTTAGTATCAAGATTGTCTACTGATATTACTGATATAAAATTTTTAAAAGTTTCATACCAGTGCTCCCAACGCTCTGCTGCTTGAGGTGCCGTGGGCTCGATGTCAAATTTCTCTGGACGAAATATCCTATCCATTTCGAAATTCTTGCAACTTCACAGTTCGCATTCAGTTTATTAAATTGTAATGAACATAATGATAACAGAATCGAAAACCATGTCTGTATAGTATGGCTTTAATAAACTGAATGACAACACAACACACAGTTCGTGAACACATTCTTACGCACGAGTTACAAGCACATGTAAACATAGGATCGACAACAGAAACAGACTATAATTTCATAACAGCTAACAAAGTACATATCACTCATGTGTGCTTTATCTACATAAACATACAACAGAAAAATGTATTGAACTCTATAAAAGATATTACAAATCACGAGATAGAAATGTATTGACATGGGTACAGATGGCGCTCAATCAATACAAAAATGACAGATTTTGCATTTAAAATGTTTCTAGAAAGTAGCAGCAATCCACCAGCATTAAATCATTATAAATTATAACAGTGCTCTCGTGGCCTGCTGATTTTCCAGGAGCTCCTGGAAATCTCCAGAAAATATTTAAATCTCCTGAATAGACAACGTTCTCATTTTGGAGTGTTATTTAATATGAAAATCGCAAATCTAACATGCTATTAAAAAACGGCTTTGTCAAATTTCATTTAAAAAAACTTTAATTCAAAGACGAATTTATTTCTAATACAAATCTTAATTTTCACCTATTATTCTTATCCTTACCCGGACTGGGCCCCTGCTCAATCCGTTTTGCATAGGGCCCCGCAATTTATTTTTATTTTATGATACATTTATACTTAATTTTACAAGGCCATCGTGCGTTTTTTTTATTTTTCTAATTAAAAAAAAATTGTTTGGGAAGTCTTGATCGGTGGGTACTTAGATCTAGATAGATTCATGAAATGCACTTCCGATGAAATATTTGAACAGCTAGTTGTTCTTCTGTCAAAGTGTTCAATCGCAACGCAAGGAGGGTACCATATCATTTTCAGTGTATCCACAGATTTATCGCTTGTAGAATTTGTACAAACCTTATAATGAAATCTGTCTGGTACAAATGTTTCAAACGTTATTTCTCCCACATGGATGAAGATGAAACTTTGCACAATTATTTATTTTCAATGACATCACACAAATTAATCAAACATGCCAATGGACCAATTGTTTTATCAATTAGTAGGAATTAATTAATTTGTTGTGATATAGAGGCAGTAATGGGAGCTAAATCTTGTGTACAGAATTAGCTAATTGTCTATAATTTTGACCGTAACAAAAGATAACAAAAGATAACTATGAACCATTTTATATGTAGTTATATAGCTAAGTGGCTAGCGTGTCGGTTTTTCTTCATGGAGACTCAAGACCTCGAGTTTGAATCCAGACTCGCATCTTTTTTGAAAAGTACTTTTTAAAAGGCAACTAACCTTTTTCCAAATCCTTCCTCTCCCTATACCCCCATTTTTCAAAAATTGTAAGCTTTTTTTCATTGTTATCTTGACTTTCTCGGTTCAAACCAATAATGTCATGACAATCAATGTACTTCTCAATATATCTTTTCCCAGATACAGATGTTAGTCCACAGAGACATAGTTACCTACTCATGGCCGGTCTTAGGCCACTGCAGCCTATGCGGTCGCAGTGAGCCCCGCGCTTTCAGAGACTTTCTGGTTATTCTAGGTGTAATTATTAAATTGAAAAATATATACGAAAAATTCCTGAAACTCTCCTGAATTTGTCAAAATCTCATGAAAACTCATAAAAAATCTCCTGAAAAATAAGCAAAATTGTAATTTGTGGATGTCATTCATTGCCAAAAATGCCAATCCTATGCACGATAAAAAAGAAGGCTTTGTCAGCCTTCATGTAATAAAATGTAATAACTAGACTGATTGTCACAAAAATCTGAAGTCACAATACTTTATTTTTAGAGTCATTGTCATATAAATATACCATATGTTGCAAGGTTCGTAAGTTAAAGTTAATTTGAACGCAAATTATTAGGCCTACTTAGTAAAGAATAAATAAAAGTAAAAGACGAATTTTTTTTTCTTATACAAAAAATAAATTTTCACTTATTACCCTTATTCCCACCCAGACTAGACCCCGCGCAATCAGTTTCGCAAATCAGGCCCAATCAGGCCCTGCAAATGTTAGGACCGGTCCTGACCCTACTAAAGTTTGATTTCTAGCCCTATTTGATGAATTCACACATACAAAAAAAAACTTCATTTTCTTTTCATACTCAGGGAAGAAGGAAAGGCTTTTTTACACCAACATTGATCACAACATTTCAAGGCATTTTCTGTCGTTACCAAGACAAAGATGACGGTGGACGTTACAGGCTACGGGTTGAAAAGGCCGTGATCAAACTGGAGCGCGGTATCTTCCAACGAGGATGCTGTTCGGCCAATGTTTCAATTGTCTCTGACATCAGTCACATGCAGCAGCTGATTGACTCTAACGCAGCAAATGGGGCACGGCTTGTCTGTATAGAGTTAACAGGACAAGAGATATTAGGGCGGTCATGGAGGCCCCAACTCCCATGTGAGTACAGTTATTATTATTATAGCTTATAATGCTTATAGCATGCTCAGAGCGCTTTGGTCCAATCTCATTTGTGGACCAGTGCGGGGGGGGGGGAGGAGTTGGTTTTCCGTGCTGCCTTTGGGCGCTCAGTAAACACAACTCTGCCCGAGTCGGGTGTCGAACCTGGAGCCCCCTTCTAGGAAGGTAGCCAAGCCAAGCCAAGCTCAAGCCGCACTTAGCCTCTCGACCACGCTTCCCAGTTATCTTGTAGGCGTGTAGTTACACAAAGTGAAAAACAAAACAGATCAACTTTAAGGGACTTTCTATCAATGTTTTCGGCGTCTAAATTTTAATTATAATCACTGCTTATGGTGTCAAATAAAAATTATTTAAACTCAATTATGTATCGATATATACTTTGCTTTCTAGAGGCCCCATGTAGGAAAAGACCTGTTATTGTTTTCATACTGTCTGTCTGCCATGTTTATTTCACACACTCTAAATGTTATATTGACAATCAGTCCAGATCAGACAGATTTGCATGGTGTTCGTCTTCTAAAGGACCTTTCAGGGATCAGTATTTGCTTCTGGCCTCTTCTTTGCTTGTGTGGGCTCCTTGATTCATCCTACCTGGACGTCAAATCTTTGAATGCCTTTAATAACCTCCACCATATTTAGGGTTGCGAGGCAAGAGACCAGTTAACTGCGTAGTCAGTTTGCTTTTCTTCCTGTCATAGCCTTTGAACATCCATGATAATCTGCAATGTAGCAATTGTTTAGTTTCAGAGCTGCCTCTCTTATATATTATAGAATCATATTCGATGATAACCACTAAGACTTAAGACTTTCAGAGATGCTTTGAAGGTGCCCCTGAAACGTTTTCTTTGTCCACCTTGTGATCGCCTCCTTTCTTTAAGTTAATTGACCATAACGAAGTCATATAGGGATGCAGTAGTCTTTTATTCCACAGACGTGACCTGCGCGGTGCATCTGAGAAAGATTGTGTAGATGCTTTGCAGTTGTTAAGTTTCGGATCTGACTCTCCTAAGCCTTAAGTAATCGTCCAATTCTTCCATTACACCTACTCTCCACCCACCTTTCCGTAATTCAATTAAGTTCAAACCTCCAGTGAAAACAAAGACTAATGTATTTTACAATGTTTTCTTTTATTTTCAGCAATGGGCGTCGACATTTTCTTTGACTATCCCATCGACAGAGTATCTGAAACATACATCTATAATACTGTCTCTGTTCCAATACTGGTCACTTATACAAACTCTTTTCGTCCGAAGCCTGTTGTCCATTGCGACTGGCAAGCTACGATGGACAGATATTTACAGCAAGGCTTTAAACTTGTAGAGATTTTCATGGACTTTTCAAATAGTTCGCAGGTAACCTTTACACAAAATTCCATCCTAGAGTCCTAGACTATTGAAACAATACATTTAAGAATTCTGCTAGCAATTTGCATAAAATTTAAACAGGTGTTGCTAATTTTTCACTATGTGATTTTGAAGATCCTGTCTATATTCTTGGAAAAAACTAAACAATGCCAACACTGTCGCCTGCTAAATAATAATACAAAATTGGCTATTATAAACGAAGGGGCTTCGAAATTTGATTTTAAATTGACGGTGTGTAAAGTGTTGCCTTTGGGTGTTGTTCAGTTACTCAAAAGAGACATGCGTATTTTTTTTCGGGCGTATTACAAATGCGTTGCTTTAGAAGTTTGTTGTAGACATGAACACTTCACAAGGTAAACGTGGAAAGGCTAGCTTTACTCAGTTTTGACATTCGAATCAACTTGAATACAGAATACAGTCGAGTCTCTGTCACTAAACGATGTTGTCGCCGTAAAATCCAAATACCAAATGTCAATAAATATGAGTAACCTCTAATATTTATATTTCCGTGACTCACTAAATGTAATATTTAAAGTCCGTCAGCTATGGTGCGGTCGCTTAGCTAAATAATTACCTGAGTAATTTAATTATTGCTAACTGTTTGTGTTTCAGTATTAAATAAATATAATATAAAAAAAATTTGAATTTGAAGTTTTATTTTACACTTGTTGGTTGTCAATTTTTTTTCAAGAATATTCGATTCGAATTCGATTCGAAATTCGAATATTTTCTGATTTTCGATTCGATATTCGATTCGAAAAAAATTTCCTGATTCGCAGGTCCCTAAATTAATACTATACTACTATAGAATACTATATAACTTCAGTAAAAGACATACGTCCAGGCAAGTATTTATTCAAGGCTATGGAGAACCGTTTTGAAAGAGTTGGGTTGGCTTGTACAGGATGGCAAGGGTAACAACTGATGGAGCTTTAAGAAAAACTTTTTAATAGCATACAGAAAATATCCCATCCATAAACTAGTAACTGGAAAGTTTACACATAGCTACATTAAATTCCTTTTAATTAGTAACCTTCGCAATCATAATTTTTTAAGCTCAATGGCCGTCCCTAAACATAGTCAAAGTAAAATTCTGTTTATATCCATGATTGATAAATGGCTCGCACAGGAACAACTGTGGGAAGCGTGGTCGAGAGACTAAGTGCGGCTTGAGCTTGGCTTGCTTGGCTACCTAGAAGGGGGCTCGAGGTTTGACACCCGACTCGGGCAGAGTTGTGTTTACTGAGCGCCCAAAGGCAGCACGGGAAACCAACTCCTAGATACCCCTCCCCCCACTGGTCCACAAATGAAATTGGATCAAAGCGCTCTGAGCATGCTATAAGCATGAAAGTAGCGCTATATAAAAGCTATAATAATAATAACTATTTGATATTCCAGAAAAGGAATAGCGAAACTTACATTAGGTCTTTAATAAATTGCAAAATTGTATTTTTATTTTGTATATTCTTATTTTATTCGGGACCACCAAATTCACTTCGCCCATAGCCTCCAATTCTAAAAACGCCGGTCCCGACTGGCAGTTCCAAAAAGTATGTGAAGATTTGGAATTAAAACATTCTGATGTTTGGTAACACAAATGTATTCACTGGCCAATTATTAGATCAATATGGAATTTAAAGGAATTGTTAGATTCCTTGATGGACATTGACTGTGACCCTTTCCTAGTACCTCTAATGAAGAGTTGAAGACAAACTTAGTGTTAATCATCGGAATCATTGTAATTTGTTGTTTGTACATGAAATGTATGTGCATCATAAATCTTTTCAAACAAATCATATATATATATATATATATATATATATATATATATATATGCGGCCCACCTAGTCCCCAAATTTCATTAATGCGGCCCTCGGTTGAAAAAGGTTGCCCACCCCTGATATAGGCCTATTTTTTTGTTGTTAAAATGTAGATTTACGTTAACGTTGTAGTTTACTATAAATATCTACATAAGCTCTCTTCCTACACAAGGGTGTCAATGCAAGGCTGGACATAAGATGTATATGCAGGATATTATAAACGTCTCTAGCATGTGTGTAGCGTGTTGTCCGGATACATGATGAGAACCAGAGTGACTGGAGCCACTTGCATTCTCTCTAACATGTCACACGTAATAACCGAACTCTTCATTACTGATATTAACTTTTATTTACATAAATATACAGACGATATAATAGCAACAACGATACATTAAGATGAATTAAACTATAATCATAAATAAAAGCATAATCCAAAGTATCAACTTCAATATAATCCATTTGGTACTAGCTTCTATGATTACATTTCTCAGTCTAAAATAAACATTAACTCTCTTTACAAATCCTCAAATAATATTCTTCCCTTCTTAAAAAAACAACTACTGCTCTCCATCCTGACTTCCGCAATATACATTTCACATGACTAGTAGCTAACTACCTCTTAGGTTGACCACATAGTAACTAACTTTATCATCAGCGACCAACTCTTAGGTTGAGTGCATACAAACTTACTGATTTCTCTTGCCATCGCTCCTTAGACGACTTCTTCTATGTCTCTCTTTCAGTCGAACTTCCGGTCGTCTGCTAACCTATGTTTACATGTTCACACTGTCACGTTCTAGGTTCAACAAATTCATAGTAAATATAAAGTACAAGGTTACTATTTTATCTGTGATCTTAGGATAACTAGCTCAGGTATCTTTACAAATAGAACTAGATTTCAAAATGTCGTGTTTAAAAAAATCAGGCAAAACAATCGATACTTCTAAAATTTGAATAAAAGCTAATCTACAATGGATTATAAATATTTTAATAATTAAATGGCTCCAATCAATTAAATCGTATATATATTCCCTCACCCATATTTTTCACCTCTCTCACTCTCTGTATAACCCATGCTAGTTTCTGCAGCGGTCAAGTAGAAATTGGCTCCAAATGGTTCTTTGAAAAGCCAACATCAAAAGCCGATGATCCCAGAGCCCTGTATGAAGGCAAGGTGGTTGAACATTATATCAAGATCTCTGTGTCAGGTCTGAATGAGATGAAGACTAAAGCTGAATGGGAGCCTGTTATTCAGGTTTGTACATAGCAGAACATTGCTGGTCTATCCAATGGAATTATATAAGCCTGCATGGTACTAAAAGGCAGGGCCGGATGTAAGTAAGCGGAGGTCCTGGCCCATGGGCTTGATTAGGGTGCAGCCTCTACACGTTTTCGAAAGATTTAATTAAAATCCATTTATTAATATAAAAAATACATAGATTAAAGATATGTCACATTTTTGAAGAAAGCAATAGAGTTATTTTAAATTTAATCTCATCTTTCTAAAAATAAGTATTTAATAAGCGTATTTTAGTAAAACGAAATAAGTATATTTGAAGTTGTGGAAGGCCATCGGTTATAGAGCCGTAAATATGGAGTAGCATTTACACATTACGAGCAGCACGCTACAAGTGAACACTACATCTGTGTTGCCAACTGTTAGATTTAAATTTAAAGTAGTGACATGAAAAAGGAAAAAATAAAATACAAAACAAAACATACCAAAAAAAAAAAAAAAGCAATAGCTTTACAGTTTAGCAATAAAAATAAAAAATTCGGATATTTAAAAAAATCCTTATTGTGGAGTCCCCGTTCTTGTGGAGGTCACATGGTAGTAGCTCCGTCTGCCTTTCCCTCTAATACGGCGTTGCTCAAAGGTGCTGTAAGTATTGAAGTCACATCAACGTATGTACACTTTTGTTTGTCCGGTAATCCTGTAAGAGATTTTGAAATCAAGCGGTTATCCCAATGAATGAGGATTAAAGAAAAAACTTCTTAAAAAAAGTGTGTCAGGGCGGACAGAGATACCTTGATCACATTTTACCGCCAATGGTGTGCCGCTTCATTAATTGGTTTCTTTTGATATTCTACTAGCTGAGAAATTCATTTGATCATTCTTGTGCAACTAGATTTCATTTGGAGGGTT
>JADKLZ010000003.1:22875105-22896671 GCA_021533235.1 Biomphalaria straminea
TGGCTGCAGGAGTGAGTGAATGTATGGGGACAGGTGGCTGCAGGAGTAAGTGAATGTATGGGGACAGGTGGCTGCAGGAGTGAGTGAATGTATAGACTAACCAAAATACACACAATCTAAATCAGACTCACAGAAAATTGTAACATCCCTCACCAATAATATCACACATTAACAAACAAACATAACCAAACATTAATTTAACAAACAAACGTAACCAAACATTAACAAACAAACATAACCAAACATTAACAAACAAACGTAACCAAACATTAACAAACAAACATAACCAAACATTAACAAACAAATATAACCAAACATTAACAGACAATATAACCAAACATTAACCAACAAAAATATAAAAGAAGAAATGAAGAAATAAAAAGAAAACAATTTGTTTAATTATCATTAAAACTATAATGTCATACACTACATGGAAACATTGCCAAATTTTTGTTTATTTGATGCTCTAACAATAGTATATTTGTTTAATGCTAACAAATATTAACCTGCATCAAATACACTTCACATGAATTCATCCACTTTTATGGTCATAATGTTACAAATACATCACCATATAAAATGTGAAAATTTCTTTACACAATCAACTAACTGGCCCTCCCTAACCCCTTTTAAAAAATTAAAGACAATTTCTTTTCAATTCGGTTGTAATCAAATATATTTGTGTATGTATAGCCAGAAACATCAATGTGCCAAGGTTTATCACAGGTCTTCAGTTATTTTCACAGTTGTCAGGGAAAAGGAGCTTAGTATTATTTAACATTGATACTCCTCAAAGTGGACAATTTTTCCAATTCTACACTTTCACCAGCTGAATCCCTGGATGAAAATATGAACATATGCTAATGAACAGGACAATGAGTTGAAAAACAAAACAAACAACTAATGCCAATATAGTGATATATATATCAAGCTCTTGTATGTCATCAAAAGTAAGTAGAAGATGTAGAAATTAAAATTATCATCATAGAGATGACTCTAGTTCTGCACACGATCTAATTAAATTAAAATAATTAAAAAAAAATAAAAACTAGTTCTTAAATGTAGTGAATGAAACAAAAATACAAATTGATGCTGAAATGTAAAATATCAACAAAAAAAAAAAGTGACATAAAGAAAAAATCCTATCAAAAGCATTCATCATTGCAATGGAGTATGTTAGCAAAGAACTTAAGCTCTGCAATATTTTGTTGACTTAAAGCACACAACAGTAAAAGCTTATCACAAATGCTATTAATCAATCACTACAGAATATAGCATACTGGTATATTTCTATCAGTCTTGCAAACCAATCCACAACTGAGTTGAAACAATAGCTGAACAGTGGGAACAAGGGGAAGGAACCTTTATTTTTTTTATCAACTAAAAGTATACAGTGTAGGATTGTTTCCCTTTGATTATGAATGCAATTTGTTAGCCCACATCTTCACAAGTATTCAATGAGTTTCTGGGCTCATGGCTGGACCATATTTAGTTTTGTATAAGAGGCCATTTATTGACATAAATTCTGTACATTGCAGTTATATATTAACTTTTTTATGTAATGATTCAAACAAATTTCTGCCTTTTAAATCTAATGTTGCTTTGATAAACTCTACAAGGACACATCATTTACATAAAAGGACAAAAAAAATATACTGGACTGTATTTACTATAAGACAGATTTGAAATGGCACGTTGACATTGCAATCAATAAAGGATTAACTAAACACTTTGACAGCTTCTCTTTTCTTACTAAGACAGAAAGGGAACAATTTTTGACATCAAATATTTTTAAACTAAGTTAAAAGGATAACAAACAAAATACAAAAAAATGCTTTTTAAAAAAAAAACCAAAGCTTATAGAAAGTGTAGTTGTATCAATTAGTTTGGATCAGTCATGTAATTAAATTTGTAATAGATCTAGACTAACAATAATAAATCTGTGAAATAAGAAATATTTTTACCAAATTTTATGTTTAGAGCTATTTCATGCCTTTTGCTTTCTCAATTTGCTATGATCCTATCACTTGCCTGGAGCAGTTGAAAAAAAAAAAGGGGGGGGCAAGAAGAAACTACAGGGTATCTGGGTGATTGCTTTATAATTGTATTAATTAAAGATGTATCTGGGTGATTGCTTTATAATTGTATTAATTAAAAATGTATCTGGGTGATTGCTTTATAATTGTATTAATTAAAAATGTATCTGGGTGATTGCTTTATAATTGTATTAATTTTTAAAAAAATTGAACGACCTGAATTCAAGCTCATGGTCTAAAGCCGTCTCGAGCCAACACTGTTAGTTATCTATTCCTTCTAAAGTCTCGTCCTATTTTAAGTTTGTGTTTACTAAGCATTGGATGATGCCCTGTAAAGGAAACTAATTCAGCTTATACCACTACTTGATCTCTCACTCTGTCTGTCCAAAAGTTTGTACCTGTTATTTCTCTGACACCCAATCTTAGATCAAATTGAAATTGTGCACAATTATTTCTTTAACTGAGACAAAGCTAGAATCAATTTAATAATTGACCAACTAGGTAATTAAATATTGGTAATAAATTATTTTGTTTGCTATCTCAAACAAGGAAAAGAAATAGTACTTGACTGAAGTGGTGGTATAAGTTGAATTAGTCTCCTATATAGATTGTCACCTGAGTCTTATTTCAAAATTAATTACATGACTGATCCGAACGTATTGATACACTTAATATAAGCTTTGTGTTTAAAATTTTTTAATTTTTATTTTGCTTGTATACACATCTATTTATATTTCAAATGACAATAACTTTTTCTCTATCCAAGTCCAAGATCGATTTTAACTAACATAAAACTGATATTGATGCATACAGTTACATCATTATTAATTTACAGAAATTAACATTAGTAATGTAATACACAATGAACAGAGCACAGGTAGAATGCTAAAATATGAATTGAGCAGTCAGAATTATACAGGCAAAGAGAATTGAAGCTCTATTATACACTGAATTGAAATATTTAGTAGGTCTAACAATTTTATCAATTTGAAACGCACTAAAATTCCAGCATGACCAAACCAGTGTTGAAAAAAAACTTTTTAGATATGAAAATACGAAATGGTAAAAAAGTTTAAACACAAGGGTCATCCAACTGACAAAACAAAAAACAACTAGAATTGACTCCAAAATAAATATAACAAATGGATTTCAAAGACATTGCTAGTGCAACTAGGGTCAAAGAGTGAGATATCATGAATTATTATAGTTTGTATTTTCTCTATTACAAACCAACTAAAAATGCATTATTTCAAGTTACAATTTAAAAAGTTCAAATAGTTTATTTCTACATGAATGAATAGAACAGAAATTGTATACAAGCAAATATAAAATATGTACATAATAATTTCAATGGATATATCTTGTGCTAAATTTGTTGACTAAGCTGTTTCATGCTTTCAGTAAAAATATCTTTCTGTTGGCAGTTATTTCAATGTTTTGTGCAGAGACATAAACAACTTGGGACTGAGATAATTTGAAATCTATTTTTTAACTGTAAGCAGGTTTCTATTTAAAAAAGAAGAATACAAATAATTAATTTGCAACCAATAAGAAAATAGTTGTAATCACATGTCTATACTACAGACTCGTTAAGAAACAAATGATCTTTGATTGTCTAGTCATGGATATTTAAAAATAAAAGTGTTTCGTAACATTCAGTTTTCAAAACTTGTTTTGTTATTTTATTTACATTGTTTATATTTATATGTGAGACAACTGGCAAATCAGATCTCACACATTCAGGATCATTTCAATATAATTTCCAACAAGCTTCATTTCACAGATATAAAAAAAACGTAAAAAATAATACAACAATCTACTTTTGACAAACATTTTGTGTTTCCAAACTATCAACAGAATTTTCAAGAATCACAGTTTTTGTTGAACAAAGAATGAAAGTCTCTAACAGTCGTGGGTTTGATGAGTGTCTACAAGTATCACAATGCTGGTCAAGACAAACGAATCTTTGGTGAAGACCCACTACGCCAGTGCGACTTGAGGAGTTTTTTTGTGGAGATCTTCTATTTGCTTGACTAGATCAGTGGCACCAATATCTGCGGCTCTCTGTTTCAGTGAAGTCACAGCATGACTGCATTCCATCATGGCACACATGGGCTCATCAGGATCACACGTCTCATACTGAGGACAGTATTCAGTTGTTTTAACAGTGGTTTATAAATTTCTATTCTTGGTGGAAGGGTATTGGAAGGATATTACAATCATTTATTGTGAATATATTAAAACCAACTATTTACAATCTTTCTTAGAGCATGAACTAAAACCATTAGTTCTGATTCCCTCTTTATTTTCATTGGATATTAAATTTTTATGATTTTCATAATCTAATTTAAAAAAAAATAACTTTCTTTAGATATTGCCCAGATTGGAGAGCAAACTTTTAATTTAAAGGAGAAAAATAAAAATGATGAATCCTTCAAGAACACACGACTTTAATGGCCCATATCTCAGCTATCTTTCTACTAGCAATTCCTATACCAGAATATCGACAAGTCTAAACATTCAATTCAATTATACCTGTTTAAAAATGTTTGTCTGGAATCCAGAGGTCACTAAAAAGTTAGCCAGAGAAATGTGTCCTGCATCCAGGCAGTCAAATAAGGCCTGACTAAACCTGGACTCGCCATTATGCTCTAGCAGGGGTGGCACTAGTTTCTTCACTTCATCTATGTTACCTGCCTGAAAACATCAAACAAAAAAGCTAGACAATAAAAGCCAAAAAATCAAATTTAGCACTAAACACTCACAAGCAAACATGCACAGATTGTGTTTAATGGTGTGGATAATTACTCATTTCTTTCTGAACAGATCATCTTACCTTTATGGCCTGCTGAAAACGTTCTTCAAAGTTGGACTCTGTGAGGAAGATGTCAAGGTCAAGGTTTATTGTTGGCCGTCGCCTGACATTGAATGTTTGTTCTCCACACTGCAACTTGTCATAGTCTTCTGGCACAAAGTCATACTGTTGGGCAGCAAAAAAAAAATAAAAGTACTATGGAATTTTATGTTTAACATTTCTGAGGATAAAGTTGACATCAATATCTAATGCTACTACTGAGATAATCATAACTTAAATATAACAAGATTACAAAGAGAGTTTGTGTGATACACAAACTCAGAGGCAGCCCCCGTCGGAGTCGGATCCCTGTCAGATCCGCCTATTCGCAAGATATTTTGGATGTTCCTTCTAAGTTGAAAATAATTAACTTCTCGTTGGACAACGGAGGATGGCAGCGAGCAGGGTATAAACCTGCCTGGGTCTTGATGTTAGCGCACTAGACTGTAGTTCAAATTTATCGTTGGCCTTTGGCTTAATTCCTGCATGCTCCCATCCCCTCCTGTGGAAGGTTTGGACTAGGAAGTAAACTATCTCCAACTCTGAAGGAACATTCAAAACGTAAATCAGTTCAGCACGCTAACCGCATGACAAGGCATTGCTCTTAACGTAATAACAAACTGGTTACAAACTAATAGCCTGATATATACAATATGTCACACGAGCGATTTTAAATAATCTTTCAGCAATGATCTGTAGGTATGTAGATCTACATAAACTAAACTTCTGATTTAGCACTCTTAATATATATCTTATTAATAATTATTATTAATAATTTGGATGTAAATTAGATAAGATTTACATAAAATTAAAAAAAAGCCCAGATAATCAATAGAATGAATGCAATATTAAATTTAAAAATAGAAGATTAGTTTTAGTTTATTATAACATTTCAATGTAGATCTAGACATAAACATCCGGAACAATCTATTATAGATACTTAAACTATCGCAATATTTCTGAAGGAACATTAACGGTTAAATCATATTTTCAAAAGCCTTTAGTGTTATTTTTTTAATCTAAACGTGACGGACAGGCCAACCAACAGACAAAACGCACAAAAATAATCTTCTTTCATTCTAATGGGGGGCACAAAACAAATTTTTTTTTTTTAAATCTGATTTTTTAAAAAGTTTAAGAAATTAGTTTAGAATCATGTCATGGCCGCGCTTTACGCTAGTACACGAAAAAGTTCATTTTAAAAAATGTGCGTGATATTTACATGTCTAGTGTATTTCTTATTGTAACATTCCCTCCCTTACATTTACGTAATTGTTTTAGAATTGGTGTATTGTTATTAAAAAATCGCTTGCATAATTAATTTTATAAATTTAACGGTTTGCTTTTAGAAAACTAAAAGTAGCCGTTGCACCTAAACTTTTCAAGCTGCATTTAATGGTGAAATAATATTTTTCGTATCTCTTCTAGTTTTGGCGCTCTGAGTGTGACAGATGGACATTTTGCACAAACTTAAAAGTGGCTTTTCCCCTTAGGGGGCCGCTAAAAAAGGCTTTCAGGAAAAAATATATATAAAAATCCTTTGCTATTAGAATACTACTGATAATGTATTAGTGAAATGTGTTTGTTACAAGACCTAAGGAGGTAGTCCCTTCCACAAGTTCTAAGTTCAACACCTTAATTTATTTCTAAGGACATTTTGATATCCGGTAAAACAGAATTATCATTTGTATTTATTAGCTATTATGATTTGATACAAAATCAAAATATTTTAAATTTAAAAGTGACTTTATACTAAAAAGTAACCAATGTAAACACACTTCACCAGCCACATACAAGTTAGTATCAGCTGCCTGCATCATCTCTTTGTAGACAAACATTGATGCACTGAAATTAATATATCTGCTAACATCTCAGTTGAATCCACGAAAACATGTTAACATAACAAGAATCAGGATGGCTGCCTGGTCGTGCGGTTTGTGCTGGATTGTCGTTTGGATTTATCGATGGTCCCGGGTTCAAACCCTGCCCGCTTCCATCCTCGGTCGTCCTGCTGAAGGTTTGGACTAGGAAGTAAACTATCTACAACTTTAAAGAAACATCCGAAACATGTAAAACATTTTACAAACAAACATTTTACAACAATTTCTCGTACCATGACTAGAGAAAAAAACAATAAATAATTACCACATCTTTTATTTGAGAGCAAGATCCAGTCTTGTCAATCAGATCTATAACTTCTTGACTTGCTGTGTAGATGTGAGCATAGTGAAGTGGGCTCTGTCCTAGCTGCAAGTTGATAAAAAGGTTTGTTTAATATATAGGCCAGATTCTTTAAGCTTGCCATTTTGTCTCACACAATAGCTAGGTTATTAAATTAGCTAGGTTATTTAATGGAATTACTCTAATGACAAACAATACACAAATTATTAGTATGAACTAGAAATGTGAATGATCATGTTCTGCTCAGCTATTTAGCAAAAATAATAGCCCAAATAAATAATATAAATAATACTGACAATGTGATTGTAGTTTTTATGAAATCATTAACAAAGAGTAAGAATTATGTTGCAAACAATTTAAATGGTATCATATTTTAAAAAAATTATAATAATTACTTTGAAATATGATGATATCATTGGTTGATTTATGAATTTGACAATACTTTACAAAAAAAAAAAAGAAAGATACATTTTTTTCCCCCTGATTGCCATAAATACTGAATTTGAAGTTATTAAATATTTTGAACTTCAGAACACTTTATGCTTTTAAAAATATGTTAATGTATACACATAGGTAATAGCTCGGGCTACATAACCACTGGAAATACTGCATTTCTTATTAATCTTTGGACTTGAAGACAAACCTTATTATTAATGCATACAAAATAAATAAAGAAAAAAACTTACATTATTAGTGAGTCCCAGCATTGATGGATATTCCTGGACCAGATACTTGATAATACCAACATGATCTTGAACACAGTTACCTCCCTGAGTGGAGAACTTCTTCCAGCACTGTTGTCCTTTTTTGAATGGACAATCTTTCTTTAGACTACAGAGTATCTTACAGTCTTTTCCACTTTTAAAGAGCTGAGTCGTGTCAGTGTGTGGGTCACTGCTACTAATGTCTTTCAGAACTATTTCCTCCTGGGTCACTATGTTCCCATTGGCTCTGTCCATAGGGTTCTGACCATTTGAGGATTGTGGAATGACCGTCTTATTGCCATTGCTGTATTGAATAGCAATGTGTAACAATGAGCGGCCTGCCTTGTCTCTGGCGTTGGCAAATTTACGACTCATGAGTTTGATAAGCTGAGCACTGTTGCCACACTTTGCCAGCTTAAAAAGTTTCTTCACATAGGCCTGATGGAAAACACAATAAAAACATAAACATACATTTTAATGTTATTAAGTAACAACATGTTATGTTAATTTGTTTGTACATTAAAATACTGTTTAACAGAACAAAATATAAATGTAAGCGAATAATTATAAAATATATTTTACATTACAATCTTAGCTCACAGAATAATATAGAAGTGGGCTATGCATATTTCAACCAAACATGAATAAGGGATTAAAAGTTATGTGTGAAATTTTGATTGAAATATGCCATGACCTATATAGACATACAGGACTATATAGACATACAACCAAAGAAAAGCAAAAGAAGTTCCTCCTTAAGGGTCCAGACAGTTTGTGTAGAACAAAAGTTCTATTAGAATGATACAAAGAAATGTGAGTCTGGAAGAGGTTGTAATTTTTAGACTATTTCTAGGAAGAGACAAAGTAAACAGATACATTTCTTATTGGTTACAATTGATGGGCTAAAGAATGTTTGTGTCAGGGAGGGGGTATGACTAAATTGTGCAAAGAGGTGTCCTTGTATAAGTGCAAGAGCAAACATTCACTTGAGAGTTCAAGGCTAAAAGTGTGTGGAAGGTGGGAGGGGTGGTGGTGTTAGAATTCTGGATCAAACAAAGCAGGGAATCCCAAGTACCACTAGATGACATAGAAATGAAAAATATATTTTTGTTGGCAAGAGCAACTCAAGGGTTGGACAGTTCAGCCACACATAGAGAAGTAAAGTTTTCCCTTTCAGACCTTGAAATGCAATCTAAGGGGTTGATGATGTTAAGAACATCTGTTTCTTCTGCCAATGGTTATAGAGCAGGGTGTCATGTGGCCAGTTCAACCAAAAACTGCCTTTACTTTCCCCAGTTTAAGCCTTGCACCCATTACAGTTGGGTGGTCTCAGGGAAACCCTTAAAGTCGCAAAATTCAAAACCCAGTCTTTACAGAGATTCAAACCCAGGGCCCCATGTTCAGAAGCCAAGCATTTAACCACTCAGCCACTATGTCCCCAACACATAGAGAAGTAATCAATATCAAATTCCTAAAAATGTCTTTTCTTTCAAATTGTATTTTTGTTTCCTATTGTATCTCTCTTTGTACTATTTGAATGCATTAAACTCAAATCCACATTGCAGCATATGCTAAATTATTACCTGGGTGGAGTTGGTGTTTCTTAAAAGTTGACAGAGCTGTTTAGAATTTTTCCTGCTGACAATATTAGCAAAACTCTGAGTGTTGGACTCAGGGAAAATGTGATCATACAGTTGAAGGACCAGAGCCTCCAGGCGTTCAAGGTCACACTCCTTGACTAGTTCAATCACATGACTGTCAATCAAATGTCTGAAAACAAAAGATAGAAAGGAGCCTGTTATGTCTCTAAGATAGAAAGCATTTAATTTCTTGAATGTGATTTTATTGATAGAAAGCATTTAGTATGCTTAATAAGATTTTATTGGCTTGGTATCATTGTTTATTTGGGACTTATTTTAACACCGCTTGAGTGATGTAATTAGTAATCAAAGAACATATTAAAAAAAAATATTGTTGCAAATATTATTGATGTGGCTTGAAATAAATTAAATTCTAACCTGCAAATTAATTATATTAAAAGATAAGTAAAAGTCGTTTTCAATTGATGAAATAACAAGCACACAAATCTTTTTAGGGTGGGCTTTTGTAAACTGACTAGCAGCCAGTCTGACTCTTGACCAAGTTGATTGTTTTAAAAACTAATAGCCTGAGAACAAAATTTGGTATTTCATGAGACAAAAAGATGTTATGAATTTTCTCACTTGTAATCTGATCTTTTCAGAAGTTCAGAGTGATCTCTGGCTGTGCGACCAAGGGCATCTCTAGCAGCTATATTGATGCCAGAATTCAAAACAGCTCTAATAACACCTTCGGTCTCACCATTCAGCATAGCCTCAATCAAGACTGTCTGGCCATGGATGTTTCTGATGTTCAGGTCAGCGTCACGAAGTATTCTGGCAGTGATTGCCTCATCTTGTGGTCGACACTTAGGATTGACAAGCTGGAAAAATTGAAGCAAACAGTAAATATTTTTACACCATGAGCAAAAATAAATTATATTTTTTTATTGAAGAAGAATGAATATAAAAGTTTTGTATTATTACTTATCAAATACATTTTTATCTATGTGATGTCAGAGATTAAATAATTCTGTACTTTTCCAATACCTAATTTCATCAGAACGATGATTTTTTAAATATGTTGGTATATGCAATAAATATTTATGTGTTTGAAAAAGTTGACTTTAAAAAAATTGCATGCATATAAATGTAAACTATTTTTAACGCAAGAAAAAAACAACATATATCACATTTTTGCCAAAATAACCCTTACATGTAAAACCCGCATGTGTAAAGCAAGACAGAAAATCATTGACCTAGTTATCTGGTTAACCACTATGCCAGCAAAACTTATGAAAATAGAAGGTTTCATAACTATCTATTGTTACTTTCAAACTTTGAAACGATAGCCTCATTCTCTATACAAAGTATAATAGGAACTAATTTAACTTATACCACCATATCTGTCATTTACAATTTCTTTCCCTTGATGATACCAATCAAAATTATTAATTACCACTAATAAATTACGTTTTTCTTATTGATTCTTCTTTTGTCAGGTACTAGAAATAATAGTGCAGAATTTCAACTTGATCTGAGATTGTGTGTGGAAGAAATAACAGGTACAAACATTTTACCAAACAGATAGAATGAGTTAATATAAACTTTGTAAAAAAATGGTCAAAGTTACTCATGTTTCTCTTTCAAAGTCTGCTATTGAATGAAGATGAAGTTCTATCTATTTTAAAATCACTGTTGTGAACCCGATTCCGTAATTGTAAACTAATGTGAGTCAGTGGCGTAGCATCCATGGCGCGAAGGGGTTCAATGAACCCTAGCCCAAGACATTTGGGGCCCACAGCCTGTGACGTAATAACCATGGAAAGTAGGTGTTTCATTATGTTTGGGTCCATGGCTCGTGACCAGTTGTGGCCCACATGAGCCCTTGGAAATGATACCTTGTACTTGTTTAAAGCCGATTCAAAAAACACTTGCATTAGAAAGTCTTGTGGTAAATATACAAACTACTCATTTTTATTGTCACACACAAAATTTGTCTTATGGAGGGGGGAAACCACCAACATTATGTTCTTGAACCCGGGTCCACGGGTACCTTGCTACGCCACTAATTTGAGTGTAAAATGGCCAGCTGGGGCCGCTTACAAGTTTGTGTTGCACAAACTCTTTGATATTCTGATAGTTTATGAACTTGACAATTTTCTACTGTGAAAGTACACCAACTGTGCTAAGTTATAGGCAACTGTAAAGATCAAACCTGAAAGAAGAGTGGTTTCGGTGGACTGGCAGCTTCAGATTCAAATGTGTATTTGACAGAAGTGTCTGGGTTCAGTTCCATGAAAGCATCGACCAGTCTGAGTTGGTTGATTTCCCAAACTGCTGCTAACAGAGGTCGAGGAGCAGTAGGATAATCCCTGTAGTAGAACTGATAGGAGTAGTCTTTGGCATTGATGTCCACCTTCTGAAGGTGTTCTAAAAGGTAAAAAACAAACAATAATAACTTATAAACCCAACAGAAAAAGTATAAACTATGTGTATACAATAAGTAAATTAATTAAACCTTTTACCGAACAAAAAAAATGGCATCATATAAAAAAAAAATTGTATTTAACATTTTAGCTAGAGCTTTAATGCTAGAAAAAAAAGTTTGTTTGTTCAAGTGTAATGTGAGTACAATAAATATGATGCCAATAACTAAAGATTAAGTATAACTTACCTGCAGCCTTCCACATCCCAACAAACTGTAGCTTGCCACTTAACATGGACAAGGCCATTTCATTGGTGTTTTCATACTTTTCTAATAGCAGCACTGTGTCCAGCTGGGTTTCACACATGTGCACTTGACACTGAGGGAAGATGATGGATATTTTTGTATTACTTGAAGTGAATAAAACTATAACTTAGTTGTTTATTTGGTATTAAAAAAAAACAATAAAACAAGAGCAAACTTTAAAATACATGATAATGTTACAACTTTATTAGGCCTTCTGCACACACTGTTCAACACTGCTGATCTAATACAAGAACTTGACAACAAGAGTTCCAGATAACAATGTGGCAGTTTAATAGACTACATCAACAGCCAATACAACACAATAGGCTAGACTAACTTCAAATGCTTTCTTGTATTTAACAGAACTGCTGTCTAAACACAAAAGTCTCTCTGTCTACTCCTGGACTTGTACAACTACATTTTCAAGGACTCACATTGTACCGCACAGTCCTTATTTCCTTGCTGTCCTGGACTGCTCTGACCTTTCTTACACACTGTTTCCCGTCCATAAAGGCTATGCACATAACCATGACACGGGTCATATTTGCGTGTACTAGCAGTACTGTCCGTTGTCTATTGTTAGTGGTTGACCTGTATGATTTGCCTGAGTTACTGGAGTTACAACAACATGTATACACTAAATAAAAGTGAAGACATGAGAAGACCTTCCATCAAGAAGGAGAATAAGGGGAGAAAATGAGAGTCAGTCAACAATTAAGTGGCAGAAAAAAAAAAAGAGAGGAATAGAAAAAGATGTTAGTGACCTTATGATCTAACAGCGTACTTAGCATGAATTGTATGTGAACACATTGTAATGAGGCATGTATTAATACATTTCTGTGTGAAGTGCAAGATGATTTTTAAGTTGAAAGATAAAAACTCTATTTACATTTATGATATGATTATTCACCACTCAAACAAGATTAGAACAAAAGCATACTCAATATAATTAAATGTTCTTCTAAAGACAGTTCAATATGACAATAAGTCACAGTACTCACTTTTAAATTAGCTGTTTCTCTACCAACTACTTTTACTGTCCTGCACCAATATCTTAAAAGTCTTTCTATCAAAACTGGATCTGGGTTTTTACATTTTACTGCAGCCCAGAGACCTGGAGATAATATAATAAAATATGTTTTTAAAAATATTATTCTTGCAAATTTTAATATATAATTTAATATATAATCTTTTGTTTACACACAAAAATACAGATACATGACCACTTTTGGAACTTTTAAAGATTCATGATAGTTTATTTAATAGATGTTTTTAAAAAGAAACAAAGACATTTGTGTCTATGACAGAGACTACCTGGGTGATACTTTCTTAGCCAATGAAGATTTTCTTCCCAACCAGGTTTCTTATGGAACAGAATTTCTTCTTCAGGTGTGCGACCTGCTTTATTTTTCTGAAGAGGACAGGCTCCACATCTTAAAAAAAAGTTAATTTTTATAACATTAGTTATACTTTAAAATAATTATGTTTTATTCATGATTGATGTGTAAGCTTGTGAAATAAAAATACTCCACAATCAGAAATTGGAAAGTGTCTCAACAACAGTACTGTCAATCAAGACTAATTCTTGTTCAGATGAAACTTCTATAACTTGTATACCTAAAAGGTTAGGCTTTCTCCATCTAATGCAAAGCTCCCCCACATGAGTGAGTCTCAATGCATACCTATGAGAGTTATAATTACTCATCTTTAATTACCAACTGTCAGACATACAGGTTTAGTACATAATACAAACAATTATGAGAGCAACTATACATTTAGTACATAATCATTTGAACATTACCTCATGAAGGCAACAATATATTTAGTACATAATCATAAGGACAACTAAACATTTAGTAAGTAATAAGTTGATTATTATCATGAGGGAAAACATATATTTAGTAAGTAATTTATATAAGTTGAATATTACCTCATGAGGGCAACTATACATCTCCAAGCACCAGGGATTCGAACCACTTTATGTAAAACTGTGTCGCCATTCTCATCCGGCACCTCTATGTCTAGCTTGGTTGATAGCATGTACACAATCCTGGTGCCGTTGGCTGTCAGATATAGGTGTGTGTAGTCTGTTAAAACATGGAGGAATGTTTCCCCTGTTTTACTATCCCTAGAATTCAGGTCCAAGCCAGCAAAGAAATGTTTACCTGGGAAAAATGAGTACATTTGCTTTTAGTTCAATCAGGGAAAAATCCGATTTAGTACTGGCATTACTGAACAGCAACTGAGAAATGGAGCATGCATCTTTGTTTCCTTTATTGAAATTTCCCCCCCCCCCCCCCTTTTTAAAAAAAATTTTTTTTTTTTTTACTTTCTATTTTAATTAGATTTGATAAACTCAATAAAATATTAAACATGCACTTCGTTCTGCATTAACATTTTTTAGAAGATGAAATCATGTAACAGCATTTACTCAAACTCTTTTCTTTTAGTTATTGTGTATATTGCTTGAATGGTCATAAGACAAACAAATGCTCAGGTTCGTTATAATCATTGGATCTAATACAGGAATTAATTATTCCACTACAAGACAAGGAAAACAAATGCTTCGCTACCAAAAAAAAACCCAGATCTATATTTGCTCATTAAAAGACCAGAATATTAAGTTGATCATATAAATTCTTTCACTGAAAACGTCAGAGGAAAAAAAAAAAGGAGTATAGTATCTCCTCTATTTTAGAATATTCTAACTAAAACACTTTAAATGCAAATGTGGAAAATCTGACACAACAGAATGTACATGTTTAAATTAGAAGTCTAAGCAGGCATAAACTTCCTGTTAGAAAATTTAAACTTTTATCTAAGACAAAAAAAAAAAAGGTCTAGTCTTATCAAGTGTGCACACTTACAGACAAGTTCACAAGAGTAGCAAATGTTGCCTAAAGCAAAGGACTTGGAGATTTCATGATCACGTATGTTGTCTATCACTGACTTGTTGTCCAGCACCTGTTTCTTGGAGCCAATGTTTTTGGTCTGGACCAAAGATGGACTCACAAGGGAAGCCATGACCCTTACACTGGAGAGAGTTTGGGGTTAACCTGAAGTCAAGATCAGGTTAACCTAAGATTCAGCTGCTTAACTTCAGAGCCACTTGACTGCCTGGAAGGTAGAAGCCAATGCAATGTAATTAAAGATTTGATATTTTAAATATAAGTAGCCAAGAAGTCATGGAGCTATCAGCACTAGACATAACGCTGTCATCACTTCAACTATCTACTAAATATATTATAAATCTTTGTCTTCCAGTACTAAGATTATGGATGAGTGCTGCATTTCACATTAATAATATAACACCAATGTAAGAATCTTCTATTGATGTTCTAGATAAGCCCAGGTGATCTATCCAACACTAAGCACCTGGACACCTGGTCTGTGAGAAACATGAAGCTATCAAACGACAACAAACGCTAACACACTACATTTTGAAAGCACTTTATCACAGAGGAAGCAGGCATTTGTTTATAATAATGTTAACCTTGAGATAGATAAACCCGCACTGACAGTCAACTAGAACTTGTCCCCTCTCAGTGGAAGATATACTGGGTCCAGGTACAGCAATCAACACAGGAGCGTGGTGGAGAGGGCTACAAGTGAGGGATTGAAGGGGGAGGAGCTGGAAGAATAAAAAAAAAACACCGCCAGAGTAGCAGTCCAGTTCCGCTCAACTCTAATATAGATCTCTTAATCTAAATCTGGGTAGACCAGGTTCGTTTATAGACCTTGGTGTCAACAAATAGAAGATCTCATCTGGCACACAATTCATTGCGGCTTGCTAAACACTAAGCAAATCTTGCCGTGAATAGGTATCTCACTAAGTATTACCACAAATATCCTCACTCCCTGGCCACTTCCTTTCATTTTCTGTTTTCACTCTATTGAAAGACCTAGACCAAGACAGATATGTTTTTAATCGAAAGTCTGCGTGCCAATTTGGTAAGTAGGTTGAACAAACGCAAACATGATTCCGAAAATAGAAATTCAAACCGGGTCAAGATACAGACCTAGATGTAGATGTAGTAAGAAATCCTATAATATGTAGGTGCTTGATAACGGGAATGCTGCAGGCCTACTTATTTCTTGTGGACACATAGATCTTATGTTGAAACACTGTTTCACGCTCTATATGTGTATGTGCTACACATGAATGCAACTTTTCAGTGTGTTTCCTAAACCGTGACCTAGATTTCCCCACAGCCTGCCCTAGTTGCCCTCAGCAGCCCTCCCCCCACTAGATGTAATGTTGCAAATCAAAGTTGGAGCGGCCGATCATAATGCCATCATTCAGAGGTGCTGTCTATGGCGAGCGGTCGAGTCTAATCAAAGAGAAACACCTTCCCAGGGGCGATTGAAACATGAATGGGCGATTGTTACCACTGAACTAATGAGATTCCGATAGACCCGTATAATTGATGTTTTTTTTATTTATAAAGACTCTTTGCTCTGTATTGATTATTGAGACGTTTTATTTTAAAGAGCGTCATCGCTTAATGTAGGGCTTAGCAAGGATTACCCCCCCCCCCCCCCAAAAAAAAAAGTCATAAAAGGGCATCACTCTGTATATCTTACTCTCCCCTACTAGTGAATTTCGACTCAAATTGAGCGATAATAAATCTGTTACAATGGCATCACAATTTATCTAGGGCTACTTTTTTTTTTTTAGATGGCCTCCTTCAGCGGATAAGCAACTATGTATGGATCATGGCAATGAGATGATTAACTGGGCATTAGCTGTGGTTGGAACGATGTCCTCCGCACATCAGTCCCTCCGCCCTGCAGTCCCGTCACCCTCCACGCAGCTGACGTAACCTAAGGAATGGCAAGTGCCGATATAGTTTGGGGTCAGCGGCATCGTAGGCTCTGCTAGGACATAAGCACTGAGTGCTGCAAACTGCCTATGGAAGGCCGGCTCCTGATTTTTCCTCAGTTTGACGCCTGAAGCCATTCCCAGGATTGGGTAAAGCTGAGGTATAGCGACAAGGTAGCAGAGGTTTGAATATAGAATCGAGGAGAGCATCAGTCCTGTATTATGGTGGGTGTGGTTCTTCCATGATTTAAGGTAAAGCTGAGGTATAGCCACAAGGTAGCAGAGGTTTGAATATAGAATCGAGGAGAGCATCAGTCCTGTATTATGGTGGGTGTGGTTCTTCCATGATTTAAGGTGGTGAGGTTCTTTTTATTTTTAATGATGCTTTGGCACAGCCTACCTTTAATTTCTTGACATAATGAATTCGATACAGAACCTCTAGACATAATGAACGAAAAGCTAAACGTTTGACATAATGTACATGGGGTTTGAGCCTCATAAATGCGTGAATTAAAAAAAAAAGTCCCTTAAAAACACAGCAGAAAATGGGTTAAAGTTCCAACGATATTTGAATATAAAAAAAAAGGTCCCAGCCAGAGTAAATAGAAGTTGAGATTTGTAAATGTTACGTTTCACCATCAAGTTTGCAGGTTACTTGTACATGCAATACAGGCCGAGGAACAAAATCTGGTAGAGGCTTCAGTTAGTTTTAGACAAGAACACTAAATAGTTTTACTAAACTTATTTTTTTTACCAACACTTTTGTTAATTAAAACCTTCATTTTGGTATTTTCAACAAACAATAAATTATTTTTTTTAAATATTTTTTTTAATGATTTCATAATCTGAAAGGCGAAATTTCTAATCTACACAATATCGATTTAATGTGAATTTTTGTGTGTAGCCGAAGCACTTACATGCCGTGAACATGTTTTTGTCAGTAGGACACAAAGCCTAGAATGAGTGATCGTTATCAGCCAGAGCATTATGCATTCACTATGAAATCTAAAGCAAACAGAATGCCGAGTTGAAATCAAATCTAAAAGCCAAACTATACAAACATCATGGGCGAAGGACCGGTGCCAGCATGAAATGTTAATTACGCAGTGTAAAACCACCGGATAACAAGAGCGCGAGACAATTGAATCTGTTGCTATGGAAGCAATGAGTTGTGACAATGACTCCAGTCAATGATAGCCGACTAGATCGAATGGGTAAATAACTGGTAAAAGAAAGGCAAAAGTACTCCGGTCAGACCTTGCGATTTATGGAGATATATAACGCAAATCTCATCTGTTTCTTTGGACGAGGATTAACAAGTGTGCCCGTGTGGCCCAGAACATCGACCAATCGCATTTACTTTCCCCACGTATATCAGGTACCAATTTGAGTTGCCTGTACTCAGGGGCATCCTAAGAATCCCGATGCACAAAATCTAAGTGTTCACCGGGATTTGAACGTGAAACCCCGCGGTTCTAAAGCCAAGTGTTTTACCACTCAGCCACCATCCCCATGGCAAATACTAGTTGATGGCCTCATAAACTTAATTAGATGAAAAAGGAAAACAGATTTGTAGTAACAAATGTTCATCAATTGTAAGTTAATGAATAGATAGCTGCTTGATTAGCTTTTTCTTTTTTTCTAAAAATACATTTTGTTCAGAAAACTGGCTTAATAAATCTGACAGGGCCCGTTCAAGAATGAACATAAAAGTGACGGTGTAGCGAGTTGCAAAAGGTCATTGTTAGAGAGTATCTAAAACCCTGAAAGGGACAACATTCATCTACTAACATTTTTTTAGCCCTCACAACGACTTCGATTATAAACAAGGAAAATATTTTGTAAAGGAGTTATGTAAGGGAAAGAACTTCACATTTACATATATATCTCAATAATGTAGACTTTATTTTTCCTTTTTTTTTCGATCCAAATCAAAATAATTAAATACTTATTTACTATTTTTTTTTATTGATCCATATTTTGTTAAGTAATATAAATATTTAGTCGATCGGCGGCATATCAATACACCGCTATTTTGCAGGGCAGGCCTTAGGCACTGCAACCATGGGCGCCCGCAGGGGGGTGCAAGGGGGTGCACTTGCACCCCCCTGGATTCTGAGTAGCCAAATTCTAGCCATTTTTTCGCACCATCAAATCAATTAATTTCTAAGTAAAAACTGAACTAGTAGTGCTTCCACTGGTTAATGTAGTAGTAGAAATAAGTAGATAAGGCGTATGGAATGGATGGCCAACCATGTATGTGCGCGCCTCTGAATTCCGAGTAACCACATTTTAGCCATTTTTTTTAAAATAATGAAATACATCTTCCAGATCTGTTTTTTTTTATTACGTAGATGTAGATTAAGTCAGAATCCAGGGGGGTGCAAGTGCACTATCATGTACCCCTTATGGGTGCCCGTGCATTATTAATGCAAGAGTTTAATGAATTAATGTTCAGGAAAAATTCGTCTTCTAAAACTAAATCTAAAAGCCTATCATTAGAATATTATAAAGTGTAGTAATTTAAAAAGTAGTGCTTCCACTGAAAAACAGTTGTAAAGATATGCTATTATTGTAACTAGAATAGGCAAATCTGTAGTTCATGTTCGACCATGTACGATTTATTATAGGCTTGCTATTCTTTGCACTATGAAGGGTGTCAAATATTCTATAGTATATTAGTCGTGACGATTTGTTTATATTTGCACATAGCATATATATATAGTTCGTCCATCGTGGTTCAATGATGACCACTTTGTCATCCAGTGGGCTGAGGGCTTTGCACTGGGGTTTTGTGCCTCCTCATGTGGCTGGTGAGACCTATGCGAGCCCGGAATGTTCGGCCGCACTCTGGGCAGGTAATTCCAGCTGGAGCTAGTGTCGTTTGCCTTGCTTTCCTTCTCTGGCGTTTTTCTTTCGCCAGCGTTGTTCTTTTTTCCTCAGCAACCTGTGCGCCGGATCTCACAGCGCGGCGCCATGATACTCTGTCATGTGCCTCTGTCTCCCAGGTGCCTGGGTCAATGTTGAACTCCTTTAGAGAAGCTTTGAGGGTGTCTTTGTAGCGCTTTTTTTGACCACCTTGCGAGCGCTTGCCTTCTCTTAATTGGCCATACATGAGACGTTTTGGGATGCGGTGGTCCTCCATCCTGCACACGTGTCCTGCCCGTCGCAGCTGGGACTGCATCAGGATTGTGTGGATGCTTTTCAAACCCGCTCTTTGAAGGACTTCAGTATCTGGCATTCTGTCTTGCCATTTGACATTTAGTATTTTTCTTAGACATGTCATGTGAAAGTGATTTAGTTTCTTGGCATGTCTTCTGTATACTGTCCATGTTTCTGAGGCACATAGCTATAGTTATTATGAAAGCCACAAGGTCGACTTTCACCAAACATTCTGTGTTGTGATTTAACAGAAGGCATGAGATCCGCTGGTCGTCCACTGCAGGGGTATACTGATTTATGCAAATGCGACATAAAGCTCTTCAAAATCGACACCAACAGCTGGGAAAAACTGGCACTGGATAGATCCACATGAAGAGCGAGCATTTAAGGAAGGTCCTGGATTGCAGATGCCAAACACAATAGTAGTAGAAAGAAGGTTGAAAGTACAAAGGAGTGGCCTCTTTAGTCACACAAGAAGTTGCAAAGGTAAAAAATCGTCTTGAGACGTATATTGCTACAATTATTTGTTTATATTTAGCTAAGGTCTAGAAAAAATTTTTCGCCAATTATCTTTCGATATGATAAATGCTATAAGTTGCGGTCGGTGTCAGCGCTCGATAAAACATCGGGTTAAACACGTGCACCAGTTTACAATAGAAGAGATACAAGAATGTTCTTCACATGTCGTCATTCGAGTCAAAACGTTGATTTGGATCAACGGAGCATTGGCAGCAGCAAAAGCCCAAAAACTACAAGCTGAAGCATCATGAATTAACTGCATTTGTTGGGTATTTTAGTGATGAAACTGCAGATATGTCAGGCACTGAGCAAATGTCTTTGAGTGTTCGGTTTGTTGATTGCGATTGTATTCGGTCTCATTCGGCCCCGCGATGGCTAGAAATCTTCTTCCGTATCAGTCCCTAGATATAGCGTTGGTGCTAAATGTACCTATTTGTATGATTCACAAAGAACTGAAAAATACGAATCTATTCAAGCTTAAAGTCTCAACTTAGAGATCTTTTACTGTTTGGCGGATCTTAAAATTACGACTAGTGCAAGTGAACCAGATAAACTGCACATGTTTAGTAAATGTCTCCTCCTCTTGTGTTTCTAATTTGTCTTTTCAATGTCGTCAATTACTCATCTGTTCTTGAATCAGTTTCTATGGTGTTGCCGTCTTTCCAACTTAACATAGTGGCCGCTCAACAGCAGCTCAGCAGTATTGGCATAATAAAAAACCACCTTGACCATCTTAAGGAACACGTCAGATGTCATTTTGAAGAAGGAGAGACTACTTAGCAGAAAAACATGATATTGGATATTGAGTTGTTACCGCCGAGAAAAAAAAAAACACTTTTGGATTTTGGGACTATTGGGGGTGTTATTACAGAATAAGGCTTTACATTACATATCTTAATTCTTAAGTTTCTTCATTACTTCTCGGGAGGAGGGGGGGGGGATCGGCCGAGTGTGTGTGTGTGTGTGTGGGGGGTAAT
>JADKLZ010000003.1:22896771-22913601 GCA_021533235.1 Biomphalaria straminea
ACATTTTTAATTGGTAACGTACGCTAGATGACCACCATGGTCACTATTCTCCAAAGCGATTTTCGTTCGCCTGCTGTCCTTTCAAGTCCTTTCAATTTTCAGGTGAATTTCATCTTGACAATTTTGTTATAACGCAATATTGAGTCCTTCTATCCTAGTGCGTCTTCTAAGACAAGGTCGAAATAAAAATTAATACTTTATAACAACAAATACATCTATTTTTCTTTCTTTCCTTTTTTAAAAAAAAAGATACAATTAGCTGTCTGTGATCGTGTGTAGGTGTCCCAACAATTGCGAGGCCCTATGGGAAAGGTATTGCCCAGGGTCCAGATTTATTAAAATTCTGTATTAGAAAACAAAATCGTTTTTTACATTTTATTTATTCTTTACTAAGAACAAAATGACGATCAAATTAACGTTACGAGACTTTAGTAAAAACATACCGAATATCCTAAAAATTCTGTTTCCTACATAGATCACAATAGCAAGAATTGCCAAGTTGTTTAGTCTGACTTGGTGAATTCTTAAATAACATAGTTTGAGGGGGGAGCAGATTCTTTCACCAGATGTCACAGTCACGGATATTGTTACAAATATTCTGAGTGCTGTTAGGTACTCAATTCATAATTATAGTTAGTTAGCGACGCACCATAGAAGACGCATAGTGAACGGAACTAGTGACGTTTGGGATATGTTGCGGTAGAGACTTAGAAAATCAGTTAGCGCTAGGATCTCGTAGGGTGTAGACATAGTTTATCATAGTAGTAATTCGTCGACATTTGACTGTGGCCTATTTCGATATTAAACATTGTATTCAATTGTTAACCAGCTTTACTCAAGTCTGTTCTGGTTTGAAAAATAGATGTGTTTACTTGTTTTCGTGTCAGTATTGGCTAGTTAACTGCATCGAAATACACCCGGACAATAACACGCAAACGCCTGCAGAGTAATGTACAGTTGACTCCAGTGCGGCCTGAAGACAAGCCAAACGATAACATCACAGTGCAAAAGCAGTTTGGCAAAGCAGTGCATCTTTCATTCATGGACAGATAAACTAAATATTCTACCTGGGTTTTAGCGATATTTGATAGAATATGCCTAAAAGAGGACCATTTTGACTATTGTTAAGGAGCTTTTAATATTTTCAGGAGATTTTCAAGAGCTCCTGGAAAATCAGGAGGCCGAATTAGCGCGGGCCTATGAAAGTGCGGGGCCCTCTGCGGCCGCATAGGTTGCAGTGGCCTAAGGCCGGCCTGTGTGTTGATAGGATTTCTACACTCTGTAGCTCTAGATAGTAAAGGAATCACTCCTAGATTTTAATCTAATCAATTCTCCTCTAGATAATAGATCCATAACTACCAAGCAATCTTGTATGAGTGAAAGCGAGGTATTAACCTTAGATCTGTCTGATTATCAATTGTGTTTTTACAAAGAACACGGAACATCTTTGTGAAAGCTTGTGTGTGTGTGTGTGAAGAAAATTACTACAATTTGAAATGTAAAGACTGTAACTACGCCCATGAAACAAACACATCTAGTCTATCTTAAGTACTTACTGCACTAAGAAAATATTACTGGAATAAACAGATTTCAGCAGATTGGGTCTATATTTCTGCAACGTCCTGTCCAATCTGCTAAATTTGGCATCTCAAATGTAAGTCTAATAAAACCATTTACCTTGAAAGTAAATAAATAAATATTTCAAAATAGCAACCAAAAAAAAAGTGTATACTTTGGCATATGTCAATTCTATACACCTCTATGCTTATTCATGTGTGTATTTGTGATCGTGTGTGTGTGTGTTATTCGGCTTTCTGACATATGCAATTAAATTAAAGCCTTATTACTAACCAATTGAGCAAACCAAAGTCAGACTACTTATAAAACTGAATTCAAGCACAAGTAAGGACAAAACACAGTTAACCACTGTGCCATCAAATCGCTTACAAAACTAGAAGGTGTCATAGTTATCTATTGTTTAATGAAAGCGGCGACCTTCAAAGTATAAAGTGCGCTAATTAAACTAATACCACTACTTCAGTCATGTAAAATTTCGTTCTATTATACGAGATACCAAACAAAATAATTAATTACCATACTTTATTAACTAATTAGTTAAATGCTTTTCTATATTAATTCTTGTGTTGTCAGGTAAAAGAAATAATTGTGCAAAATTTCAACTTGATCCGAGATTGGGTGTGGGAGAAATAACGTGAGTAGACTTTTTTACTAGACAGACAGAGTTGGTCCAAGCTCTGTCAAAATAAAAGCCCTGACTAAATGTTTTGAAACATCAGATTCAAGGAAGACAATGCTTTTTGAATTAAGAATCTTAGTTTATTCTACTCAGTGTATAGACAATTGTGATCTCGAGTTGTTTCCATGGACAAATTTCTATGTTATCTTGAATATTTGTAGAATTATCTAAGAAATGTGACAGTCCTATTAGCATAATTAAAGATTAAGTGTAATAATCACTCTCACATTTTTCCATAGTTGTCAAAGGAGAATTGATTTTACTGTCTATTCATAACAATAATTCAATAACAATGTACCGTATTATTTTTTTTTTTAAATTGTGATTGTGTCATTCTATATATCCACTAATTCCAAAAAAAGTTGACTCTCAATAACACACAAGACAAAGCAAGATTCATGATCTCACATTTAGGTACAATTAATGGATAACTTTTCAGAAATTGTTCATTTGCTTCTCTTACTTTCTCATCTTAGTTTTGTGACAATGATTAAATTCGAAAATACTAAAATTCACTTTACATTACTATATTCACTTTTATTAACAACTAAGAACTAGTCTAAGAGCTGAGCCGCAGACTCTTCGAGCTCTAAGTTTGAAAAAGAACCTGTCTGAATCCGTCCGAGAACAAATATCAAACAGTAAAAAAAAAAAAAAAACCTGTCTGACCACAGGTCTATCTGGGGGTGACCCGAGTTAATGTCTATAGGACATTGCTGTTTCCAATACCACTGGCACTGCGGACGCATGGACTAGAAATCATGTCCGAAGGCCAAGTAATACCGGGGGGCCGCTGACATTTTTCCTTCGTTATACCACGCTAACCATGTGGGATACGCCATTAATGTAACGCTCCCTTGAGGAACGGCGCATGGATTCGTGACAGGGTTGTGATAGCTTTCGTGCTACACGTGACCTCCGTTGGCTGTGTGCTACTCCTCACCGTGCAAGAGGTGGACTCTCGTCATACAGTAGGCACCCCCACGTTTTGTACTTTTAGACAAGCCTCATTGACGTTTCCACGCGGGAGCCACGAATAGGCAAAAATGTGCCGCGACTTTAATAAACCTGAAAAGTAAAGGAATTAATAAGTCTATCAATTTATAATAATAATTCATGTATCTTAACTGGTATGTGAATGCCCTAATATTCGAGTAATCCACAAAAAAAATAATACTTTCTCTTCTTCTCAGATTATTGTCATAATATTAAAAGTATTTTCCCATTATTGTGTCGTTAGACTATTGAAACTAGAACAACAACAATACACAGATAGAGTATACTCTCAGGTTTCACTTTAGAAAGTACTATAATTACGCACATTAATTCATTAGACATGATTACGAAAGGTAACTTATCTCTCTATTCCTAGATCTAGATCTAAAACTCGAATTCAACTCTAAGAAGATTATAGAATTTCTCTTTGCAGAGATAGTTTTATGCTTTAGCACATGAACATACTAATTATAGTCCATTTAATCAAATTAACATTCAAATTTAGTTTTTCTAAAGCATTGTTACATGAGTGCAGCTATATTCTTAATATCGCGTAAACTAAGGTCAATTAGCCTTTTTTTTTTTTTTTTAGCTCCATTCATAGTATTTTTCATTCATAAATTCACTCATTCCGCTTTACTTATAACAAGCAAATGGGAAGATCCCATGGCGCAGCATGGTGTGAATGGGAAATAATATATCCAAATCCGCACTATTTTCATTCACAAAATAGCATAGCATATTTTTTTTTACTTTAAAACGATTTTAATTATGTCCGGAAATTTCCAGGACTTTTTCGACCGGCGGCATAGCATTTAATAACATTCCAGGAGATTTCCAGGGGGCTCCTGGTAAATCAAGAGGCCGCGGGAAATCTGTTATGTTTTATAAAATGGTTCAATTTAATAATTTATACACCTAAAAATTAGCACGGGTCCAAAGAAAGTTCGGGACCCACTGTGGTCGCATATGTTCTAGTATTTTTTATTCATGAATTCACTTATACAAGTAAATGGGAAGATCCCAAGGCGCAGCATGGTGTGAATGGAAATGGTGTATCCAAATCCGCACTATTTTCATTTACAAAATAGCATAGACATAAATAAATATAGACTGGAAAAAGGAAGTGATTTCATGTAACTTGAAAACATGTATATATCTCTATTGAATTCGGATTTCCAAATTATGAAAAATTAAAAAATTGCATGATCCTCAGTCTTAGAGATTTAACACAATTTATAGACATAAAGTACACACAATTGCAATGCACACATTTTTGTTTCATAAAACTCTCTTATGAATTTGTGTAGTGAATGGAAGGGAGGTTAAAAAAGTGGAAGCCGGAAGAGATTATATTGAGTCGTAAGACTCTTGAAACTAGAACGACAATACACAGATAGATACTACTCTCAGGTTTGACTATAGCGCGGGAAATCTGTTATATCATATTATAAAATGGTTCAATTTAATAATTTATACACCTAAAAATTAGCACGGGTCCAAAGAAAGTGCGGGACCCACTGTGGTCGCATATGTTGCAGCGCCAAAGGCCTGCCCTGCGAAATAGCGGCGTATGGTATGCCGCCGGTCGACTAGTATCTGATATCATGATAAAAATTCCTCTAAACAACAATACAGTTCAAAGTAAGATGAGTTAGGACACTGGAAGGTTCTTATGTAAAAGTAAAATGTCCCCTTCAGACCTTGCGATCTGTGGGGCAGATGATGTTAAGATCATCTGTTTCTTTGGCCAACGGTTAGCGAGCAGGATGTTATGTGACCTTTCACATTTACTTTCCCCAACTAAAGTCAGGTACCATTAGAGTTGGGAGGACTCAGAGGCGCCCTAGAGATCCCGAAATTCAAAATCCCAGTTTCACCGGGATTCGAAATAGGACCTCAGGTTCGGAAGCCAAGCGCTTAACCATTCGACCACCGTACCCGCGCTTGCAAATGATTTTTTTTTTAAAGCTGGACTAGTTCTTCTTCATCGTTCTCATTGTTATGTTGGACTAGTTAATTTGCTTGATAACATAGTGTTTTTACTACCTTATTCTTTGTTTTGTTGTGAATCAAGACATCATAAAGAACTACTTTCTTATCGATGGCTACATCACACTGAAGTATGATAGTTGTCGAAAGGCTGTGTGACTTAAAAGGTGTGACAATATTTTGTCTGAGTTCTTGGGCGCTAAAAATCCATTTTTAACCCCCCCCCCCCCAAAAAAAAAAACAACCAACACAACAAAACACAAACGTGTAATAATAATAAGCGCGAATTGGACATAATCTATTTAAGATAAGATAAGATAAGATAATGTTATTGATCCAATCTAATGGAAATTCATTTTGATTACAACTTGACAACCTCAACGTAACTGTGGCGAGGTTTTTAATTTTATAAATGAATATGGTTCGTTTACTCTAGGGGAAGTAATTTATTGCTTTTCCCCGCTCACATAAGTAAAATTTTGAACAGGCACACTACGAGCTAACAATAAGAACAAATGAACAAATTAAATATTAATGTATAGAATATTTAATAAAACAAATAGATTAACAATGGGGTTTTAAACTAGTAATTTCATCACTGATTGCTAATTGAGGAGTGGACGAGCGTTTCTATTTTCGTTGCTTATCTTTCTTTCTTGGTAGTTGCTTGGCCGCTGGACTTCTCTTATTGATTTAATGAAGAACTTGAGATGATCTGCTTGTAGATCTGTATATCTGCAGCGATGGGGAAGGTGATCTCAGTACCGTAGGTAGTGGGCAGAGGATGTTGGGCAGTGAGCAGCTGGAGCCTGGGACTGGGCAGATTGTACTGGGCAGTAGGCGCTGAACACTGGGCAAGTCTCTGGGCACTGGACTGTAGGCAATGGATAGTGGGCACTGAGTTTTCAGTGGGCACTGCTGAGATACCTTCTCGCTGACAGAAGAGGGGGGGGGTTCTGGCGTCGTTGGCTCAGGTTTGGTGTCTCTGCAGATTCAGTCTGAGATGATCACCAATGACAACCAGGCTGAAAGAAAAGAAGTACTTAGAAACTTCCTCATGGCAATAGGTAGGAACTCTCATATGCCATGCAATCGATCAGATTGTGCATGTGAGGCATAGAGCTCATTCCGTTTATTTAATACATAACAAAATATGAAATAGGAGAAATAACTATGTTCAGAAAATGTGAGGACAATCAAATGATGTTAATATCACTGAAGTAAACAAAAGGTTTAAATTTCGAACTTCAATATTATATGAGATATAATATAAGGGAGATAACCAGTGGATCTACGACATGATATGTAAAACCATGGGCAAAAATAATGTGGCGATAAAACCAATAAAAAGAAAAGAGATGCATATATCTCTATTGGGCAATGGCAAATATGTTATTTATAATAATACTAGTAAATATGTAGATATAAAAGAGGGAAGGAATGATATGATCAGGGATCAAATCTTATTCACAACATAGCGATATTGAATATAATTGAGTGAGTATAATGACATAGAGGAGAGCACCTGGCTGCATGCGGCGTCGGAACGAGACAGCTGGAGGTCACTCACAAAGGCCGCGGGATGCACATTTGAGACCAAAAGAAAATCTGCCGCCGAGGACAAACGCAGACGACGGAAAGAAAATCTAAACCGACCACCTGCGGACAATGGTTTCGCTTGCCCTGGATGTGGCAAAATATGTAGGTCACAGCTGGGACTGCACAGCCACGGGAAACACTGTATTCCTCACTAATCTTCGGACTCGAAGACAAGCCTATTATTATTATTATAATGACTGTACATGTCATAAAAGCGGCTTGGTATTTCACCTGCCAACACTTAAATAAACTGGCATATTATACATCAAATACATTCATAGATCTAGTAAGAGCATTTGATTCGGGATCGTCGTAAAAGATCCGATCGCTCCAGTTGATCTAGATTCAGTCATCTCAACACTGGATTGAGGACAATAATTAAATAATTAAAATAGGCGTGAACATAGCCCGTTGATAAAATCAATATGTTGAAAATGATATAAAAGGTTACATACTTACATAGTATTTATGAATACACAAAATAAACACATACATGTATATAACACTTAATACAAACTAGAGCAACCTACCACGGTTGTTTAGTCTTATAGGCGGCTGTGTTATTTGGACGCTATGTTCCAGCCTTGCCTATTTAAGCACAGAGTTCTGTGGCTTGAATGTGAGCGTCTGCTAAAGTCCAAGTCCAAGTCCGCGCTTATATAGTCACGAAATTTGGGAGGTCTCGAGTTTAATTACCATTCTAATTTAAAATAACATTCCTGATCGACTCGACAAAATTAGAGCTTTCTAATTCTTAGCACGTAAGCGAAATTTACTGCTAAAGGTTTATTGCTCACTTTAATTCGCGAACAGATTAAGAGTCGACCAGGGTGGTCAGTTGGAATATAACGTTTCCTCTAGTAATTATTTGGTAAGAAAGAAAATGGCACACACTGGCAGTTCAACCTGTCTGTTGGAATTATTTTATGTGCTACAAGCGTGTCTTAAGAGAAAGAGACCATGCACCTATCAGATAACAATGTCTGCCTCGCGGTACCCGATGGGGGGGGGGGGAATGGATGAGCGTAGTATCGTACGAGGTCACTAACCCTGCTTCGTCTGCTAAGGAATGTTTAATTAAAATGCAAATTGAGGATAGGGGACTAGAAAAACATTTTAACAACAAGAGTGCAAGTGAAACTTTTATATGCAAGCGTTTTGTATCGTCACAGTAACTACTATACAAAAACAATGTTAATGAAAAATTCGAACAACATTCACATACAAACACACATGCACATTCACAACCAGCGCTTTATGAATCTGACTTCTATGTACTTCTCGATGACAGCTGATCTCGTAACACTCTGATCGAAAGTGGGACAAAGGAGTTTTTAAATCTTTCAGTTTTAGTCTTGATGGAAAGGAGGCGACCACTTCGTTCAGATCTTATGTAACAGTGGATTAATGGGTGAAGGTTGTCTTTAAGAATCGTGAGTGATTTGGATATGCATCTTTCTTGGAAAAGTTCTTTAACAGACTTGTTTCATAAATTTACTGTGGTTAATTTGGTTATTTGCTGCTACAAGGTGATAATATAAATTTTTTCATAACGAAGTCATAATCAAAGTGTTTCTTGATAACATTAAATGATTAGCATGCATGGGACAGGAAGAATTAATTTTCTTTTTTTTAAAATTTAAATTAGTCAAACATCATCTAATCGAGATGATATAACGTTAAACCTAAATTGAAGCTCAATATGGAAATTTTATTATCAAACTTTTCCACCCATAGGTTGTTTTTTTTTATTTAGTCCATACATGTAGTTCCCCTTTCAAACCTTGTGGTCTATAGGGCAGATGATGTAAAGGTCATCTGATTCTGTGGCCTACGGTTAACGAGGGTGTTATGTGGCCAGCACAACGACCAACCCCCTTTACTTTTCCCCAACTAATGTTAGGTACCCATCAGAGCTGGGTGGACTCAAGGCCCCCGAAAATCTCGAAATAAAAATCCTAGTCTTCACCAGGATTCGAACCCGGAACATCCAGTACGGAAGCTCAGCCACCGCGCCCTTCATGTAGTTCATGTTAAATTATATTTTGCTTCATTGTAATTTGAACTTCATCAAAGAATATATATGGCCTAGAATGTGTAAGAAAAATACATTTGAAGTTATTGAATTTTTAAAACATTCAGGGGGGTCTACCGAAAACTGGAAAATATGGCAAGGGGTCTACGTGACAAATAAGTTTGGGAACTACTCAACTAGTAGATTTGCATAGGGGTAGCCAGGGAGAGGGGGTTGAATTTTGTCACTGATTTTTTTGCTTTATTAAATTAATTTTGTTTACTTTAGGTGATATTTTAATGTTAAACCATCACTACCCCAACCGCAGCCAGAGGTATGTTTTTTGAGTTTAAACAGTTTAATACAGTGCAGTGAATAGCAGATTTTGTTTTTATCTAAAATTTGATTTGTTAAAAGCAGGATAATGCACTGTAGATACTTAAAAAATGCTACTATTTTGGTTTTAAATACCAGAAATAGTGCTTGGCGGAGGGATTCGCCCCGGACCCCACTAGGGCGGGCAAGGGCGGAAGGGGGGATTAGTCTTTCCACTAACTCAAGTAAGAACCTTTACTAGGCTGCAATAAACGAAAGTCCGAAAGAATGAAAGGTCGGAATGTAAAAAAAAATTAATTACGTACAGAAACACACACGCACATACAAACACATACACCCGTCTCTTGTGGATGTACCGGTGCAGTAGCCTCGTCTGCCCTCCCCCAGATCTGACACTTTTAGGTATAACACAGCGAGTCCTCCATACCAAAACACCTGTTTTGTTCTTTTAAGACGTGTACTCTCTAAACGTGTTTTGTAAAGGTAGACTCTCCAACACTGAGAGATAGTTAAATGCAACATTACGTGATATCATTTGTTTAGCTTAGAATGGATTCCTGCACTTCTCAATTTAGATACCAAATATCAGGTGGCCGAGCCTTGCTCGGTTAAATAATTTCATATACCCGAAGTCATTTTTGGATTTTTTTTTTATAATTACGAAAATGAACGATTGGATAAAGACTACTAATTCGAAAAATTTCTTTAGTATTCTGTTTGTTCTATATGTAAATTGGTACGTTCAGACATTTAATTTTGGAATTAGTATATTCAATTATGGCTTTAGTACGAAACATCGAGTGACGCAAATTTCTACGTTATTGGGGAAAACTTCAAAGACTTTCTTACAAGCCAATAATAGTAGGCCTACGATAGTTTTACGCTGTCTAGACTGTAGGAGGACTTACGAGACTTGATATTTAATCGCCATGTACAATTACATATAGAACAAACAGAACACTAAAGAAACTCTTCAGATTATTTTACGGGATATGTGCCCTGCTCAGCCAGACTGTCAGACTATAAGAAGTTCATACCGGCTTTTGCCATCCATCTATCCCAGTGGTGCTACTGGTGCTACAGCCCATGGAAGGATATGGCCTGCTTTTACACATCCCTCCATTCAGATATCTTCTAGGCCTTTCGTCACCACACCCTAACCCCATTTTTTTACTGAGGTTTATAGTTAAATCAAAAGTGGCTGCAGCGTACGCAAACTCGTTGACCGCTTAGAATATTGTGTGTTGGTTTCCTTTTCGAGTCGATGTGAAGCTCGAAGTCGCAGATCCTCAAGTTTCCTTAAACGCTCCTCAGAATTTTCTAGCTTGACGATATTACTAATGATTGCATTTGCTCTAGCTGAAGATGCTCTGGGATTTATCGTATTTGAAGACTGATGAGTCACTGGAGACAGGCAATTTATCGAGGTTGAAGGCTGGTGAGTGACTGAAGACTGGCAATTTATCGAAGTTGAAGGCTGGTGAGTGACTGAAGACTGGCAATTTATCGAAGTTGAAGGCTGGTGAGTGACTGAAGACAGGCAATTTATTAAAGTTGAATCCAGTTCATTTAAAATCAAAGAAAGGCGAGGGACTTTAGCTGGATCAGCGTCATCGTTTCCTTCTCTTGAATCTTGGTTGAAGTTGAATAACTGGCGTTTTCTTGGCCGCGGCATCTTCCTAGTAGCAATAGTTTAAATTGTTTTTTTTTATTTTAAAACAATACAATTGGTATACTATATTATACTACTGAACATTAAAATTACGAATAATAACGTTATGTCAATAAAATATTAACTTCACGTCAAGAATAATAATAATAATAATAATAATAATTTTGAATTTTGTTTCCCTTTAACGAAACTCGACCCTGGCTGCGCCAGAGAAATAATACTCGTTCTTTTATCATAATAATAATAAAATTATTATGTTTATATAAATAATGTTTGTCTAAATGAATCTATATAAAAGGCCTTCTAAAAAAAACAAAGATTTAGATCGAACAAAATTATAATAATATTTGTCTTCTATAAATTTAGAGTGGAATTGGCAATGCTGTTACATCTAGATCTAGTCTAGGAAAAAAAGCGATTGAAATCTGGCTGAAATCCTATAGCTCAGACGTAGACGTCTAGATCTATTTGTTTTCCTGAAAAGTTGTGAACATCTTTTCTTCTAGAAATTACAACAGAAAACCTATTAGATTATTATTAGATCTCTTCAACGCCGCAAACCTCCTGCTATTAGGGAAGAATAACGGCGAGCAACATGGCGGTTTTTTCGACGGAGAACTGAGAATCTAGTTGTAAGTCTAGAATCAAGACCTAGATCTAGACGTAGATTGTTTGTTTGTTGTTTTACATGTTTCGGATGTTCCTTCAGAATTGAAGATAGTTACTTCCTAGTCCAAACCTCCCGCAGGACGACGGGGGATGGGAGCGGGCAGGGTTTGAACCCGGGACCATCGATAAATCCAAACGACAGTCCAGCGTGCAAACCGCTCGACCAGGCAGACATCCAGATTCCAGATTCGGCGTCCATATCTTTCTTTTCGGCCTACATTATAGCTAATTAAAAATGTACAATTAATCAAATTCTTATTTTAACGTGCCTTATAATAAAGGGATCAAGCGATTAATTTGTAGAAACACTTGGAAGCACTTGAGCGTCTTCAGATAACCACGTGCTTGATTGATGTTCACTGTTTTAAACCTTCAACTACGGTGCGCAAAAGTTGTCTATTCATTCATTCAAACGCGATAAAACTTGTTGCAAAGAAATGCTTTAGTGAACGGCTGTAAGCCATTGACGTAGGAGGTGTACTTTTTTTTTTTTCATTTCTTGCTGTGAGCCTAGTGACGTAGGGGGTGTCAAGTTTTTTTCCTTTGACGTCACTTTCATTCATAACTTTGAAAACTTTCATTCATAAATTCTCCATGTCATTCATAAAACCTTCAAACCAAGATAAATTTTTCGATAATGAGACATTTTTCAAACCGATATAACGGTCAAACTCGAGTTTTCCCGATGTGGCCAATGAGCTGAGAATTTTTTTCTCACTAACATTTAGATACGTTGAAATTTTAAAGAAAATCGTTAGAGCCGTTTTCGAAATAGAAGAAATATATATATATATATATATATATATATATATATATATATATATATACAAGAATTGCTCGCTTAAGAGTATAGGATATTAGATGTCCTGTGTTTGGGCCCCTGAATTCAAGAAAGCAGAATAGTTTATAAGAAATCGATACCCTTATTTACTAGCGTAACACTATATCTAAGGTCAATAAACGTAGACACACTCCAGGGCAGAAGACTAAAAAGTACAAAGAACTAAAATACTAAAACATTAAACCTAACTTACAAATACAAACACAGCTTATAAAAGTCTGGATGAGACACAAAGCCACATTTCATTCCATAGTATTAATACCCAGTCGTTGGCTTGTAGCCCCAAACATCTAGCACACCTAAACCGATGTAGGTATAAAAAGTGCCCTTTCAGACCTTCTGGTCTATAGGGCAGATGATGTAAAGGTCATCTGATTCTGTGGCAAACGGTTAAAGAGGGTGTCATATGGCCAGCACAACGACAAATCGCCATTACTTTTCTCCAACTAATGTCAGGTACAGATGGGTGGACACACAGGCACCCAAGGATTCCGAAATAAAAATCCCAGTCTTCACCAGGATTCGAACCCGGGACCTCCAGTACAGAAGCCAAGCGCTTTACCGCTCAGCCACCGCGCCCTCGACGTATAATATTTCGTTAATGTAAAAATTCAAATTTAAATATAAACACGTTTCTTTAAAAAAAAGACTGAATAGAAGTTTTAGTTACACATATTTATAGATTCAACTTGAACAAAGATGTATGTAGAAATACAAATGAAATAATTGAAACAAGATACACAAACACTTAAGGATACTTAAAGATACTTAACAATTCTTTACTGTCCCACGTCTCTTGTTATTCTCTCATCTTCAAGTTTTCCCCAGTATTTATTGAATTCAATTACGTCATACCAGCCCGTGATTTCATCAGAAACTCTTCAACTACAAACTAAACCATTCGTCCTACTCTATATCCAATTACACCATAATTACATCATAAGCACGGACAAACACTCCTAAAAGTTTAGACACATTTGTATTAGTGTTCTTTCTAGTGCCTTTAGAGCATGGAATGGGTTGCTCGAATCAGCCATGAATATCAATGACTTAGTAGAGTTGAAGTCTGTTATTCATACGAATGGCTAGATGCTCACACGAATGATATAGTAATGTTTTTTTTCTTTAGAAGACAAGACAGTAACTTATTAAATGTATATAAAAAGGTCTTGCTTGATGACGTAACTTCCGTCTGTACATTTAAATAAAAAAAGATAGTTTATTGTGTATTCATAGGGTCCTGAACACCGACCTAAAACGTCACAACCTGTGGGCGGAGGAGACCAATGGCGAATTCGCCTAATCAAAATTAAGTTGTCTCACAAGAATGCCTGTAGTCCTTATTTTTACTTTGAAATGGCGCAAAGATTTTCGCGTCAAACTACTGCAGGTGGCGCGCATGTCGCTTTAGCTTCTGCAAAGTTTTTATGGAAACATCTTTCTAATGCAATCAATCGATATCTTCACACCAGGAAACTGTCTATAATATAAGTAAACAATGTCCAAGAAACTATAAAACAATTTTGAGCAGAATTTAGGCCATTGGTTAATATGCAAGTCTTAATGCATGACGCGTAGGACGTAATCATCTTCTTTTTTGAAGTAACGCCTGTATGTTATAAGATAAGAGTGTTGACATTTTGATCAAGCCTAACACTTCATTTTTTATAGAAAAGTTTCAAAGCTGGCTTAATGTGTGCACTTCTCTTGGAATGATTCACATTTTTCATCTCGCATAAATCTAATATCAGATCTAGTAGATTCAAGTTAGATTAAGCCCTGCTCCACACACAATAGGGCCTCATTGAAAATAGTTTATTGCGGCACACAGACCTATTTCTTTCCAGGACTCATAATCACACTTGACCCGATTGGGATTTTTTTTTCGTGGTGGAGGGGGGGGGGATCTAGCGACCAACAGCCATCCAAATGACCTCCAATATTGGGACGAAGCTATCCAAGCGTGGAGATTCTATTTATGTCTTCGAGGTACCCTGACGGCTAGACAGTGGATCTAGTATTGGATTGTGTTCATTTTGTATGGATGCTAAACTGACCCAGGATTGTAATATCTCATATGGCTGTGGGGAAAAAATGCCAGGAGAAAAACTTTGGTTGTATTTTTACTCTATGGATGAACAAAGATTTTTATAATAAAATGTATATATTTTTTAATAACGTTTGTATAGACCATCTCATCTGTATTTAACAAATTGCAATCTGTGAATATAAAAATAAAACAAAATATTTAAGTGAACCAAACATGAGCATTATCAAATATTCTGTTATAACCCGCTGATTTTGATTTTATGTTAGAGCTTCCGAAAGTGCAATATACAAAGACTTTTATCTGGTTTGTTTGATTGTCATTAAAAATACAACCATTATATTTATAATCTATTTATATACACGTCTTTAGATTTTGTACTGTAAATAATAGTTACTGAAAAAAGAATGTTTCGCTTATCTCCCTTTACTCACTACAATGTAAACAGTCAGAAGTTTTGATAAAACTAAGAACATTTTATAAGAGTGTGAAAGAACAATATAATTAAGGAACTAAGGGCAGATAGATTCAACATTGAACACTTTATTAAGTTGGATTGCATCTTGGCACAAAACGAACTACTTTTTGTGTATGGAAAGAATGTTCATACAAAACGAACTACTTTTTGTATATGGAAAGAATGTTCATACAAAACGAACTACTTTTTGTATATGGAAAGAATATTCATACAAAACGAACTACTTTTTGTATATGGAAAGTATGTTCATACAAAACGAACTACTTTTTGTATATGGAGACAGCATATATACAAAACGAACTACTTTTTGTGGCCCTCGACGCTAGATCAGACATAACGAGATAAGTGAACTAATTTTGAACATCGAGTTTTTCACACGGAAATATACAATTATTTGTATGTATTCTTTCCGCACAATTTGTATTGCCATTTTCTATACAGGCGTGTAATTTGGTTAAATAAAAACTGCTTCTGAAACACACACATATACATATATCTATCTTCTGAAATGAGAAATAATTTAGATAGTAAAAAGCAAATGCCGCACAAAAAAAGTTAGAAATAAAAGCGATTTTCAAATCAACAGATAGGCCTAGATTATAAAAACAAGACTAACAATATTTATCAATGCATGCTAGAAATGCTTTCCAGATTTGAATAACACCGGGTCATTAGATTTTCTCTCTCTCAAGTTACGGAATACAAAGCAGTGGATCTCAGACGAAGCAAAGCTGTTGAGCGTTATGTATGTAAACATAGTCAAAGTATCAACTATCTGGCAATGTTTTCTGATATTAAGTAAGTAACGTTAGATCTCCCATTCCCGTGACCAGCCCTGAGATTTGAAAAGGTTAGTTTAAAAACAGAAGCTCAAGGCTGGGGTAATTCAAGATAAATGTTTTACATAAGTCAGAAATTGGAGAAAATATCTGGAAAACCCATTTTGTATTTAGAGTCAAGAGTTGAATGTCAAAGAATGGAGAGACAGAGAAAGCTTATAATAACATAGGTCTACATGTTATCATAATAACTTTAGATTATCCCGGACTTTCTTATCCAAGCAATTTATATCCCTTCCCCCCCCCCCCCGCTATTTTCCCAACTGGTCCAGATAATTGATACGATCATAGCACATTGAGAAAGCTAAAAGAATGAAATAGTGCTAAACAAAAATATTAATCGCACAGATTTATTATTGTTGGCCTAGATCTATTATAAATGTAATTACATGTCTGATCCAAACTAATTGATACAATTACACTTCGGTTAATTTTTGTTTTGTTTTTTTAAAGTATTTTATTTTTGTTTTTCTTGATTTTAAAGATATTTTCTTGTTCATAGAGTTTCAGATAATCCACCCCAACAGCATGCAAGGTAATTCGTTATATAATAGGATAAATCACACGACAGAGGGTCACTTTGACTCGAAACATGATCTTGAAACCTGTTCGAATGTGTTGAGTAGATGTTATCAATATCTTTTCTGAATTATTTCTAGAAATCATGCTGAAGTTCTAATGAAGCAATAAGAAAAAAAACAACTATTATTTTAAAACTCAGTAACACATAAAACTATTAGAACGAAATTAATTAAACTTTTAACTCTGGAGACAGACACAAATAGTGATAATAAATCATTATGTGTGTGTTATGTTGTTTCAATGCATTAAATAGGAATTATTTCTTAAAAGGTCATTAGCACATCTTCATCCAACCTAGTGCTATTAGAGCATGGAGTGGGTTGCTTGTATCAGCCAGGAAAACCAACAAATTGTCAAGAGTTTAATTCACTGATTAAATACTTGACTAGATTGACCTAGGAGAACATGCAGGACGTAATCTTCTTTTTTGAAGTAACGTCTGTATTTTATAAGATAAGATAAACATGTATTTTATAAGATAAGATAAACATGTATTTTATAAGATAAG
>JADKLZ010000003.1:22914149-22924907 GCA_021533235.1 Biomphalaria straminea
AATCCAATCATAACATTTAGTAACAAGGTGTGAAAATTTGAGAGTCGTTCAGGCGAACCTTTCAACGCAGGTGCAACACTTTGTAGATAGAGAGGGAGGACTGTTTGTATTCTTTGAAATATCTGGAAACCTGAGCAGGTTTAGTTGTCAGAGGAACCTCTTCTGGATATTTCTCTCTAAGTCAGGTTTGTTACCAGCGATACGGCAGGGGGGAAAAGAAAGGGAGGGTGGTAGTGTGTGTGGGAAAGGGGGGGAGGGTAGAAGGAAAACAAAGTGCTATAAACGTTTTAAATACTAAATGTTGAATTCAATGCCTCGGGTAGAAGACAAATACACATCGTATCAGAGAATATTCCAACTAGATTTAGATCTGTATAAACATGTTTGTACAAATGCTTGGAAAAGTCTTAGAAAGATAAGCTTACTTGACTAGTAGACATTGTCAATTTTACAAGCCTTCACGATGTCATAAGCACGCCATTACTTATACTACAGTGGCTTAACCCTCAGTTAGTTGGACTAGTATCATGGAATGTCAACATTTCTGTCTCAATATCGCAGTATTTTATGCATGGTGATATGAAACGTCTTCTTTGTTGGTAGTTAGGTTTGAAAGAGGTAAGTTTTAGGATCTGAATGGTTAACTCTGTCTCCGTAATTATTTACCACATTCTAGTAAAACAAACGACGGTATCGTCAGTTAGGAGGGAAAGAGTCAATCAGTAAGCATGAAATATGGACATTACCTTTACATTTTGACCTTTACCTATCTGTCAGAAGGTTCAATTATATATGTTTAATCTCTTGACTTGTTCTTGGCTCTTGTCTTACTAGGGGTATGATGATTATTTACTTTCTACTTAATTTATACTTGCTATAAAATATTATATTACACAAAACACTTAATATATGTACTCCAACTCCTGTTTGAATAAATCCAAATATCAATGCTTTATTAATATATTAGAATACGATTACGCCACGAATATACAAAGACCAGTCCAGGAAGCACATATCCAACCTTCCTGGACCGGGAGCAAAACCTTACTAACTAAAACATTCTCTCGCACACTCAACCAAGACCAAAACGTTCAGTCATAACCCGTGCAAACGACTATTTACATTCACAACAAGGGGACATAAAACTATCATACTAAAATAGCACACTAACAATCATTCTCGCCATACCTCACCGTGACACTATCCCTTAGTCTGTTGGACAGTTGGGGCACTATGCAAGATTCGTCAACCGTCCTTCTCCATTCCTCTGCCTTTGGTCTTAGTTAAAACCTCTTTCAATGGCAGGCCCGTCCATTCTTTTATGTTGTCCTCGTATCGCTTTTTCTATCTGCCTCCTCTTCTTTTTCCTGGTACTGTTCTTTGAAAGAAGGTCTTTGCGAGCCCCGAAGATCTTGTAATATGGCCATAGATTTTTAGCTTGTGTTTTTTCCAATCCACTAGTGGATCATTGATGGTGTCAACTGTTAACAGCGCCTCCATGACTTCTTTTGTTGGATTGTGTAACACTTGTACACCTTCGAGGCAGCACTATCGCCGTGATTCTGACATTTTATTGTCATGAACGGCACATCTTCCACTATTTCCCACCTTTCAGCCGACACATCAAAACATTTAATTATTGGATTGATTCTCTGTATGACACTTAAAATAAAACAGGGCCGCTGCTTGAAAGTCGCATTTTTTGTGTCAAATTTGGCCAACATCTCAACCAAGCCTAAACATTAACATGTGTTCAAGACATCAAGTTTCTCTGTTCCACCTTTTCCAAGGTATTTCGAAACCAAAAATCTCATGCTAAGCGCTTTCTTGGTAATTGGTGTCTTATAGAGGCGCCTAAAGGTTTCCAAAATATTGAACAGCAATACCTCGTTTATGGACTCTCCGATCCCAGAGACCCTTTGCCACCCCTAAGTGCTTGCACTGTAAATTAGAGATAAAACCTGGTTGCCAAGACATTAACACACTTATTTTTTAAAAAGTGTATTTTATTTTAGTTTCTAATATGAAGATTCGTTTCCAAGGAGCCGTAGTGCTGAGAAAACAATCGTGACGTTACGCTGTAAAAACAAAGTTTGGGACACTCGGCTCACCATAAATATTTGTGAATGTATAAATATATTTATTAAATGAGAGAGAGAGAAAGAGAGAGAAACAACATACAGAAAGAAGGAGAAAGAGGAAAGGTGAAAAGGAGAAAGAGAGTGAAAGAAATAAGAGAGACATGAGGTGGGGGGAAGAGAAGGAGAAAGAGAGGGGGAGAGAGATAGCGCGGAAAGGAGAAAGGAGAAAAAAAAAGATAGATGCGATGTAGGGAGAGACAGTGAGAGAAAGACAGAAAGGGAAAAGAGAGAGAGGTAGAGAAATAGATATACAAAGGAGGGAGGATGATAGAGAGAAAGGGAGTGATGGGGAGTGAGAGTGGAAGAGATAGAGAAAAAGTGATAGGTAGATAGAAGGAGAAAGAGAGAAAGGGAGGGAGACAGAAGGATAGAGAAAGAAAAAGAGAGAGAGAGAGAGATGGGGGAGAGATAACGAGAACGGGAGAGAGTGAGTGAGAGAGTGGTAGGGACGAGATAAAACTATGAAACAGATTATGCAATGAAATTTAGAAATTATTTTGCCCAGAAAACGTCACAAAACTCTTACAACTGTGTCTCCCATTCATTCACTATCAAAACACATTTCAAATCTCTGCGTTTCCTCCTCATATTCTTCCAGACAATTTCCTCATTCATAATTGATACACGAATAAATGACATTTGATTTTGAACAACAGAAATGATAAAATAGAAAAAGTAGAAAACATGAAAGATGTAACCTTTTAGATTAAACTAATCAAACAATAATTACAAATTAATTAAAAACACAAGCAACTTTTGCGATCTTTTATGCAGCATATAAAGAAAATTTAAAATGTTTATCAGCAGGGGGTACACTATTCAATTTCAAATAAAAGAGTATAATACATTCTATTTGACAATTTATTAATTCTTTAAAAAAATATATTTGTTTTCATTCTGCGAAATTTTCCTTTTCTTTAAACTTAACAATACAGCCTATACTAGTCGAGCATCGCTCTTTAAACTTACAATACAGCCTATACTAGTCGAGCATCGCAGAAGAAAAGATTTGAAACAACATCATCACAAGGGTTTTATTCGAATCTTTTTTAAAGGGAAGATTGGAGCTGCCTATTGAAATGGAATTGATGATGGTGATAATGACATTTTCTTTTTAAATTTTTTGTTGTAAAAAACAACATTTACTGTAAACTTAAAACAAAAGCTGAATATATTTCATAATAATAAGGCTAAAGAATAATCCTATAACTAATTTAAAAATATGAAATACAAAATCAAGCGAGGAACTTTCAAATAATAATAATAATGATAGTAATCTTTATTATCCGTAAGGGAATTTGTTTTACAATTGTGTATAACAAAAATAATACATGATAAGAGCAAACATTTGTAAGATAGCACATAAGATATACGCTCATAGCCCGGTTTCTCTTTAACATTACGTGTGAGATTTACGACAGTAGGTTACAGTTTGTTCAATGATTTAATTGTCAAAGGAAGAAAAGAGTTCTTTGTCTATTTGTTTTTGAAATGGATGGTAAAAATAATGGCTTTATACATAAAAACATACTAGGACGAATTTGCGAACATATAATCGTGAAAGTGGCTAAGTTGTTTTAGCCATAAGGCAGGTAAATACCGTTCTTCTTAAGCGTAAACAGACATTTAGGCTCTTATAGTGTCAGGGGCGTAGCTAGGAATTACCAACATTTGGGGGCCCGGTGGCTTAACCTCTTTGGGGGCCCCTGCAGTTTGCGTGATATTTAATATTTAATGTAAAAAAAACTAGTTTGGGGGCCTGCCTAAAGTGGTGTCCCGGGGGATTTTAGAATTCTCCCTCTCCTCCCCCACCCTAGCTACGCCACTGGATGACATCTATATCTAGAATTAGAATTGGATATTTTCATTATAAATAAGTCGATTGTAACATTTGAATAGTAAAAGATAGTTTTTAGCTTTTAGGTTTTCTGAGGACCAGATAGATTAATAGGCAGACGACATGGCCTAAAATGTTTTACATATTTCAAAGTGTCTTTTTTTTTTAAATGAACATTATTGCATCTTTTCCCTCCCAAAGTACGCCGTGACATGACGGCGGTCAGTCTTCGAACCCGAGACCAGCAAGACGAAAGGCCAGAGTGCATACCACGATGAGCCAAAAGCCGGGGGGTGAGAAGTGGGGGGGGGTAAGTGATACTGTAATTCATGAGCCAAAAGTGTTGTTGAGGTTGGGGGGGGGGCGTCCAAAAGTGGACCGTTCCGTCCAATATTGAAGTCACTAAAATCTATCTAGGGGAAGCGTCAGAATGAGGACCGTTCTATTGCGAGTGAAGAAAAAAGAGGGGGGTTGTATTGAGGCAGGAGTGCTCAATGGTTGGGTGGTGACGGGGGGAAGAACTCATCTCATTAAATTTTTCAAAAATATAAAAGTTTTGAGTGATGAACGAGCCATTGTCATTTTCTAATAAATAGAATCGATAGAAATCTTTTCAACTATTTTTTCAATAAACCTATTCATCAACCTGGACGCCAAGACACGATACCACTCGACACGCTACGTGAAGCTATTTCCTTTTAAGCCACGATAAGATCATGAAGAAATTCCCACGAGCATCTAAAGCTCATAATCACTCACAGATCATGAGCACGTTTTCAAAACGCTTGGAGTCTGACTCCAGACTGTTTCCTTAATAAAAATAAACTTTAATTAAATGCTTTTTAATTCAAGAGACCTCTTACTTAACAAAACAGCGGTAACCAACCCAGGGGGTCACGATCCACGAACTCCTAGAGAGTCTAGTAGGAACTTACTAAGAAGTGGGTGAGGGGCTTACGCCACGCCAGTAGAGTCAAAAGTTCTTTTTAAGTGTTAGTCTCACAGACCTATATATTTTAAATCTAGACTGGACATGGAGATGTTTTAACACCTCAAAAAATGTGAAAAACTTTTTAAAAAAGATGAAACAAGGCGATGTTTTGTATTGTATTTATAAGAAGTAAAGATTTGTTTTTTATTAACCCTAACCCATGTAACATATTATTTAATATATATAATTTATTATTTAGATATAGATCCAGTAATTGATCATAGAAAACAGGAGCACTATCGTCTCATAATTATTAGTTTGAAATTTTTATATACATAAAAGCAAGATCAATCTATTTAAATTACATAAGATGACTAAAATCAATAGACATGAATTATTTCAATCTAGGATTTGTGTGTGTAGTCTTAATGGAAACTAACTGGAAATGGCTTTATTTCATAAATTTGCGTGAATATGTCAGGTGTGCATATTCGAGTCAGGTCGTCAGGTAAGCATATGCACGTCAGAAGTGCATTGACACGTCTATTGTGCATAGTCATTTCAGGTGTGTATACAGGTGTGAGGAGTGCAGTAGTGTTTAGTTTACTTTAACTAATGTGACTATGCATAACAATCTATATATATAGGTCTGTGAGTTGATCAATCGAGGATATGAATTTCTTTCCGTTTTCTAGTCTAGATATAACATATATATAGGTCCGTGGTTCGCCTGATCGAGTGAGTAAATGTTGCATAAAATAAAAAAAAAACATTTGAAAGTAGAACAAAATATTTACAGACCAAACATTTTAAACATTCTGACATGAAATTTTGAGTTCTTTTTTCGTCGCTTTTAAACAAACCGAAAACCGTTAGCGTAATCGATTATCAATTGAACAGAGATGATTTTTTAGATGAGATGTCACTGCTGATTGTCAAGACAGAACTAGTTTGTTGAAATGAGGAACTTTAAATGGTAGACTAGACATACTAAAACATTGAATTCAATTATTTATATTAGAGTAAACTAAACACTGGAGGCGCGGTGGCTGAGCGGCAAAGCGCTTGGCTTCTGAACCTGGGGTTCCGGGTTCGAATCCCGGTGAAGACTGGGATTTTTATTCGGGATCCTTGGGCGCCTCTGAGTCCACCCAGCTGTAATGGGTACCTGACATTAGTTGGGGAAAAAGTCGTTGTGCTGGCCACATGACACCGTCGTTAATGTTAGGCCACAGAATAAGATGAACTTTACATCATCTGCCTTATTGACCACAGGGTCTGAAACTAAACTAAACCCTACTGTACGCCTCACACCTGTTTAAACACCTGAAATGTCTATGCACATTAGACGTGTCATTGCACTTCTGACTTGTCTATGCTTACCTGACTCGAATATTCACACCTGACATATTTAGTGCAGACTTCACATAATTAGAGAACAACTGAAATATTTAGTGCACACTTACATATACAAGTGCATAATATATATTGTCCTGTAAATTGAGAATGAAATGAAGGCTTCATTATTATCATTCGCTGGGTTTGAGAAAACACCTTTACATCTTATATTACTTATAACTACTTTACAAAACAACAACTTGTTTCAGCTTTTTGAAGTTTTTCACACTTTATTGTGTAGTGTTAGGAAATCGCCAACATAATATATATATATATACATATATAGGTTTGTAGTTGTCGCTCCTTCCGATGTTTGAGTAGAGAGTTAAAACAAGTATCAAATATATTCATTTGCCACTCGTGATGGAAATGAGAAATAAGATTAGTCTATTTAAAAGAATGAAAAACTCAAAATTTGATTTCCCAGTAAGAAGGACTTCGCCTTATACATAAACACATAAATACATTTCTTTAAAACCCAAGAGACAAGGCTTATATTAGTTTTGGTTCTTATTTTATTTACTAATTCTGTTACAACGGCTGTAACCTTGAGTCTTTCAATTGAATTGTTATGAATGTTGATTATGGCTTCGCTACTAATTTTATTAAAATATCAATATCGAATTTAATTAAATAAACACATTTTCCAGTGTTCTTAGTGTTTATATTTCTTCTTCTTCTTCTTCGTTCTCGTTTATATTTCTTAAACTGAGGATTCGGATTCTCTTTAAAATCTAAATATCAATTTTTTGAAATAAATTTGATTACAATAGCGGAAGCATTCATTTACTAGATCAAATCTTACATAAACACAGAGAATTCGTCGAAATTGTGATTCATTGTAATGTATGATCCTTTTTCTATCCCTATTTTCGACGCCAACTTTATCATCGGTGTAAGTAGCAACTCTATGCTTACAAATTGCCTGTGAAATGACAGAAGAACATGTCTTGGGTCTCAGCAGAGTCAGAGTCTGGGCAAGCCGTCCGTTGCGTAATACCCAGAAGGTTTGTCTAGACAAGCAATAACGCTGGTTTCTCGAGAACCTCAGTCCCAGGCTGCTACTTAGGCCCGGTTACTGTAGCATATGGAACACATTGGGACGATGATCTAACGGCTGAGATTCGCTTTGATCTGCAGAAAGGGCAAGTATTTTAAAATAGAACCGCACCACAAAGAGAGTTAGTCATTGGCAGTTCTTCAGCGACAAGGAAGAATAGGATACAAAGAAAGGGCTTTAAGGGTCTTGCTATATTTGATGTTTCCATGAAAATGTGTCTGATAACCGATTTATTTACTGACTACCAATGCTTTCTATTCATCTGAACATACATAGGTCTTAGTCCTCTAAGAGGATAGTCAAACAAAATTCATTATTTATATAATAATTCGTTTTTACGGAAGGTGAAAAATTAGAAAAGTTTTTTTAAAAGTATTTTCATAGTCATAGAAATATGTAGACTCAGCAATGAGACAATAAGTTTTTGTTCTTAATAATATGTGACCTAAATGGATAATGAGAAACACAATGGTAGGCCGCTGTTCACCAATGACTTTCAATCCCATAGTCCTTTTTGCTCTTTCACAAAATTCGCTGATGATGCGGCTCTTCTTGCCCTGCTCTCAGAGAGTTCAGACGTAAACGAGTATTTTAGAGAAACAGACCACTTTGAAAGGTACTGTAAAGATAATTTTTTATTATTAAATGTAAAAAAAACCAAAGAAATGATTATCGATTTTCGTAGGGAAAAGAAGGAAAATGATATTGTAACTGTAGCTGGAGAGACCATTGAAATAGTGCAAACTTTTAAATACCTTGGTACTATCCTAGACAATAAACTAAATTTTACAGCAAATATAGATTATATCAGCAAAAAAGGGCAGCAAAGACTACGATTACTGAGAAAACTGTCCTCTTTTAATATTAGCGAAAAGGCCTTGGCTATGTTTTATCACGCTCACATCGGCAATATTTTACATTTTAATATCACTGCCTGGTATGGCAATCTAAGCACTAAGAATAAAAATAAACTCCAGAGAATCCTAAATGCTGCTGGTAAGGTCATTGGCAAAAAGCAAACCCCATTAGGGCAGCTGTTTGAGGCAAACATCCTCACAAAATCTAAGAAGATTCTAGAAATAAAAAATCACCCTTTGGGTCAGGATTTTGCTATTTTACCATCACAAAAGAGATACAAGACACCGATAGCAAGGACAAACAGACACAAAAACTCTTTTGTTCCTCTGGCAATCAGATCATTAAATAGAACCAATCTAATGTAAACTTTTCATATGTTAATTGTGAGTGAGTCTGGTGTGAATGTACATTTTTTTAAAAATAATGTTTTGTTTTGTATAATGCACAAATTGTAAGACAAATTTCCTTACGGACAATAAAGATTATTATTATTATTATTATTATTAAATGAAAACTTGAGATCCTTTCTAAATGCAACCACAGTCTCATCACTCCCCCTAAAGCCAAACTCGTACACCAATCATTAACAATCATTACAGTTTTGAAAACGTTTCATATCCGCACTAAATTGTTAGATCTATATTTTTGTCAAAATTCTATAATCATTGAATTAAAATAGTAGGCCGCGGAAAAAAATAACTAGACCTTGGATAAAAAAAAAATATTAAAATATTACAAAATTACATAAAGATAACTTTATTTTGTATTCGGCTATTTTTTTCCCCTCAAAATGAGACCAGCTCCAATGAATCAAATGTAACAAAACAAAACGTGTCATAGTGTTTAAAACGAAATATCTCCTAAAATTCTGTAGAATTAGACCCGTTCCTATATTCTGTTCCTTTTTCACTTAGTCGAAAAATGGGCACACGCAAACATATCCGATGTAAGAAAGAATTTAAAATTATACATATTTACGCATACAAAAATGCACAGTCAAGCCCACAACATTTAAAACACAATAAATATTTTTATATCTATGTTACAAATGATATATGTATTCATATATAAACTACACAACGATAAGAGATTCATCTCTTTCCCTTTTTGTGTTTGTAACATTTTAATTTATTTATGTGTATGTGCTTTCCTTGTGTATGTTTTTTTGTTTTCTTTTGTATGTGTATGTGTTTTTGTTTACATTTTGTATGTGTATGTGTTTTTCTTGTATATGTGTACTTATTGTGTAGATGTACTGTAGACTATTTCTGTCCCGATCAACGCCGGGTTGAATGGTTAGTACTTTATAGGCCAACCTCTTTGCAAGTCTATTTTTCTAGTTCTCTATACAAAATGTCTTTCACTAGAATCAATACAAACATTCAAATAAAGTATCAGATAAAAAAAAAACTTTTTGAAAATATTCTAAAGTCAATACAAAAAAATCATGTATCATTTTTTTTCAAACCCGGAAGTAGATACACATTAGAACTGTTCATCATTCCACCCCCTCCCATTAAACATTTCTACTCTAGGTACGTAATAAATTATTTTATAGTCTCTTCCACACAATTCTACTACTCCCCATATTTTCTGTTACATAACTCTCCCCTTTTAACTTTCCAGAAGTAATCTCCCTTGGGAGAATAAAAAAGGAAGAAAGTTGGGAAAAAAACTAGGAGGAGAGGGGAAGTAATCGGCTTGTGTTTAAATTGAAAGATTCCGAGTCAAAAGAGCAGGCCCGATGTTTCAACTCCTCGGCTTGCATTGCCACAAAGAACCATTGTGAGTGGAGTTTTTTATTGCTTCATTTCGATGTGATTGTGGCTACAGTCTCAGAGATGTCTGTGCTGTCTTGGCTGTGTTAACCTGGCTTTTATCTGAGCAGTTTAGAAGTGTTTCTAAAACCAAAGTTTGACACTGTTATACATATACTGCATGTGACTAACACATATTCACATATATAATAATAATATACTGTCACTCTCTCTCTCTCTAATAAAATGAGGAAGGCATTATTATCTGTAGTTGGAAGTGAAGTGAAAGGAAACTATTACCAAGCGCAGTCGGTGATATATCATATGGTGAAGAACTAACTGAATACCTCTGAAAAATTGAATCCTCTAATGAAACAAATCGGAATCATGAAATGAATAAGCTCAAACAATATTTCAAATACAAATTCGTGTGAAAATACATCCAGAAAAATGGATTCAACATCAAACATGTACAAATGTGCAAATCAACCTTAATTTATAGTCTGTGACCAAACTATACCTTCTAGAAAACATTTGGTTGTATTTATTGCGTCGTTTAATAGTTTTTTTGTCCTTTGTCTACTATAATCTCTTTGACTACTATAATCTCTTTGTCTACTATAATCTCTTTGACTACTATAATCTCTTTGTCTACTATAATCTCTTTGTCTACTATAATCTCTTTGACTACTATAATCTCTTTGTCTACTATAATCTCTTTGACTACTATAATCTCTTTGTCTACTATAATCTCTTTGACTACTATAATCTCTTTG
>JADKLZ010000003.1:22928264-22941010 GCA_021533235.1 Biomphalaria straminea
ACGCGGGCACCTTACTTTGCCTCAACGTGGCGCCCGCGTGGAAACGGCTACCAGAGGAAGTGGCTATGCTAAAAAGTAACAAAATAACTCCCGTGGGGGTGCCCACGGGTAGACCCTTTGCACGGTTAGCGGGGTTGAAAGAAAGCTCCCACGACCCTTTCACGAATCCATGGGCCGTTCCTCAAGGGAGCGTTACAATAATGGCGTATCCTACACGGTCAGCATGGTATAGTGAAGGAAAATGGCGGCGGCCTCCGGTATTACTTGGCCTTCGGCCATGATTTCTAGTCCATGCGTCCGGAGTGCCAGTGGCATTTGAAACAGCAATGTCCTATAGGCATTGACTCGGGTCACTCCCAGACAGACCTGTGGTCAGACAGTTTTTTTTTTACTGTTTGATATTTGTTCTCGAATGGCTTCAGACAGTTGTTTTTTTTTCAAACTTAGAGCTCGAAGAGCCTTCGGCTCAGCTCTTAAGACTATCCAGCGGTACTGGCTAAAATACAGAGGTCCAATCCGCAACATTTTTCCCTTTTATTGTTGAGAGCACTCTAGACAAATTTAAAGTTGATCAAATTAGCTTGATTAAAAAAAAAAACTGTTCTGTGATCTCAATGGCGGAATACCCCAAAAATAGCAATTAGAGAATCATTTCTAGTTGTTTGTTTGTTTGTGACAATTGACAAATGCATTATGTTTATTATGCTAACCATGATTTAAATTTGGTTATAAATGATTCTGTCGACTGTGTTCAAGACGTTGCAGATCTCTAAGATTTTGTATTTCTTGCTCACAGCAATCTCAAGATGGGCGCGTCTTAAACCCAATAGGAAGTGCAAAGTATATAACATACTCAAATATTTGAGTATGCGACCTACATATTTTGCCCATCAAGCGCAGACAAAGTTATTTTACGGAGGAGGTTGATATAGGTGTACTAAACCCTGCCCATAAAAGACCTATAAATTTAATATTACTACAAAACTGAATTATTCTTTAATCTTCAGATTTGTAGACCAATTTCTTGTTGTCTTTTTACGTCTTAATCTTATAATGTACATGTCAAATGAAATTCGCAAAAGTCACTTCGTCAATAAACATTCTATTTTTGTTGTTCAACCCTACACAAAAATAACATTGTTTATATAAAATTGTAAAGATAAAAAGTTAAAAAGGAAAATGCGATGCAACAAGAAAGAAAACTTCTAAGAGAAATGTTGCACACAATTACTCGTTTTGTCTCGTGTGAATCACGTGGCAGCTCCTGCATGAATGCTTGACTCAGGCAGCATGCATCGCGTCTAAAACGTTCCTGACATTGTCGTGGACGTATTTGATTACTCCATTGATTCCGGCCCGTAAAGAGTGAGACCCACTTCTCTCGGACTGCCCGAAATAGCGGAAAATTAGGAAGTGAACCAGAGGGAGGGGTAAATAATGAACCAAAGGCGCAGGGAGGGGGGGTTCAGATCGAGGGAGGGAGTAGGGTAATGGCAGCAGTGCTGAAGTGTGAAAGGGATCTTTCTGTGTTATGTATAACAGATTTGTCTCTCCTGACGTAGGCCACAGTTTTGACAGCTCACTTCAATTCTCCTCACTTGTCCAGATCAACAAATTCATTTAGCTTTGGGTAAATCTCTCATCAGAGAAAACAATTGGAAAGCGAATGTAAAATTTACTGTAAAAAGTTTGACAACGTTAAAATGTAAAAACAGCATTACAAATTCTTTAAAAGGATGTTATTTGATTGTATATTGCCTAATCAGTTCTCGGCTTTCTTTGAGTTTTTTTGTTTTTTTTTGAAAATCCTGCAAGCTAGAACAGCCGACCAGAAACAGCGTAATGTATTATGGAATGTCTACTTTTAAGTAAAAAAAAAAAAGGATTAATTTTCTTCTGTTAAGGGAAGATCTTTAATTTTTTTATACTTCCTAAAGCCCGGCACTGGTTAACGAATAAATGGTGAGATATACGAGAAAATATTCAGGATAGAAATAGAATGAAATTGTCATACTCATTCATAAATCTCTACATAACAATTGACATAATGACTCACATGGTAGTTTACACCAGGATGGCTGCCTGGTCGTGAGGTATGCGCTATGGTTCGAACCCAGCCCGCTGCCATTCCCCGTCGACCTGCGGCAGAGATGGGCTTGGATGTATTTATCTTCAAAACCTGAAGGAACATCCGAAAGTTGTAAAACAAACAGGAAGTAGGAAAGTGGCAGACTGATACTTAATGTGTCTGTTGTGTCTTGTCACTTGTGTCATAAAGAGCGCGAAGGTCAAGGAGTAGTGGAGAGAATAAAACCAATCTAAAATAGTCAAAGTGGACAAGACACACGAACAGAGAGAGAGAGAGAGAGAATAAATATGATTATCTAATGAGAAGAACTCCACATTTGCAGCCATAATCTCAATACTGTAATTTGTTTCCTTTTTTGATATAAAAAAATTTATTAGCACTGCTTTTTTATTGATTCATGCATGTTCTGTTAAGAACGGTGTATTATTATGCAAAGGTTCAACTTGATCCCAGCATGGGAAGTAAAAGGTTTTCAGATATGTACTAGACAGACAGACATTTTTTTTGATATGAGCTTTTTTAAAAAAGCACTAGGTAGATAGATATCCCTTTCAGTCATGGCTCTGGTCAGAGGCTTTTAAAGATGAAAGACCTAAAGGGTTGACATATTTAGTGTATCATACCATTGACATAACTTTAACTAGCCCACTGGCGCCTATTGCATTTGATAAGCTTCCTATGCATGTTGTGTAAATAAATGTTGATGTAATGATTTAACCACCTCCGCAATTAGTAAGGCCGGCTCTGAATAAATGGAGCATTTATTTAGTCGCAAAGAAGAGCTAGATAAGTAATAATAAATTATTCAAACATTCAACAATTAACTATAAATCATAAATATTAAATGTAAATATAGCTTAAAACTATAACGCATATTTTCATAACACTCCGTACATGTGTGTGTGTGTGTATGCGTCTTAGAACTGTTGGACTTTACTAGTAAACAAAGACCTTGCACTTCAACACTCCGAAGATCATGCATTTCGAGTGAGCTGTAAGCCCTTGTGGGTTGTATGCGGACTCTAAAGTGTTAAGAGCAGTACTGAATAAACAGTCATATTTCTTGGAAGCTTTGGGCTTCCATAGAAACTATTGAGAGATCCTTCCGAAAGGATCTCAACTACGACAAAGGACAATGAACAACCCAGTGATTGTCAAGTTTGGACAGTTTATGTAGAATTTTAACGTGAACGGTTGAACATACGTCAGTGTCTTATATGCTTATGTTTTATTGGTAATGTACTGAATAAAAAAACAGGTATCAAAATATTTACCAGACAAATTGAATTCTTGATCTTACGTATCTTAATTACAATACACATCATTTGACGCCGCCACATTCAAAGAATCAGGAAAGAAGAAAAGCCAATCTCAATAATGTTCATATGGACAGTCTGCCTCTTCCGGGCAACCATTTAATTGTTTGTCTTGCTTTGTTCATTTGTAACTTCGAAATGTACTGACGAAAAAGGTTTCAAACATGTTTGAGAAGTCACCGTTATTTCATTATTTAGTCAATGATCTCAAATAATTACAAAATTAGTTTGGCAGAAGAAAGACAAGGGAGAAGGAATTGCCACTGATCAAAAGGTGAACTATTCTTTAAGGTCTAACTATAGCTGGCATGTGAGTGACACAAACTGTCTATCTATCTATCTATCTATCTATCTATCTATCTATCTATCTATCTATCTATCTATCTATCTATCTATCTATCTATCTATCTATCTATCTATCCATCCATCCATCTATCTTTTCCTTGTTCTATATGCTAGGACGAGGCGCGCTGGCTGAGCGGTAAAGCGCCTGGCTTCCGAACCTGAGGTCGAGGGTTCGAATCTTGGTGAAGACTGGGTTTAATTTCGGGATCCTTTGGCGTCTCTGAGTCCACCTAGCAATGGGTGCCTGACATAAGTTGGGGAAAGTAAAAGCAGTTGGTCGTTGTGCTGGCCAAATGGCACCCTCGTTAACCGTAGGCCACAGAAACAGATGACCTTTACATCATCTGCCTTATAGACGACAAGGTCTGAAAGGGGAACTTTTTAAAAGCTAAGACACATCTGTACAAATGCTCCATTAGCATAGAATAACTTTTCAGCCAGGTAAACCAATGACTAATCAGCATGCATGACTAGACTGACCTAGGAGTACGCGTATGATGTAATCATCTTCTTTTTCGAAGTAATTTCTGTATTTCATAAGAGCGATTTGATATAAGCTTTGTAAAAATACAACAGTCAAACCAGAGTTTTCACCGTGTCGTCCATTATAAATGTATACGTAAGCCCGTGCAGTCGGTCACGGGGATTTTGTTAGCAAGAGGGAGGAGTTTTAAGAAAATACAAATTTTACCTAAGAAAGAAATTCATTGAACTGTTACATTCTCTCTATCCCACAGAACATTGAAACGTCCGGTTCTTAAACGTCCAAGGTCAGGGAGTCCACGCTGTAGCACAGATTCAGGGTTGGGGGAGGGAACTGATTGGGCACGTCATGGGCCGGCCAATCATTAAGTCCCCTGTGGGTCATACAAATGTTTCACTCTAATACAATGGCGAGGGTGATGTGGAGGCGGGGGGGGGGGCCCCCCCCCGGGGCCCGGTAAATCGCTCAACCTTTCACAAACTCGTCAATACCCCCCCCCCCTATGAGGGCCATGAAAGACAACTCTTGCTCTGAATTATGTAGGGACCTGGAGATACATACAATTGGTGTTAGGATTTTCTGTGACCATAACATTTACAATCTGGCGCTGTAGGACGTAGGGAGAAAGGTTTAAAGGACAATGATGATGATGTCGCTGTGTGGCCCGCGGTCAGGTGTGAAGTGGATGTAGGTCCAGGGACACGCGCAGCTGAATTAATGGAAATATTGGACTGTCTCTGGGGCACATTCTAAATGTTTTTTTTTTTACCTCCAGTGTTTTATTGATTTCAACATATCTCCAAACTTTTGTGTGACACAAACTGTCTGTCTGTCTGTCTATCTATCTATCTATCTATCTATCTATCTATCTATCTATCTATCTATCTATCTATCTATCTATCTATCTATCTATCTATCTATCTATCTTTCAACGTATATATGTATAAGTGCCAGACGTATGAATAGAATATTGTGAGATATCAAAAAAGTAAAAAGAACAAGTTTTCAAACACGGAGTTTGTTTAGAATCCTATTGTAGGGACACTCGAGTCATTGTTTTATCAACTTTTCCCACATGCAGCTTTTTTTTTTCGTCTTTTAATGAGTCTATTATCGATTATTCGATTGATTTTATTTACCAACTATTTTTATGACACATGACATGACGTCCCTAACAATTAATATGACAGCATTCTAGAGCCAACGCAATAAAATATATTTCTTACAGATATTGTTCTCAAAGATGTGGTTCTCAAAGATGTGGTTCTCAAAGATGTGGTTCTTACAGATTTGCTTCTCCGGGATGTGTTTCTCAAAGATGTGGTTCTCCAGCATGTGGTTCTGAAAGATGGGGTTCTGAAAGAAGTGGTTCTCAAAGATGTGATTCTGAAGGATGTGGTTCTTCGGGATGTGGTTCTGAAAGATGTGGTTTTGAAAGATATGGTTCTGAAAGATGTGGTTCTGAAAGATGTGGTTTTGAAAGATGTGGTTCTGAAAGATGTGGTTCTCAAAGATGTGATTCTCAAAGATGTGATTCTCAAAGATGTTGTTCTCCGGGATGTGATTCTCAAAGATTCTCAAAGATGTGGTTCTGAAAGATGTTGTTCTCCGGGATGTGGTTCTCAAAGAATATGTCTCTATGGGATGTGGTCATCCCAAAAGTGTCCCTTATTTGTTATTGACAAATGTACTCTAATATATGTCGGGAAATTAAAAAACCTAACAGTTTACAAATCTTACTTTTGGTTTTTCTTTAATTGTTCTGAACTATAACAATGTTTCGAATGACATAAAGTCGTAACATTGTTTAAATGACATGTTGACATAACAAAGTTTTAAATGACATGTAGAGGTAACAAAGTTTTAAATGACAAATAGAGGTAACATTGTTTCAAATGACATGTAGACGTAACATTGTTTCCAATGACATGTAGAGGTAACATTGTTTCAGATGACATGTAGAGGTAACAAAATTTTAAATGATATGTAGAGGTAACAAGGTTTTAAATGAAATTTAGATATATCATTGCTTCATTAACACTAACTATTTCTATTCGGTGATAGTTTCATTTTATAACTTCCGCGCCATCTTCACTTTCCTCACAATGTTCTGACCCATTGCTTTAATTATTGAAACTCGAGACTTAAAAATTTCTAATTTAATTTTTTATTGTTCCAGTTTCTGTAAAACAAAGAAACGAAACGAAACATCCTCAATAATTAACACCCTTCCTTTCCTTTTCTCTACAGGACAGAAGATGTTTTTAAAACAAAATGAAAGAGTCGTCTTTATCTTCGTTAATTGGATTCTCTCCCTTTTCTTTCTGGCGTCCAATGAAAAATGTAATCGTTGAATTTTGAACAACTTTTTCTGAGTCACTTTATGAGCGACACTGCATGTTGTTCTGTTTTTTCTCTAGAATCTAAATGTCTGAATAATAAAACAATAGTAATCAACTTGGGCTGCACTTTAATGCTAATCAGTCATTTCTCCCATTTTAGCCCTTCATCTAGCTGATAGAATGAGCGTTAGATTCACGAAATCTCGAACATAAAAGTTTGCCGGGAACAATGACTTGAAGAAGAAATAATGATCGAGTTATTGGAAGAAATTATCACATTCTATAAATGTTTTGAAAACCTTTTTTCCATAACGGAACGTTTTGCAATTTCTATGTAGTGACATTTTGTTAGAGAGATTGTTTCACTAGTTAATTATTCCAGTAGTTCGGGGAACACCTATTCAGGCCTTGCGGAACACTAGGGTTTGTTGGAACACAGTTTTGGCAACACTGAGGTAGCTCATTATGTTTCTCAATTGAGCCGAAATGGGTCAGTTTTAACCGTCTATTGGATTTACCTTGCTATCCATGGGTGCAGATATTATTTAGCTAATGTTCTGCTTTGACCAGGGTTTCCTGTGTCCAGCACAAAGACCTCTACTTCCCCAAACTATTTCAGGTAGCCTTTAGAGTTGGATGAACTGAGGGAGCCCTAGAAAAAATCCAGTCTTTACCGGGTTTTGAACTCTAGCCTCCTCGGTACGGTAGCCAAGCACTCGGCTACCTTACCACCAAGACAGACTTTTTATATGATCAAACATTTGACAAATTAGTAGCATTAGCTGCGAATCAGCAAGACAATATATAGATTAGGGTAAAGGGTTGGCGTCCTTTGTTTTTCTTGGTCTAGCAGAGTTACATATATGCATGTTTATCTTATTAGGGTAAATTAGTACGTATTAACATTGCTGATACAAAATAAAAATTTTATGTTTAATTTTATACGTACTACATTGGCAACAGAAATATATACTTAAACACAACATCTCTCTCTCTCTCTCTCTCTCTCTCTCTCTTCATATATATGTCAAATAAAGATATAGATATATCAATAGAGAGAAAACATAAGCATAGAAAACTTATATCACATTGCTGATGGTCAAGGAACTGTACTGTATTAGACGTAATAACGCAGAGTGACATAAATATCTATCTGAGACCAATCGCTATAGGAGGCCTCAATACTGACCTGCAACGTCGCAACCTGTGGGCAGTGGGCTGACATCTATCACATCTGGCGAAACGTGCTGTGCCGAGGATCGATTTAAAGTCCTCTTTTCCCTGCTCTTCTAGTTGGTATAACTGCTGCGAGTCTCATGTGCTGCCTTTTTAAAAAAGAGTTCTGCCTCCTTCCTAAGTCTGGTTCTGCAGGGTCTTTAGGAGAGTTCTGCATCTACATCCCTCTTGCTGTCATGTGTTCTTTTCTCTGCCAGTTAAAGAAGCTGGAAGTTGATGTTGATCTTTCTGAAGAGCAACTCCGATACTCTGTTCGTTTAGATTGTTGCATAAGATATGCCTTTATTCTACTATCATATCTCCTAACGCCTATCCTAATTGTTACTATACATAGCCTCTAAAACTGTCATCAGGTATCAATATCCATATGGAAGGCTAGAACATCCGAAGGAGTCGTTCTACTAGATGTAAATACCTTCTACATAGCGCCAAAGTTTCAGGGTCATACTGAACAGTAGTAAGAACTACTGCCAAGCAGATGTGATTTTTTTTTTCGGAGACTACAAGCAAACGTAATATGCCAAACTTCAATTGGGGACTGCCAATATCGCTGCTAGCATTAGACAAGCGGTTTATCTATTTTTCATGAGAGTGATGCGTCATTGGATAGTCTACTGGCCAGATATGTAAAATGATCTACTACATTAAGTGAATTGCTATTCAAAGTAATCCACCAAGTCAAATGTCACTGAGAACTATTGACAGACGGTTTCTGCTATTTTTTTCTAAAGGCTAAAAGTACAATTCAAGCAGCAGCGTCACCCATTTACTTAAATACAAACAGAAGCTCCTGGTCACTGAGAGCTGTAAGAAAAACTCATCAATACATCTTCATCGCATCTTACACCTACAGCACATAAATATAACTAATAAATGTAACATAAATACAGAAACATGAATTAAATACAACTACAGGACATTAATATAACTACAGGACATAAATACAGCTAAAGAACACAAATACATTTACAGCAAATGCATACTGTGTTACATAAATACAGCTAGAGGACATACATTCAAACAGGTATACATTTGAAAACTACTTCTATTCCCCCAATTCGACCATCGCTTTACAGAACGTCCTGTCAATGCATGAGAAGAAAAAGGTTGTTTTTAATCTCCTGTAATCTTACATGTTGTTCGTGTTTTTCTTTTGATGCCATGGATTTTATTGGGCATCTGAGGTTTTTGTTTTTAAAGTCCTTCATTTATGGTTTGCGGGCTTATTCAGTTGAATTGTCTCTCCATTGATCTCTGTCAGCTAACAAAGTTGACTTAGGCTAATCCAAGAAGAGCCTAAAGATCTATCTGTTAAAAACTCATTTAGATCAGTTTGCCATCTTTATTCTCGTTTTTATACCTGTCATGTTCTTAAAGCGCCTTGAATCGACATTATGTTTAGAAAAACTTAGAAAATATTTTTTTAAAGACAATATCTCTTTTGTACTACTTACAAAAGCGACTATTTTTCTGTTAATAACGAATGAATATAAAATAAAATACAAACATTCTTTATCCATCCTCCTTCTTCTCGAGAAAGAATCCTGATTAAGCGAATGTATAAATCGAATACACTTTATAATATTCCAATGATAGGCTTTAGATCTAGACTAAGAAAACGATGCGCAAAAAGTTCCTGAACATTAATTTAATAACCTCTTGAATGAATGTGGAAATACGCCAGAGCATGTAATGCGTTCAAGATAAATATTTTCTAGTTCTCTAGCCAAATTTTAATGTATTTTTTATACGTTAAAGAATTACAGCTGTCAAACTAGAGTTTTCCCCAGTGTAACCAAAAAGGTAGTAATTATTTTCCCAACGATATATATATCAACAGTCAAATTTTAAGGAAAATCGTTAGAGCCGTTTTCGAGATAGGTGTCCAGGTTTCCCCAGACGTTTCCACGAAAGTACGAGTTGAAAAGAGGTGTTTTAATAAATAAATAAATATATATATATATATATATATTAGACTAACACTTTGATCTCCGTCTTCAAAGCCTGGATCTAAATGTCTTATCTAAAGTTTTATAAACCCTGAGTAGACTAACTACATTTCTACATTCACTTAACCAGGATATTTTCAAATAGGGAGTGGGGGGCTCGGGGAATGGGGCGGTGTAAAATGTTCCATTTTTCTTAAATTCTATTATTCATTAGTTATTAAAAGCAAACTAATCGCACTCACAAAGGTTGGTCAACGGATTAAAGAATGAATAAAAAAAAACCACCCAACTTTTAAAATAATATTTTGCTTGTTCCAATTAAGAATTTGCAACATGATAGGAGAAATTTTAGTAAAATCAACAGGGCACAAACAACAGCCAGAGTCCCATTTCAAGCACCATTCAGAGTCCGACTCATAAATGTTTCAAATGCTACAGATAATACATTTCACGTATGTCAGTGCAGACGCGCACCCCACCTCGACCCACCCCTTTCCGGGCACAATCATTGAATAGTCTCTCGAGATGAATCAATAATTACATTTGTTTTTATTGCCCCACCGAATCCAAACCACTAATTGTATTAGCTAATCTGGTCGACTTTTAAACTGTTAGATGCATCAAAGAGCACCGTCAGACTGTGTTAATGGAGATGACATTGTATTGATTCGATGTTTGTTTAGATATTATCTTTGCTCGACCTTCCAGGAAAGATTGAAGAATATATGAAATAAATTAAATAAAAAAATGGTCTAAATAGAAAGGGTCTTCAATCTTCTTCCCAGAGGCGTAGCTAGGGTGAAGAGATGTTGGGGGAGAATTTGAAAGTTCCCCCAGGCCCCTAACTGAGGAGGGCCCCCAAATGAGTGTTCGAATTTTTTTTTACATATTAAATTTAAGATCAACCTGAATGCAGGGGCCATCAAAGAGGTCAAGCCACCCCGGCCCCCTATTATAGCAAAGTCCTAGCTACGCCACTGCTTCGTCCCATCTCCCTTATAAAAAGGCTGAGAGTGAGGTCAACATGTGGATTACCGAAATATCTATTTTTTTTTTATTTACTCTGTCTATCTTGTAAAATGTTAGTACACTGTGTTTCTCCACACACCCAATCTCGGACATTGTGCACAATTATATCTCGTACCTGGGAAAAAAACATCAATTTTAGAAAATTAAGCAATTAGTTAATGAACTATTGGTCATTAATTATTTGTTTGTTCTCGAACAGGACAGGATCAGAAAGTATTGAAAAAAAGTCTAGGAGCATGAAATTGAGCTAAACAAAAACAAATGGTAATTGTTTTGTACTCATACATATTATTATTGTTAGTTTAGATTCTAGATCAATTACAAATTGAATTACATGACTGATCCAAGCCAAATTGATACAACTATGCTTAATATAAGCTTTTTAAAAAATTTAATACAAATACTTTTCTTTTTTTTTTTTTATTCTATAACATGTTATATACATATTTAAGAGCCGAAACCGTACCATGACGTAGGTGTCATGAGGTTAGCGGAACTATCTTTACTTACGCCAACTAGTTGAACTAGTATCAGGTACCACTTAGCGTTTGCTTTAGGTGTCCTTAAAAACACAAGCTTCACTGAAACTCGGCATGAAGAGATGGATCGTGTAGCCACTTGACCAACTCCCAGATATTTCTGCAAGTGTTACAGAAGACAGAGATCTCTGTCTCCTCCAGGCGTAAAACGTTCATGGATCATGTGCCAGAACGTTGATTCACGTGACTCTACTTCCTGTATTAACAATACCTTTTTCAACGATGCTAAGGATGGCATTTGCTTTCGTGTTAAAAGAGAAACCAGCCATTATTTGTTTGGCTTGATTTTATTTCAATAGCTGAAGCCAATGCGTTTTAAAAATACCTCTATTCAAGCCAGAACTTCATGGAATCAGAACCCAATCGCTGATCTCAAAAACGGCGCTATGGATTTTTCTAAAAATTTAACAGTTGATGTATATCGCTGAGAAAAAAAACAAAACAACTAACTCACAGCAACACGGGGAAAACTCTAGTTTGACCGTTATATAATTTTTCAAAGTAAAAGAAATAAATTTAAATTTGGCTTTAAGTTTGAGTAAAAAAAAACATAACGTATTCAGTCGTAGTGTAGACCTATCGGTAACTGAGTTGTTTATTGGACTTTTAGTGGCTTAAATTTATTGACAGATTATCCAAACTTTGCTAATGTCTTTACGACATTCTAATATAGTTTGCAGATCTAGACTTCTAAATAAGAAATCTAGATCTAGTTCTAGATGTCTTTATAATTAATGTATCACTAAATAACTCAAATTACTGGGAGATAGGAAAAGGGGCCGAGAAAGGCCTTGCTTTCCAGGAGCCCGAGCGCCTGGCACCGATGGAACATAACTGACGCCTGGTAATTTAATTAAGTTTAATTTAATAATAGTTGTTATTGTCTCTTGTTATTCTATCCTTCCTTTAACCAACCCCCCCTCTTCCGCTGGATGAGTCTCCTACTGTTAAAAATGTTTATACCAGCCCATATTTAATCCATTTAAAATAAAGCCTCATCACATTAGTTTTATCTTTATTAAGCTAATAGTGCGACTCCAGTTTGCAATAAGGGAAAAAATACGTTTAGAGACACATTTAGGTAATAATGATTTGATCTGCTGAATGTGTTAATGCGACTCAATGTGTTCATGGTGCTAACCGCACACACACACACCTAGCTACGTATTGAATTAATAGTCAAAAATATTGCACTCATGTTTAATTGGAATAAAACAAAAACAAGTTTAATTTAAAAATACATGTTCTAGTTTTACACATATTTAACAATAGATATATTGTTATAAAGCCTACATGGGTTCTGCCAATCTTAGAGGGTGATATCTTTTACACCATATAAAGACTACATGGGTTCTGCCAATCTTAGTGGGTGATATCTTTTACACCATATAAAGCCTACATGGGTTCTGCCAATCTT
>JADKLZ010000003.1:22942803-22954953 GCA_021533235.1 Biomphalaria straminea
TATCTATCTATCTATCTATCTATCTATCTATCTATCTATCTATCTATATCTTTATCTAACAATTGAACGCGTCATTAAAATTGAAAGTTTGTCTCTTTGAAATGAAGAACCTTAATGTGATCTCACATTGCCTACATTTGCAACACTTTTACCTTGAAAGTGTCGTGGTTACTAGTAATAAATAATCAGTTACCAATTGAAGATACATGTAGAAATCAAAATGTTCTTTTTGCTCGGTCGATTAAGTGTTCTTTTGGTCAAATCAATGTAATAATCCTACTACCATGTAGCAATATGACCTATGACCTTTTGACGATCACATTTGAAAAAAGGTGTTAGGGTTTAAAATCTGCAGACATGTCTCTAAACATAGCTTTAAAAAATTACTTCATTGTCATTTGTCTACTGGCGATTACTGGTGATTACAGTAACAAAACTTTCAGTGTCATCTGGTTGTTGAAGGGACATTAAACATACACTACGGTCTTCGCCATGATCTAGGTTAAGCAACATTTATATTAGAACATTTATACTAGATAGATGGATAGATCGATAATCAGTAGAGCGAGCGAGAGTGAGAGAGAGAGAGAGAGAGAAAGATTGTGTGTGTGTGAGAGAGAGAGAGAGCGAGAGAATAATATACTAAATGTACTCATGTATTCTTAGACCTGAATCCTGAGAGTTATTTGAATGCCAATCACGACCGTCGATAAAATTGTATACATCGATTTCCCCAGATTCTCCCCTCACCGCCCCCCCCCTCCGCCACAGCGTGGAGCATCTTCTAGGGGCATTATTTGATGAACTCTAGCTCTGCTAACATTGACCTCCCCTCCCCCCAGGTTTGAAGACAATATAGTCATGACCCATATCTGGAAGGGTTGACAGACCAGAGTAAGTAAAGACAAGACATCAAAGACTGTGATAAGATTAAGACTGAAAAGGATATTTGCTCATCTGATTAGGTCGATGTTTGTATTTGAATATGAATTCTATTAGAAGAAGTCATAGAGGAAGAAGCAAAAATAGTTGTTGTTTTTTCTTCACAGGACAGCCAGTGCTTGATTTTTTTTTCTTTAACGTCTTGTGGAATCGAGTTTTATACATGTAACTGACATATGTATTAAAGTGCCTGTAGGTGCACAACATTGTAAATCACATCGCAGTGTAAATCTCTTCGGCAGTGTTAAGCTAAATATTCGTGTGGCATGTGGCAAGTATGTGGTCACGACTGGCCCCCTCCCTTCTTACTCCATTCCCTAACGTCCAAGAGGAAGTTTGAGGTAGGAGGTAACAGTCTTCAGTTAAAGGAAGTCGCAAGTCTCAACATACGTAGCAACCATAGTATATTCAATGTACTTTTAGTTATATTCTTTTTTTAGTGGCGGTTACACCAACGTGTAACGAGATAGATATTATGTATAAGTTTTAACGAATCTCAAGTTTAACATGTTTTGCTACCTTTGTGACAGGATGATATACACTTCATACAAAAAAAGTAAGAAAACTAAGATACAAAAAAGGTCTATGAGGGTTGACTATTTCAAAGAACAAAAAAATGCAATAGAAAGTAAGACACATGTAAAAGAGAATCTTGCAGCACCGAAATAAAAACATACGACTTTTGGATATAGACCATCATCAGCTACAGAACCCCCCTCCCCCACCCACGGCAAACACACACAAAACTATGAACCCAAAATAGACATTGTTTATCTGTTCAATTTCATTTGCCTTCGATGTAGACATTGTTTATCTGTTCAGTCCATTTGCCTTCGATGTAGACATTGTTTATCTGTTCAATTTCATTTGCCTTGAATGTAGACATTGTTTATCTATTCAATTTCATTTGCCTTGGATGTAGACATTGTTTATCTGTTCTATTTCATTTCTCTTGGATGTAGACATTTGTTTCACCTCCCGTTACCCAGTGCATGTCTTTTCTTAATGACACAATGACATGGAATGCATGTGACATTAAGACATAATGCTATGGTTCATGTAGCAGAGTTTTGAGAATAGCATGAACAGGGGATTATGGATAGATGAGGAAATAAATTGTCTGGATTTGAATCGCAGACAGCAAAGAGTTAAAAATAATACCAAGTAAATTTTACATTTGCTCACATAATAACGTTTGTCGAAAGGGGAAAAGGCGATATTAGTTTTCGTGTCGTCTGTCTATCGGTCTGTCACGATTAGATAGAAAAAAAACCTTTTACCAGACAGACAGACCGACAGACAGACAGAGTTGATACAAGTTTTGTAAAAGAAAAGGAAGAAATACCTACCAACTTTGAACAGTTGATTGACCATTAGAAGTAAGACGTGTATTAAGAAGTAGTGTAGACTGGCTTCTGGAGGTACAATGACCCTACGCGTACTCTGACCGCTCGGGCTGTAGTCAGCTTGTCTACCAATGTCCGAATTATAATCTAGACGACGTAGATGTATATCTCGGGCGGCTGTCGTGAGGTGTAGTTCAGCGCCCTGGCCGGTGCAGCCGCGGCACACCAGCTTGTCTCTACGCGGCCCGCTGTAGCTGGAACTCGGATGTTGGCGTCTCAGATCATCACGGGCACTCATTACTTTGGTCGTTAGGTGGCCAGCTGACAGCGTACACCGGCATCAGACAGCCGGGCTGATTGGTCAGTAATAGAATATGATGACCAGTGACTTCAAGCTAATCAAGGCCTGGGCGCCGAAATACGATCTCCAGTCACGTGGTCAGTGATGCCCTGAAATCGAAACTCTTTCTAAATACTTTCCGATGACAATGAGTTTTCTATTGATTTGCCTTGACTGTACTATTATAACATTCTCTGTTTGTTATCGGATGCGTGTAATAATGTTTATCTCTTCCACAGGTCATACACACACTAACTTGATGACATTTCCCATTTTATTATTTCATTTCTACTCGTAAATGTTGCTTGTTAATATACCGAGCAAGTCAAAGCTTTGGTTAAATGAAGAATACATTAATTTCACTGTCAGAATGAAGTCTGTACAGCAATAGTCGGCACGAAACAAAGTTATATTAGTCCTTAGGTGGATTTCCAAGCCTGGAGTCATCCTACCTCTGAAAACATTAAACTCCAGCAGAAAATGAATTCAATCAAATTTCCTTGTGAGATTCGTGAGACTTTAATTCGTCTCTCAATGTACAATCTTTGTGTCAATGATTGATCTTAAAAAATGATTGTTCCAAGCAGATCATTTTATGTGGAGGTTGCATTACGACCTTTAATGATTGATGACGAACTGAAAAGAAATAAAGAAGTCATTTAGATCTGTAATGAGAAAAGTTGCGAATCTGTATAAACCACAAAACTAACGTAATGTTAATGAGACATAACTAACGTAATGTTAATGAGACATAACTAACGTAATGTTAATGAGACAGATTAGAATCGAAATGGAAAAGAAAGTAAAGACCTTTAGAGAGTTTTTATGTTTACGCTATAGAACAGCGGTTCTCAACCTTTTAAACTCGGCGACCCCTTTTTTACAATCCCCCACTTTGCCAAGACCCCCCAACCGACACACACAAACACATAAATAAAAGAAGAAAAGACAAAATACAATCCGTATTTTCGATGGTCTTAGGCGACCCCTGACAAATCGTCAATCGATTCCCCAAGGGGTCGCCACCCAAAGGTTGAGAACCCCTGCTATAGAAGCTCAAAACTAAATGGGAGTTTAAGCCAAATAAAACAGTCTTCCCCAGTTTGTTTACACAGATTGTTCAAAGACATTATGAAGAACTACATGAACATTTTTTTTCCAGAAGCATCTGGTGACTATTTGGTGACATTACAAACTTAAAATACTAACTACTTTGATATAAAAAAAAAACAAAATGTCACATAAATAGCCATCATTTGAATCATTACTATTGAAATGTATCACGGTAAACTCTAATATAACTTCGAAAATCCAAGTCTTTAGCATAAATTTCAATGTACCTATGTTGGCAACATCATTCCGACCATAGCTTCTGCCCAGGCATTCATCTCATATCTATGATGAGGAGGAAGTGGCCATAGATTAGATACATGGTAGATAAATAGTTAATGTGAAGTGATGGGTTATTATTACTTTTACAAAGTGCTTCAGCGTGCTAAAATTATTTCACGAATGAATACAGCAGGGCCGGCCTTGGGTAATTGGAGGTCCAAGGCGAAATGGATAGTGTGGCTATAGAAAAAAAATTAAGACCGAAAAATATGCAAAGAATTAAACCTTCTGTATCTATATCTAAATCACGCGGATAACATGTATATGCCTCATGCAGTCTTGGACGATTGATGACCAAAACACTAGAAATAACGTTTCGACATTTTGCTAAAAAGGAAGAAACAATTATCATTGAACATATGTAGTCTGAGGATTTATTAACGAGTAGATCTCAATATTCCTGAATAGATATTGAATCATAGTAGAGACTAAGAACTAGGCTAGTAGCGTTCAGCTATGTTTGAGATTAGAGCCATGTTTCGCAATTTTTCTAGCAATCGGAGTGCAGCCTAGTTTGCCTATGCTTTAATCCGGCCCTGAAAATAGAAACAAAGTAGATACAATTGACCAAATCACGCCGTCATTCTGTTCTTACGTTCTTTTGTTGACACAGAATGTCAAGGAACTATTTCCATTCAAATTTGTGGAGAGGAAAGATGATAATAAAGGTATAGGATTTATATCCATATTTTTTTTTAATGTAGTACATTATTTATTATATATAATATATACATTACTATTATCAATGTAGATGGAGTTGTCATTTCTACCTAGACTATACTTGAACTTCTGAATGGACTTAACATTAAAAAATGCGATTGTTTAATTATGCAAATAAAGGAATGCTCGTTAATGAGTTTAAAAAACTGGATTCCTGCACGAGAATGTTTGATTAGCGGAGTGACACCTCAAGTCACGGCATCATCTTTTAAGCGTTTTAACAGTCCTAATGAGTGCACGGCGTCATTAGTGGAACTGTTTCAAGGTAACACGAACATTCTTTTTTGGTGGAGCTGTTTTGGAAAATTTGGCCAGGGGATCGAATTTAATTGTGTGTGTGTGTTTGTTATTGTGCATTTGTAGCGTTTACTTGTGAGAGGGAGCATGAGGGCTGACTCGTGTCAGGATGCTCTACAAAATTGTATGGATCACTCATTGATTTCCCAATCCATCATGGCTGATTGTAGGCCATCGCGCAAATTAGTTCCATGTGAGTTAGTGTGGCGACACCTCTCTTTTAGAGGCGATTGCTTGGAATGTGATGCCGTTGAAGTGTTGTATGGATCTGTCAGACCATTTGTCGAAACATCATGGGAGCTGGGTGGGCCTGGGGGGGGGGCGTGAATTCCCAACGAGCTAATGAAGGACTAAATGCTCTTTTCAGTACCATGTGGACGTGCATGATGACTGGCAGACCAGTATTTAGACGCAGAGATCAAACAATGCAAAAGATTTAGAAAGAACCATCTTAATCTTTGACCTATCACTTTCAAGTAGACACAAATAGATATATTTACATTTATTGTTATTCAAAATGAACTAAAATCGTAATAATACATTGAACCATTAACACAAAGTACAGCTATACATGTAACTAGAATCTACATATTCTACCTTCTTATCTTATATATATACAGTTTCTTCCCCTCTGATGAACTTTGGTTTTACAAAGTTTATATGATAAATAACTCACTCTGTTTTTCTGGTAAAGAAGTTTGAACACATTGTTTCTCCCACACCCATTCTCGGATCAAGAGTTAGAATTGTGCACGATTATTCATTGGCGAAGACAATAGGTGAACCACTAATAAATACCCAATTAATTAATTAATTTCCTTTATACCGAGAAGGGAAGTTAATTCTTCATTCTTATTAGGGTTTGGCCCCCCTTACACGCTATTTATCCCAGACCCATTCTCGAATCAAGTTGAAGATTGAAACAATTATTTTTTGTACCAACAAATGTGAATCTATTAAAAATAAATCTATTAGCCAATTAATTATTGGGAATTGTTATTTTGTTTAATATCGAAAGGAAATAACTTGTCCATTATTGAGAAATATGTCTGCACATGTGGAGGTCTTCCCCTTAGATATTCTTTGCTTTTTAAATAAAGTACGTTATATATTTGTCTTGTTTTAGAGAGTAAAATGTATAATTTTGTTGTTGAATTTTGTTTTTTTTTAATGTGCATTCACCTAAATGAAAAAAAAAAATTTGATCTCTACACCTTAAAAAAAGCAAACAAAGGATAACAGAACTTTATTTCATCTGCCTGTCATGACACAGAGAACTATTATGGACATTAACATACTCTCAAAAAAAATAATAGCTATTACTAATTCCGTCTTGCAGAATATTGACCATTGGTTTCACGAAGCCACATTAGTTTGTAAAAGCATAACTGAAGAAAATAGAAACTCTGATACTTCTCACACAAGACCAATGTGATTTCAGACAGAACTATAACGGCCATTAAACAGTTGTAATAATAAAAAAAACAACTAACGAAATCTTGTTAATACCAATGTTTTAATACCAAACCAAGAAAAAGTACAGAAAAGAATGACTCATTCTCCTGACTGAAAGTCTGTTATGAATGCAGAAATAAAATACATTCACCTTTTGATACGAAACACTGTAGACTTAGGATTCATAAATCAACTTCATCCTCTGACTACAGACCGGGCTACGCTTTAATGAAAGATGCTAAAAGTTAAGTAGATTGAGACTCTGGGAGGTGGGACTCTATATCAAATGTATTTATTATCTGTCAAAACAATAACAAACTAATACAAAATAAACAAGAGCATAAAAACAAAACATAAAAATACATATAAACTAAAATAGAACTCCACATTAAACAAAATAAAAAGCAGAATAAAATAAAAACACACACACACACACAAAACAAAAAGCACAGACACAAAAACCTAGACAACACAAGGATCTTAAGATTTCTTTTAGACTTTCAAGGGAAATAACCCCTAATTAGACTGCAAATATATTTTCACCCTCGTCTACAATAATAAAGCGACTTAAGTCACAGTGTCAAAAAGTCAAGCACTGAGTAATGTAACCTCTAAGACTCAGACAGGCACGTTGCGCCAAATCTAGCAGTCTCGTCGTGTCCCCAATTTCCTGTTTAATTACAATTTGCTCAGCAGAAGTGAAGACGCAGAGATGTGAAAGAGAGAGAGAGAGAGAGAGAGAGAGAGAGAGAGAGAGAGAGAGAGAGGGATAGAGAGAGTTTCACAGACAACGTCCTTCTTGGTTTTACTTCTCTCTGTGTCTAGTACTCGGACTAACCTCGTAGTGTTTCCGGTTTCGAAAAGGTCAGACCCAACAGAGATTACTTACGGAAGGTCTCCGTACCCACCTCCCCAATTAAATGACAGACAAGTTGACCAAGAAAATAGACAACCAGATCTGTCAAACGGAAACGTCAACTCAGTGCAAGACTTTGCATCATAATTAAGAGTTAAACAAGAGCTAGTGGCAGTGACGTAAACTGGAACATTAAGAGTTAATGAGACTGCATCTTCAGAATATTTTTTTTTAAATCAATCGTGAGTTAATAATGATTTTCTTTGATCACCATAAACCCTAGGACTAATGCTATCACGTCGGCAAAAAAAAAAATATGTAAATCTTTAAACAAAAAATCAACAAGCTGTTAAAATAATTTTTTCTTATGCAATGAATCCCTCGAGAAAACTTACAGAGGTGTTAGCCTCCTACAGACTTTCGCACATATATACACCCCTTGTGGAACATTTACCTGCAGTGCTTTAATTCTGTCAACTATTACGGTAGGCCTACTTTGATGGCTTGTTAATTTAACACAGAAGAAAAAAAATATAATCCAAATAATCAGAATCAAAGTTATGTACTTTGAGATACTCCTATTTCTATTTTTTGACTTACACATTGCAAATTAATAAGTGCAGACTGCCAGGGGAGGGCGCTGTGGTCGAATGGTTAAACGCTTGGCTTCCCAACTTGAGGTCCTGGGTTCTAACTCCGGTGAGGACTGGGATCTTGAATTTCGGGATTTTTAGGGCGCTCCTGAGTCACCCAGTTCTAATGGGTACCTGACTTAAGTTGGGGAAAGTAAAGGCGGCTGGTCGTTGTGCTGACCACATAAAACCCTGCTCGTTAACCATTGGCCAAAGAAAAAGATGACCTTAACATCATCTGCGCCATAGATCGCATGGTCTGATGGGGACACTACTTTTTTTTTACACTAAGACAGCCAGAGGCATTTCACTTCTGACTTCTCTTGTTCCTATTTTTACAGTGTCATACTTCCAATAGCTGAGTAGTCATAAAATATTGAAGCAGAATCAGTATTTATAAGGCTAATTCTCCATCATCAAAAGAATCCTGGATGTATTCCCCAGAGACCCAAGTGCTTGACCAAAGGTAACAATTGAACTATTTGGTTTACCCGTGTACTTATCAGAGGAAACTGAAGTCCAGGAAAACAAAATGGCTTTAAACTGTCAAGTGACCTGACTTCATGACCAGAGTGAGGGCAAAGTGGCTTCTTTACGGTTCTTTTTATCAGTCAATAGATCAGTGTGGCATCCTTTATTTCCACAAATATTTCTCTCTGAATAGTGAATGATGTACATTCCATCACTAAAAAAATACCATTTCAAGAAGAAAGAGTAAGTTTATTTAGCCTGACAGTATAAAATATTCATTAGCTAAAAGAACACATTAAACGTTAAGTCATACGATTGCATTGAGTTTTAGATACAAGTACAAATTTAGACTCCACAATGAAGGTTAGTTAACTCAATGATTCTCAACTTATACCAGTCACGCGCCACAGTTTTAAGGAAAGGTTTGGCTAAATCAAAGTAAATGAAAACAGGATAAATGTGTATGCAAGTTTAACAGTGATCGTTAGATATTTAAGCATTTGCAGAAAGTTTATTAAAATATTATTGTTGAAAAGTATTCCTTTTAAAATCCAGTTGACCAACTGTATGAAAATAATAGACAGTATCTATTCCGCCCAAATAGGTCTGCTGACACACATGAAAGTCCCTCCATTCATTATATCAAGCGCATGCACAGATAGACCTACATATCAAAGGATACAACTCGCGATCTTTTGATTTGCTAAAGCTAGATCTAACTCTAAGATCTAATCTTTGCAAAGATAATTAAACTTCAAATTTGTGTTTTAAAAACATACATGTAGCTATACATTGCCTATTACTACGATTCCGATTTGACACAACCGAAGGAGACACTATTTAGAAGTTAAAAACGAATACTTTTAATAAATCTATTATTAATTAGCTTATGGTACGCTTCCTTACAAGCTAAAAACAATATAGCAAAAGGTTAAGACTATATTAAATTTAATTTAAACAAATGAATCAAATTGAAATCTACATCTACGACTCTATTGGGTTCACAATTTTTTTTTCTTATGCGCTACATAAGTGATATACAAATTAAGGTCCGCGCGCCATTTCCGGCCAGTATTAACATAAAGTTTATTACATTTTTAATTAATGTTACATATTTTATATTTTAAAAGAGATTCCAAAAAAAAAAAAATTCGAACATAAACATTCACCATGATTCAAAACAAATGTCAGAAAAGAACTGACGATTCAACCTATAACTGACGATTCATCAAATGACTGACGATTCAACCTATAACTGACGATTCACCGTATGACTGACGATTCACCCTATAACTGACGATTCATCATATGACTGATGATTCACTATAACTGACGATTTATCATATGACTGACGAGTGACCACATACCTGACGATTTATCATATGACTGACGATTTATCATATGACTGACGATTGACCACATAACTGACGATTCATCATATGCAAAGAAGCAAGGATTTTTTTTTTATGTGCGTGTGTGCATCAATTTTGTACAGCATTAGAACCGCTGAATGCACTGATACATGGATTAGTCGATAGGGTAGACCAAATAGCATCGAGTCACCACCTGCTAAATGAATAAGTCAATTATTGACGTCCATACACAGGTCACTCCACGAGTCCACGTGCCCTCTTATTGAATATGCATGACGTGAAAGGAACTTTCTGACAGAGCTCCATGACGTCATGAGTATTGGTTGGTATCACAGTACAAAAGAGTCATAACAAATGTCACGTTTGTAAAACATAACTCTACAGGTTCAACCGAGAACAATGCGTTGTCTGGTACTGTACAAAGGCTAATGAGTACTATGCTGTTGTTATTCCTATAGTTGCTAAATCCTTACAATAGGAAACGTTTTTTACAATTAATTTTTTCTTTTATCACAAGGAAATGCATATCAAAACGCTGCCTCTTCTTTTCTAAAGACTAGAATGTATAATGAGTCATAATGGGCAATGCTGGAGGTTGTGTAGATATAAAATTTTACAAATGCACAATTTCATTCATTTAATTTGATTTATTTCAATTATTCTATCGGGTTGAAATTTCCAAATAAACACGTACTGCATGGCAACACATTTGTAAAAACAAGTTTGTATAGATCACTTAGTCAACCAAAAAAAAAAACGATATGTGAAAAGAAGTAAACAAACAAAATAAGAAAAAAATCATTAAAAAAAAAATTTAAGGGGAAGTACTCCGCACTTGTTGTTATTAACATTGGAACATAAAGTACATTACTTATTGCATAATTATAAACATATCAAAACATTGCAATTAATTAAGATGACTATTTTTTGTGATACGTAATTGGAAATAAAAAATCATGAAAAAAAAATACACGGTAACCAAAAGGATGATATCACGACACAACAGATCACATTAATCGCAGTAATTTTGTTACAATGGTATACAAACAATAAACACAGACAGAGATTGACTGACTACTACTTACAAATTTTAAACAGACTAGATCATATAACGAATTCAAGTGCCTTATAATTGTATACGAGTACTACAAAATAAAAGGGAAATAAAGACGTTTCTTGATGTCACTCAGGTATGATGTATAGTGATCAAACCTTTTTTTCCCCATTAGATGCTGTCCCCTTTCAGTAAGATTGTCTTGGCAGGACTGACCTGGGACTTGAAAGAAATGACTACAGAGTCGGGATACACAGATTTCTGTGATTGTGTATTTATAGAGAGGAGAGAAAATGGTACTAGGAAATGTAGGGCATTCAAAGATTGATACCTAGAAGGTTGTGAAAACTCAGATGTAGGTAACTAGCTCATTGAAGATTTGTGAATGTACCTATGTCTACAAGCTAGCAGAGGTCAGAGGGAAAAAAAGCATAACAACATAGCATCATTTTATTTACGACAGTAAGAATGTCAGGGTCGGAGATTAATTTGAAACAGAGCGTCTTGTTGTTTAATATACAATTTTCTTTAAAATGTCATTGTCTAGGTTTCTAACTAAAGCGAGAAATGTCAGACATTATTTATAGTTTTTTTTCAATTCAATGACTGGGCATGATGGCTGAGGGATATAACGTTCCGCTGGACACTGGAGAGTAGAGAGTTGAATCTGTATGTAGAGTGGATGATTTGTCGTTGATTTTCGGTCACATTAAATCATCATTAATTATGACCCAAAGGAGGCGAAGTGGCTGAGCGGTAAAGCGCTTGGCTTCTGAATCGGTCCAGGTTTCGAATCCTGGTGAAGACTGGGATTTTTATTTCGGGATCCTTGGGCGCCTGAGTCCACCCAGCTCTAATGGGTACCTAACATTAGTTGGGGAAAGTAAAGGCGGTTGGTCGTTGTGATGGCCACATGACACCTTTCTTTAACCGTAGGGCAAAGAGACAAATTACATTTACATCATCTGCCATATAGACCTTAAGGTCTGAAAGGGGAACTTTACTTTTTCATATTTTTTAAAAATCATCACCAAGAGATTCACAACTGGCGTTTTTCCTTTTTTCAACCTCTATAGAGCCTTTTTTTTTTTAAATAGAAACTTTGACATTTTTAAAAGAGAAAACTGTTTTAATTTAAAATTAAAGTTTTATTCTTTTCATTAATTCCTTGAATCCGTTTGCTTGTATTTATATTTAAAAAACACAGACGACGTTTAACGTCACGCAAATAACAACAAACAACAACGACAACAATGACAACATAAGCTTAGC
>JADKLZ010000003.1:23003834-23015959 GCA_021533235.1 Biomphalaria straminea
AAAATTATGACCATGTGTTCATGCTTCAGTGTCTAATGTCCCGTATCAAAACAAAGGAAATGGTGATTACACAGCTGCTCTACTGCTCCTTACTTTCTCACACTGAACAAGATATCTAAACTTGGGGTTACCGTTAGGGCGTGGTGACGAAAGGCCCAGGAGATATATGAATGGAGGGATGTGTAAGAGCAGGCCATATCTTTCCATGGGCTGTAGCACCAGTAGCACTAGTATATTCACTTTCTTAGTTATAAATTATTTAACCGAGCAAGGCTCGGCCACCTGATATTATATATATAATATACTATAATATATATATGACTAATTCACAAAAGATGAACTAAATGTGAAATTCGAAAAAAGCTTCTATTTTCGGCATATTCGAGGCTTTATCTGGCATATTTGATCACTGTCTGATTTGACTTGCTCCTTAGACAAGCATACACAACTAAACCTGTTTGATTTTGTGAGGACATTGTTTACACCCAGTGGTAGACGACTATATCCCATCGATTAGCCCTAGAGAAGAAAAAAAACAAGGACTAGAAGGATCCGTTGAGCAGAACACAGCGTAAAGATGTTGTAATCAGGATTTCATCTTAACCCACGTTGAAAATACGTTTTAACTTTTATGAGAACTGAAAAACTAGACTGTTTCAACATGTTGAAGTGTTATTAAATACAACATCCTTAAAAAATGAAAACATTCGATTAGATTTCTCGAGTAACACCAAGCTCTAGAATGTCACATTCTAAATGAGTCTAGATTGAGTTAAGAATGTTTAATTTGCTATAATCATGGAAGATACAATTCCACGAAATAGATCACTCTCTTCAAAATAGCAAGAAACTCAATCTTTAGGCTTTAGGCTAGCATAGATTTTGTTCGTTTTTCTATTAACGTTTCCCAGGCTACGCAAGAGAAACGTGTTTGTATATGTATGACTTCCAGTCAATTCCTGAACACGTTTCATATGCTAATATTACGATATAACTATGTTTAAGTTTAGCGATACACTTTTACCCGGAAGTGATAGTGGGGGTTATTTATTTAGCTCTTGTGTGTAAGATGTTGATCACACATTTAAGGATTTTAGTAAGAAGTCCAAACTAAGGATGAATGTGGGTGAATGTGTAAAGATTGGAAAGGTGAACAGAAGAAATAGCGGACTCGATTCAGACCTCCACGTCCTGCAATTCATATAGGTAAAGCTACGGAGCCAGGGTTGAACATTTGTCTGTTAGTTACGAAATAGTGAACGTCTAAAGACTGAAAGGTATATAAAGAGATATGCAATAAGAACTGACAATTATTCGACAATATACCAAATGTGTATAACGTTTTAGAGATACCTTATTGCAACCACGCATCACATGACTTATGTGTCTGCATAGTTCATGTAAAGATAATAGCATTGTACTGAATTAAATTTTACACTCTGGTTGTATTTGTTTTTCCCTATTCTGAAATATATAATTAAAATGTGTCGAAAAATGGAGTCTATATGTTGTATGTTATTTAGTTTATTAAAAGGAGATATCTGACGGATTAAGAAAACACTGAGAAATGGTTGGTAGACATTGCAAGAGAAAATAGAAAGAAGACTGAAAACGTAACGCTCAATCTTGATATATGCTTATGTACTTATTCGCAACATATTATATACGTATACATCTGTGAAAGTGCAGAGTTAGAGTTTGCTAAACAATAAGAACACTATAATAATAATAGGCTTGTCTTCGAATCCGAAGATTAGTGAGGAATACAGTGTTTCCCGTGGCTGTGCAGTCCCAGCTGTGACCTACATATTTTGCCACATCCAGGGCAAGCAAAACCATTGTCCGTAGGTGGTCGGTTTAGAGTTTCTTTTCGTCGTCTGAGTTTGTCCTCGGCGGCAGATTTTCTTTTGGTCTCAAATGTGTATCCCGCGGCCTTCGTGAGTGACCTCCAGCTGTCTCGTTCCGACGCCGCATGCAGCCAGGTGCTCTCTTCTATGTCAGCCAAGAAAAGTTGACGCCTAAGCTGGTCTTTGAAGCGTTTCCGTGGGGCGCCTCTGTTACGTCGACCAAAAAAGACTGCCTTTGGCATACGTTCGTCTCCCATACGGGATACGTGCCCTGCCCAGCGTAGCTGTCGGATCACTATAAGAAGAAGTCTAATGTTACGCTTGCTGTATAAAACATATTCTCAATATATTTACTTTGGCTCTTGAAGTCTGAAATAACTTTGATTATTGTTATGAAGTTGAGAGACGACATAACTAAGGACAGCAGAATGACAGTTTTAAAAGCTGCGTAAAACACAACAGCAACATGACACAGAACAGATGTACAAAATATAAAATCGTATGGTCCAAAACATTCTCATAACACTTTATTTCAATTGTCACACACCCATCACATATAAAGTCTCATATCAGCCATATAGAAGTCACATTCCAGAAACAGCTAGCCACATAATAACTAAAAGAAGTTTATATGAAGGTCGCAAGAAAGCTACAAGACAGCCACATGAAAACCTCATGACATCCACATGACAGCCACAGTCAGCTACGTTATCATAAGAGTTTAATACAATTACATACAACAACTTCCTGGACTCCTGTAACAATACACCATACATTCAATTTATAAACTTCTGTATAGAAATAGTTGATGATTATATAGCTTCAAATCTTTTTACATTTCAAATCGATTATCCTTAGTGGACTGTGCATAATATAATAACAAAATTGAGTTCTCAAAAGTCTAAACCCTTTTTTTCAATTTTAATGTATTTTACTGTCATATAAAATTATCCATTTCAACTGGCGATTTTCTGTCTGGTGGAAAACAAAGCAATAGTGAATCTGTGTTTCTGCTTAGTAATAGTGAAACATAGTGATAGTATATGAAAAGGAACGGTTACTCTGTGAACAAAGGCTACTCTAGCAGAAGACAGAGATAGCGCGCTAATGTTTGTGGGAGATGGAGGAAAGATTGTGTGTTAATCTGTTAAAAGCCAGCCTCGTACTGTCCTGCTGCATTCAGGAGGCATTACTGCGGGACTATAATTTAATCTGTGCTTTGACCAGGCTTATGTAGCTCGTCCAAAGGGTACTGGGACAATATGACACTAGTGGGAAGACGTGCAGATGGGTTAGAGCAATAAATACAAAATAAGGGAAAGGTCAAGGGACAAATTAAAAGTACTAACCAAGGATCATGCTTTATTGAGTTTAGTTAATTCTTTAATCATTTGCTATGAATTGCATGAGAATGAATCGATGTATATGTTTTCCATAAATACAAATATTAACAAGGTCACAAAGACAGTTTGTGTGGAAACACAAACTCCAAATTGGCCCCCGAAACGATCCGCTCAGGAAAATTTCATTTTTTTTTTTAAATATCAGAAGCTACGAACTACGAATAATCAGATGTTTCCAATTGACTGCACTGAAGACATCACGTGCATATTACGAAACACTACTTATTAATTTCTGTTTTAAAATACATTCGACTTAAATGCAAATTTAAGTAGCTAGTATGACAAACAGTATTTAATTTAGTAATGCAAATTTCTTAAAACATATTTATGGCGAAAAATCCATAATCCGTTTGCATAAATTGTATAATAATTATATGCCTGTACGTCTTCATGGGTGTCTCCAGTGTTGTTGTTGTTTTTTTACTATTAATAGTGAATGGGTGTAAAAATGGTATATCTGTACGAAATAAAAAACTGCTTGCATAGTTGATTTTAAAAATTATATTTTTCGCTATCAGAAATGAAAAAAGTATCCAATCCATGAGAAGTTTGAAAGGTCTAAAATATCATAATAACCTATTATTAATATCTTTTATAGTTTATGATATCTAAACGTGACGGACGGACGGACAGTCAGACCGCACATGCACGATTTTGTTTTTAATTGTTTTGCCATTTGTGCGGGTTATACACGTGTACGGGGTATATGTGGGTAACTACGATATGGAGCCGAGCGTAATTATTAACTTAGGAATCGATGTGGTGATTTATAACATGGACAGTTCGATATTATAGTTATATTAGAATAAAAAAGTTGCGCGTTTACTGTACGAAGAAGAACTCAGATTTAGCTGGTGGGAATATGAATCTCTTATTGCGTAAAACTTGCAGTTTAGTTCTAACCTTCTTGAACTTCCTGGAACCACCCTTCACTCCAGCGAAGCCTGTGAAGTGGTTCCACGAACTCAGTCTGTAGCTCTGGGCAGAACACTTGCACATATATGTGAGTTGTCTCTGAAGTGTTTATATTTTTAGGATTGAGAGAACAAATTATTTGATGCACAACTAGAAAGAAGGCACAAAGAAACTTGCTGATCGGTTGATATGTTCTTATGTCTTATCCAAATGTTGATGATCGGTGGATATGTTCATGTCTTCCCAAATGTTGGTGTTTAGTTGATTACACAGAATAATTCCTTTTTCTGTTTAAGCAAAAGTCTTTATGCTTGTATTAATTGCAATGTAAATAATAGTTAGAGTTTCAAATACCTAAATATCGTGTGTCTGGTAGGATTATACAAATAGAAAAGTGCATGGCGCGATGTGACAGACAAACCAATGGACAACCCTTTACTTAGGTGCGCGAGGTGACAGACAAACCAATGGACAACCCTTTATATCGGGGCGCGATGTGACAGACAAACCAATGGACAACCCTTTACTTAGGTGCGCGAGGTGACAGACAAACCAATGGACTACCCTTTACTTAGGTGCGCGAGGTGACAGACAAACCAATGGACTACCCTTTACTTTGACACGCGAGGTGACAGACAAACCAATGGACTACCCTTTACTTTGAGGCGCGAGGTGACAGACAAACCAATGGACTACCCTTTACTCTGAGGCGTGAGGTGACAGACAAACCAATGGACTACCCTTTACTCTGAGGCGTGAGGTGACAGACAAACCAATGGACTACCCTTTACTTTGGGCTGGAGGTGACAGACAAACCAATGGACTACCCTTTACTCTGAGGCGTGAGGTGACAGACAAACCAATGGACTATCCTTTACTTTGGGACTTTTTGGTTAAGTGGTTAAACACTTGACTTCCGAGCCTGGGTTGCTGGGATTTTAAAATTTTCGGGATATTTATAGAGCCCCTGAGTCCCCCCCCCCCCCTTATTCTAATTGGTATCTGTCTTAAGTTTGGGAATGTAACGGTGGTTGGTCGTTGTGCTGGCCACATGACGCCCTGCTCGTTAAGAAACAGATGACCTTAACATCAGCAAGTTCTGAAAGAGTAACTTTACTTTTTTGTTTGTTTACACTGTTTTAACTTTTCGAATAAAAAAATTTGTCTAAGAAATTTGTAAAACTATTTCAATGGAAGTTGAATCGATTCTATATTCTTTTAAACTTATTACAACGACTCTGCTTATTCCATTTGCAAATTAGTACAGGAATACAGGAGCTCCTCTTTCCATAGTACCATAACTTCTTTAGAGCATGGAAGAGATAGTTAAGTGTGGTCATATGAATTTCATATTATGATATTTATACAATGATATTGAAATGAATAATGTGAATGATAATCAAAATGTAACCCTAACTAAGAGTTGTCTAATTACGTCACACTAACTCATGACAAAGCGACAAGGAAATAAAATATACTACACAAATTAAAATTGCCAAAAATTACGTCATAGCATAAAGTAGAAAGCGCGGCGCCTTTTAATACATCCTTTAAAGAAAGCGGCGCTCTTCAATTTGTTTACATTTTTAATATACAACTTAACTGTATACAAACCTAACTGCGACAGTCTGTAATTTATAGGATAACAAAACACTATGATGCTACACCTTTGTTGTCACGTGTAGCTCACAAGGTAGCATTAGTATAAACAAATGGATTTGGATGCATCATCTGACCAAAGTCATATGACTGCCGTATGTTTCTAAGACCTCGCTATCTGAGACCCAGTTTTACACAACTTCTGATGTTACTTATTTTAGAAACATCAAAAAAATTGTTTCATCTCATTTACAATTCGTTGTATTTGTATGTAGTGCATTGTGCAGGAAATTATATCAGTTGGCCAGTCTGTTTTGGTTTGGTCTGGTAAGAACATGTGTAGTTAAAATTAAATCATTAAATAAATAGTGTTTCTCAAGGTAAACACTTTGTGTAAAAAACGTGAGGCTACATTCAAAAAGATCATCTGATGCAAAAATACCAATATTGTATTTATCTTTTTTTTCTATGAATTTAAAATATCAAAACTACGATTTTTTTCAAATTTTTTTTTTAATTCTACAAAACAAATCATTCTTAATTTGATCCCATCAATTACAAAAATAGTGACTTTTTTTTCTAATTCTGAATTTCATTTTTTTGAAAAAGGAGAAACTTTTGTTTCATTTGAAATCTTTATTTTAAAAGTTAGCCAACGATTTTGCAAAAATGTTTGCATTTGTTCCGTTCAGAAATTATTTGTGGTCATTACTTTCTGCTGTTTGTATACTCACGTCTTGTCTGTATGTCTTTGTTAAGTTCAACGTTTCTCTTTCATCTCTGTACAAGACTCACGAGAACTCCAGCAATGAGTTGAAACTAAACTCTAGGGAATGGCTCCTTTACGATTGAACTTTTTTGTTACTTTTTAAGCCCGGCCATTTGGCGCAACTGTGTTTGGCGTTTTCGATTTATTCATTGAATATAGTGTTCATTCTGTTTTACATCTTTTGAAGTTTCAGTCGTCTGGGGTTCAAGGTTTTTTAGATGTTTTTTAATAGCTTATGGTTCGGACTACTGCTATAGGCAGTTTTATGTATCCCATTTGTAGAGTTATGTGTCGTCTATGTGCCGTTGTTAGAAGATATTTTTTCCCAATAACAAAATAAATAAGTACAAAGAATGTTATATCATTCCAAATTGATCAAGAAATCTGATGAACTGTAAGCCGAAACGATATGTTAAATAATTTCTTGGGTTATTAATTACAGTAAAAAAAAACACAAAACTACCATATCTTAAAGTTTTACAAGACAAAAAGAATTATAAACTTTTGCTTGCTTTGCCACGATATCTAGTTAGAATTTGATCAAAAGCATACTTCTAGTGCTCGGTCATTGGTTTGTAAACCAATAGTGTATTCACACCAATGTATGCGTGTTCAATTCTTGATGTTTAACTTGAAATAAACACGTGTAAGCTTCTTAATAAAAACTGAATATAACTTTGTTTAATTGTATACATTATTTTTGTTCAGTGCTTAATATTTTTTTTAATGGTTTATTCAGATTATACTTTCGTTTACAGTAACACACAAGACAAACAGGATTAACGTATCCACGTCCAGACCATATAATACTGTTGAGCTGAGCAGTGAAGGTTATTGGGGGGTTGTATATTGTTCATTGTAATATATAAACTATAGTGTCATAGTTGCAGATATAGGAGCATTAGCGAATGGTCAAAACAAGATCAGTTTTTCATGTTCATTACCAAGAGCGAAGACCCAAAATTGTTTATAGCTTTCACTGATTGTTATGATTTTGTAAATTTTTTTTTAAATGGTTTATTCAGATTATACTTTCGTTTACAGTAACATACAAGACAAACAGGTTAACGTATCCACGTCCAGACCATATAATACTGTTGAGCTGAGCAGTGAAGGTTATAGGGGGGGGGGGTTGTATATTGTTCATGATTAAATACACTGTTCATTGTAATATACCTGCTGGAGTTCATAAACTATAGAGTCATAGTTGCAGATATAGGAGCATTAGCGAATGGTCAAAACAAGATCATACGCATCATAATCTTATACATGGATCAAAGTGCTACAAAACAAGGTGTGGAAGACTTCTGAGGTCGCAGTCCAACACATTAAGTTACTACCTAAGAACACATACAAATACATCCTAATACAAGTCCGACAGTTTTTTTATGTTAATAATTCCATGAGTCTAATAAATTTGCGATTAGAAAACCACTGCTTAATATTTGTTTAGTTTAGAGACATCAACACTGTGAAAATGGAAAGATGCACATTCTAACAAGATATAACTGACTATAAATAAATGTCTTTTCGGTCTGGCGTGTCTTGAATATTAAAAATCTACTTCAAATATTGAGAAGACTGAACGTCGATATGATCATTGGTTTTACCGAAAATATTTTATTTTAAAAAATCCTTATATCTGTAGACCAGAAACTATAAAATAAACGAATGACAGAAAAGTGCCTAGGGCGCGGACCACGAGTTGGAAACCCCACCTCGCCAGTAATCACATTTGGTTCTGAGATAATTCCAATTAGAAAAGCTGCGGAGTTAACAAGTAAGACAAGGAAAGACAACTGTAAGGTATGATGTCATTGTCAAAACTCTCCGTCGAGACGTGCTTCGATAAATGAAGTCTAATGGTGCAAGAAGCTCCTCCGGGACGCTGTTATAAACACATTATCTGTACGCAACGTTCTCCGTCTGGGGATTTCAATCTACTTCAACTTATGAGTTGACGGGTTTACAATCGCCTTCTGTACCACGTGAATGGCGAGGTACTTTTTTTTTTAATCAGGCGCTGCTGGAGATGCCGGAATTTAGTTGACACCAATCAGCAAGGTGGATAGGTCAAACGTGAGCAGAATAAGTAGAGTGTACTCGTTTCTAGATTTAAGTTTATGATTTATTTTATTGTTTCTAGACCTACTGTAGGAAATATTGCAATGGACAAGAAAATGACAGGGCCAAAAACTATTTTGATAAAAAATATAAAAAAAGGAACGAAATATCGATATGGATTAAACACGACCATAGACATAAATAGAATAGAACCATTAGGCTCGTATTAAGTTATATTGTATCATTCTTCTATTTTATGCTATTTCAGTTCAAATGGTTGTCCAGTGAGTAACGTGTACTTCCCCCTCCCCCGATAGTCCAAGGATAAAAAAAAATTCACAAGCATTAAGTGTATTTGTCTCATGGTCCAATGAGAACGTTGGCGTATTGCAGATGCGTCTGTTCTAATGATGAACCATGTTTCTTTGTTAGTAATGTACAGGGTTAGAATATCTCAGTATCCGGATTGTTCTTTTAGATACCATTGCCTTTAAGTGCTTGTAGTAAAGAAAAACTCCAACTAAGATTGTACTGCCATATCACGAGATCCTCTGGACTACTGAAGACCTTTGTACAGGTACCAATACCATGGGAAAGATGTATTGGTAAGACATGGACGTGGTTGTTAATGACAGAGACTCTAGTACTGGTAAAAGACAGTGCAGAATGGAGAAAAATTATCAGCGGAACATGTAGGGTGCCCCGAGGATGCAAAAAAAAAAAGAATCAAGGGACGGGTGAAATTGATTAAACATAAAACACATTTTAACAACATGGTCGAATGGTGAGACAGCTTAAGAAACGCGTTAAAACTAATTGAGAGGACGTCTTTATTTTGAGAGGACGTCTTTATTCTTGTTTGCAATGACGTTTACGGTTTAAGAAATTGATAGAGCGTTAAACAAAGTGCGCGATGGTTGTAGGTTCGATCCTTATATTTGCCTTTTTTTTTCTTTGACGATCCAATCCTACTGGATCCGATTAGATGACATACGATCGGAACCGATCTGATTTTAAGAAAGCGTATAGTAGAAAGTGATTGTTAACAAATACATTTGCTGTTCTAATTAACTGGTGACGTTTTAGACACTCTGACAGAGCGACCATTTATATTGCTAATGGACTTAACCCACTTGACGAATTGAGAATATTTACTTAATGACTGAGGTAGACGTAGTAGAACTAACTTTATTTGTACTTATTTAAAATAGCTTGATCTTAATATCGGGTTGTTAGATGAAAAATAAATGTAAAAAAAATGTGTCTGTACAAGGTTCATTGTTGTTGCGTCTCTTTCGCCGTGGTAAGTCTCAAACGAGATAAGCAGGAGGTAATCCTCAACCACAAACGAAATGACGAACAAGTAATAGATAAAGTCGACAATCGATTCAACTAGAAAATCACATTTAATAATTAATAAGGGATCCGTCTATGTCGTTACGTAATTGCCGTTTTTCTTTATCAAAATCTTCTTGTTGTTAGCGTCGACTTCAAAGCGTTCTATTTTTTAATCTAACTATTCGTCACTTCCGTCACTATGTAAAACTTATCCCTTAATTATTCCCGAAATAAATCTATGCTCTAATCATGTCATAACATTGTGCATTCAGAAACTACATAACATGAAAAAAAAAAGGAAAAGTTAAACAAGGAACTAACATAAATTAAAACGCAAAAGAAAGAATAAATTTGAAGACAAACATGTCAACAATTATTTCGAGTTAATTTTGTGTTTAGTTTTTCTCTGTTTTTCTTGTTATAAAAAAAAATAATTTCTTAAAAAATCAGATCTCGATCTAATTGTAAGAGAGAAGAGCTTCCAAAAAAAAAGTTTATGTGTGTAATTAAAACATCTGGTGCGAATAAATGAATTTCCCTTTTTACACTCAAACTACTGACTGTTTTTTTTTACATGAAAATTTAAGAAAATCTTTTGACAAAACTGAAGGTTTGTTAGAGATAGAGTGACATCATCAGGAGATTTATTCAAAACTGTTTTTGAAATGTAAAGTGAAAAACAATCACTTGTTGTGTTTTTTATAACTTAATGCAAACATTTGAAATGAATTTGAAGAAAAATGAAGATCATTTCTGGAACACAACGTTAACGTCGGCAACTTTCCTATCGAGCTGAACACAAGAGCTTGGTGTTTGTATTCAAATAAAAAAAAATTCTTTAATTATTGATTTTTTTTTTCTTAAAGACCAGTGTTCAATGTATTGGACTTGGGGAAAGTAGAAATTATGTTGTATTTTTTAACTTAAAAGTTAAAACTTTGCTCAGTTATTCATTGTCTAGAACAAATGAATCAATCAATAAAGCAAATAAATCAATTAGTCGTTGCTAATTATTTTTTGTTTCCTATAGAAAGAGACTAAACTATCCTTGTTTTAAAGAGTTACACTGAAGAGAATATAAACTTTTTAGACTATAGAGTCACTATAGACCTTCTATTTTAGTAACCATCTGTATAGCTCAATAACTAACTCGTCGTCCTTCCATCAGGAGAACTCGAGAGCCCAATCTTGAATTCAGAATCGACCAAATTGAAACAAAAAATTGCTTTTGAAATAGCATCACGGAGACCTCCTCTCGAGTACCCTCTTCCCCCCTCCCCCACTGGTCCACAACAAGTGTTTTGAAACATAGCGCACTTAGCTTTCTATAAATATGAAAGTTGCACTAAACAAGATTACAAAGAGAGTTTGTGTGATACACAAACTCAGAGGCGGCCCCCGTCGGAGTCGGATCCCTGTCAGATCCGCCTATTCGCAAGATGTTTCGGATGTTCCTTCTAAGTCCCTGGCTCAATTCCTGTATGCTCCCATCCTTAAACTATCGCAATATTTCTGAAAGAACAGTAAAGGTTAAATCAAATTTTCAAAAGCCTTTAGTGTTTTTTTCTAACCGTGACGGACAGACTAACCAACAGACAAAACGCACAAAAATTTGCTTGTTTCATTGTAATGGGGGCACTAAACAATTTTTTTTTTAAATCTGATTTTTTTTTAAATTAAGAAATTAGTTTAGAATCATGTCATTTCCGGGCTTTACGCTAGTACACGAAAGCCGCTGCTAAAAGTTCATTTTAAAAAATGTGCATGATAACGTTGCACCTAAACTTTTCAAGCCGCATTTAATGGTGAAATAATATTTTTCGTATCTCTTATAGTTTTGGCGCTCTGAGTCTGACAGACGTACAGACGGACAGACAGACAGACAGAAAGTCATTTTAAAAAATGTGCGTGATATCTACATGCCAAGAGCATTTTTTCTAGTAACATTTCCTCCCTTACATTTACCTAATTGATTCACAATTGGTGTTTTATTATTAAAAAATCGCTTTCATAATAATTTTTATAAATTAAACGGTTTGCTTTTAGAAAACTAGAAGTAGCCGTTGCACCTAAACTTTTCAAGCCGCATTTAATGGTGAAAAAATATTTTTCGTATCTGTTCTAGTTTTGGAGCCCTGAGTGTGACAGACGGACAGACGGACAGACGGACATTTTGCACAAACCTAATAG
>JADKLZ010000003.1:23035965-23048118 GCA_021533235.1 Biomphalaria straminea
GAGAGAGGCTCATAGAATAACTTGACATGTGATCTTTTACACTTTCTTTTATAAATGAAGATTATTAAAACTTTGGACAAACGTCTTGCAGGGCAACAAGGGCTAATGGCGAGCAGGGTTTGAACCACTGACCATTGTAATGACTGTGAAGCGTGCATACCAAACAGTCGGGCACCCAATAAGTTCACCTTCTGCATTTTATTTAAATGACGTCAAAGTGAAGCATGTTAATTTCACTGCATGTTCGCTAAACAAGTTTTTTTTTTCAGAATTATTCCTACTCGATACCGATATAGGAATCAATCAAATAAAATTAACCAATGAGTTATTCATTTAGTACTAGTTAATTAATTTTGTGTTATACAGCAGAAAGGAAGCTAAACCCTGTAATTATTAGATAATTGGTAGTAATTAGCGTTTCTTTCTCTTAGATAAGCTTTGTTTTTAAAAAGTATTCTCTTTCTATTACTTGTATTATGTTTTTATTGTTTTTCATGCACTGACTTACGTAAGATGTGCAATCTATTTTCATTGAATATCTGGCGATGGTTTTTTAAATGAAACGTTGGCATTGATTGAATTTAGTTATTAAGTTTATATAAAGTCTAGTTTTAAAACTAGATCTGTTCATTGTTGTAGCTTACGGGAACAGCTTCTGTCAGTAAATTTTCCATTATAATAATCAGGCCAGCACTTTTGGAAAACAAATGAGAGAGACAACAGATTGTGTTCTGTTCATTCCTGGCAGCAGACCTTCCTGCCCAAGACCAAGAAGTGGTCAGCTTGGCTTCACAAACACCATTTCATTTGTCACATTTGTCGCGAGAAGTTCGTGGTGATAGCGTCACGGCGGCTTCCTGGGGTGGAGATAACGGCGGACTAGCTACACATCACGACGACATAAGAAATAAGTCTTGTCTGGACTCAAAGATTGTGTGGGTATGAGCTACGTATCTACAGCCCACTGCTTAACTACGTTCACGTAATCTAGAGGTTCTCAACCTAAATAGTTCCGCGAGCCCCTTTTGCAATTTTCAACTATATGGTGACCCTTTAACTTAAAATTTTTTTTTCGTTCATAAGCCTCAGAAACTGTAGTTTTGATAATGTTATAAATTATCGTTATCATAAAGTAAATATTTGTTATGCATGATGCAGTTTCCACTTATAAAATGAACATAATCAAAGCTTTATGTTTAAATCAAGTAACAAATCTATCATTAAATGTGTTTAATATTTAATTATGTTTACAACTAAATTACAAACAAATACAATTTTTTCATTATGACTTACACTTATTTACTTCTGTAATAGCACAAAGAATGTAATCTTCTGCATCAAGTCTATTTCTGTATTTAGACTTGATAACTAATTGGCTGGTAAACCTTGGTTTGCATAGATCTCTTGTTAGAAATGGTAGAAGAAGCGCAACAAATCACAACTGAATATGACTGCAAACATCGGATTCACAATAGTCTGACATTGAGGTAAAATATTTCTTCGCAGCATTGATGAGTTTAATCAATTTTTACTGTGAAGTCTCAAGACTGAACCTCTGGCAAGTGCGAAGCGGGAGTTAGGTAGATCAGGAAATTATGGTGGCATTGTATACGTAATCCATCGCAAACGTTTTATCACAATCAGGTTCAAGGTCACGTTCTTGATTGAAAGCAGATACGGTTGGAAAATATGTAATTTTTTATTCTTATTTTTTTTTTGCTAATTTTCACCATAGAAATAATATGTTTGATGGATAGTATCATAGTAGCTTAAATTGTAAACTAAAATATTTATGCTAGGACAATTAAAATGTTCGAAATCGTTCTTTTTTTTTTCTTTAAAGAAACAGTTTCACAACTACCGATGGACACAATGTTTTACAATGTCAAGTTGTGCACTTTAAAATACGTCCATTAAAAATCCGTAGTTCCGAGGATCTAAGGCAACTTGTGTAAAATAGTCATTAAATTCTAAGGCAGTCACGACCCATAAATTGAGAACCCATGACCAAATAAAATAGACCATTCTCAATTGTCGTTACATGTTGCTCCAAAACAAGTCATTGAAAATGTATGTATTGAAAGAGATATATAAAGGAAAATATACCAATACAATGAAAATAACTGTACACATCGAAGTACAGCAAACCCTTAAAAAAAAAGAGAAATTTAAATGTTTCTATTTCATGGATTCATCTTGGGACATTTTACATTTATAGAAATATTTAAAACGTAAAGCAAGTATCGCTTTCTCGCCTTGCGATCAATATGACAAATGATGTAAAGGTCATCTGTTACTGTGCCCGAAGGTTAACGAGGGTTTCATGTGGTCAGCACAACTACCAATCACCTTTACTAATGTCCGGTACCCTTTAGAGCTGAGTGGACTCAGAGGCTCCCTAGGATCCTGAAATTCAAAATCCACGTCTTCACCAGGTTTCGAATCCGAAATCCTCGGTTCGAAAGCCATGCTCATTACCGCTCAGCCACCGCTCCTCCAATAGGAATATTTTTAGAAGGCAAACTAAATTAAACGCAGGTCTTGATAAGTTGATAATAAACTGGCACTTTGTTTTCTTTGCAACAAGCAAAAGTAAATTGCTTTCCCTCTGTTAAGCTGGATAAAGACAACTGTATATCTTATCTGCAATGGGACTTCTAGATCTAGTATTTTTTTTAAAGATCCGAGTTTTAAATATATGCACTCTTGAAACTTGTCATGAATGGTTTAATTGGCTCTAAAATGACGCCTATCATAAATGATCCCTACACTACCAACGCATATATTTTTACATCAGAACCGGACACAACAGAATGAGACTAACACCATGTTTCGGAAGCTGAAGATTGGAACTAGAGTTATTTGCCCAGTGATGCCAACCATGTCCTTTAAAGATGCATTCCTCATCAAGAGGCCCGAACAAGACTTTAGTCCTTAAACACCCAATAGAAAATGCGCAGTTCCTCTTAGATATTGGACTATTCATCTGAACCACCCACCCCCACCCACAACGTAATGAGAACGCTGAAGAATTAGAAGACTGTGAAATAGTCTACATTTTTTATGGCTTCATTAATCAAAGTTTTCAATATGTTTATCTCTCTTTTGCTCTCATCTACCATTTTTTTTGTTTGTTTGTTTGTTTTTCAAGTATCAGATTCTTCATTAACAACCAGCTTGGCCAAACATCGAAACATTTCTAGGAAACGATTTATCATCCCTGGGTTATAGTGACTTAGGTCAGTTAGCAGTTTACTATTGGACTGTTAGTGTAGCACGACTTATATATCAAGATATTTACTACTACACCAGTGACTCATGGTAAAATATATATTCTACATATACATAGAATACCTCTTAAGGTATTTTTTTAATTAGTCCGAATATCTAACCAAAAACATTGGTAGGAAAGTGAATGTGTTGCAAATTTATAGCTCAAGTTGTGTCATTTACTTATATATTGCGTATTGTATTTCCCTACCCAAGTAATCGTCACGTGACTCACAGAGACACCAAGATATTTAGTGACGTAGAACACATACGACTTAAGGAAGTGACAACGATAGGACCTCTTTATTGTATATAAACCAATTCCGAATTTGTCAGATATTGTTCTTATCGTTGTTGTTGTAATTATTAAATGAAAGACACTTTGATTTGCATGACTTCACCCGAAAATAGAAAGTATTTCCTTTAAAAAGAGTTAGCCCAGATGCTCAATGCAAAAGATATTCTTCAAACAAACAAGTGCATACACGTACACACACACACAAATACATTGGACAGAAAGCAGTTCCATTCTTCATTAATTCAACATTTCAAATTGACAAGCTCCTTAAATGAAAATCTAACAACCTGGAAAAAGAGTTTCTGGTTTCGTTGGCATGCAGCATGTGTATGTGTGTGTATGTGTGTGTGTGCTTGTCAATTATAACTAAATTATAACGTTTCTATGTAAACAAATTGCGCAATCTTGACTTCGCTTCTCTGAAGTTTGCTGTTCTAATGAGCTGAAAGAGCGCTGGGCGTTTCCTTCATTAATATAACGGCGATGTCTTTAGTATTTAGCCAATGTCAAGTTCCTGAAAGAGGAGGTCCTTTATTTGTTTGTTATTTTGATTTTTTGAACCAATAATAAATAGCACAAATATTATAAGATAGGGCTGTGACTAGACTTTCAAATCAAACAGACCTAATCTGTAACGCATTAACCTATAAAGTAAAAATTGGTTAACACAAAAAGTCTTACAATTTCCGCAGAGATGTATTATGAATATCTACAGTACCTAGACACTGTAATACCAAAATATGCGTTATATAAATTTCAAATGTTTGTATATAAGTTGCTACAACTCAATCTGTATGTTTTATGAAAATGATTCCAAATCTACGGCCCGTGGGACACATCCGGCCTTTGACGCTTTCGCTTTTTTTTCTATCCCTTGCAACTATCGTCAAAAAAAATATTACAACGCTAAACTCTTAACTCGTTTCTCTTGTTTTCAATAAAATATCACAGAACGTAATCCTAGAGACTCGGTTCCCTTGTCAATAAATTATTACAGAAATAAGCCCTAGATTCGGTTCATTGTTGTTTTTATCACAGAGCTTAATTCTCGACTTTGTTCCCTAGTTTTCAATAAAATATCACAGAACTAATCTTGTAGACTCTGTTCTCTTGTTGTCAGTAAAATATCTCAAAACTGTCATTGTCCAACGGTTAACAAGAGTGTTATGTAGCCAGCAAAACGACCAACCACTTTAACTTTCCCCAACTAGTTTCAGGTGCCCATTACAGTTGGATGGACTCAGGAGCATCTTAAAAATTAAAAATCTCAGCCTTCACCGAGTTTGGAACTCGAGAACCTTCGATTCCGTAGCCAAGTAATTTATTACTCAGCCTGTTGTAAGACTAAAAGAACTGTTTTACCAAGATGTACTAAAAACTGTTCTTCAATAACATTGCTAGTATTTACTGCAAAACTGTTAATTTATCGATCGAGTTGAAAACTTTAGTAACATGTTGTACTTTCAACTATGTGGACACGACTAAATAAAGAAGTTTTTGATTTCTATTGGTTTGTTTCTACAAATAACCTCCGATTCTTTGACTTGTTTTCTTCATCACGTTCTGTCATAGATCTAAAAATAAACTTTTACCAAACGACAAGTTCATCCCCTAGCCCAAAAGTTATTACCTCTACATTAATTCCGCTACTCCTACGGACATTTCTGATTCAGCGAACTCTTCTTCCCGCGCACGGGCAGAAGAGCTAAAATAAGACAAAAATTTTCTGACAGGAGTCGCTTTGTAAACAGCAGTGATCATAATGGCGGGAAAAAAAAACTGGCGTCTGCGCAGGCGAGAGCGCTCAAGAAGAAATATCAGAACTATTGTGTGGCTAAATACAACTCTGCTGAAATCAAGAGTTGTCGGTACTGTCTCGTTGACCAGGGTTATTTTATGTGCTCCTCGGACGCCATGATGGTACTTACAGAGAAGTCTATCATGATGCTAGTCAGGGAGTCGATTGGAATTTAATGATGTCGAGACACTTGACAGTCTGGCTCCGTGGTCGTAGGAACAGTTTCTTAACGTCTGCAAGAAGTGGACGTCTTGAAAAGTAGAGTGCGGACAAGCGGCTCTCCTGGGGTCATCGAACATTGCTCAGGTTAGCGGCTGAGATATTGAAAGTCGACCATACAGGCGGTTTCCATTTATGACCCCTGGGTCCCTTTTATTACTGGCCTGTGGACGCTCTAGTATAAAACTGGTGCCGTCGTTAACTCTGTAGCATTGAGGATAAGAAGAACCGAGGGGGTGGGTCTGATAACATATAAGGGGGGATGGCGTCGACCACAATGTAATTGAGCGGTATGATGAACTAGGAAGATGTTAGAGGGGGGGGTGATTCAGTTCGGTCTGTTGCCCTCAATCTGTTGGCCGTAAAATGCTTAGAAAAAACTATGACGGCATTGGCAATTTGTTGGCTTTGTACCACCAAGTATGTAAGGTCTTAGCGGACTGTCCTTGACATTAGTTCAATGTACATCCGGTGTATTTAGATATATGCGTCATGTTTGTGTTACGTACATAGCGAAACTCAGTATTGTTAAACCTTTCAACGAAAGTGTATATAAATCAAATAGTGAAAAGTCAACTTCTTCATATTCATGTTTATTTACATGCCAGAAGTAACTAAATAGATTAATGTAGATAAGTCCAGTAAATAAAAAGTAAATAAAAAAATAGATCTATGAAGTACGTGATTCTGTTGCAAACATTATTCATACTTAAAGTTTTGCTTGTATCTGTGTTAAAGGGAAACTCTCATGGTTTTGACAATTTTTGATATAATATGTGTTTTGATTTACAGATAATGAATATATTATTCTTTTTTTTTTATTTGCAAGAATAACTTAGTAATTGATGTTTTTCTGACATAATTTTTCTGCGCATCCAAAACGGTCAGATTTTCACGGAATTTCTGTGTGACGTCACAATGGTGCTCTCAAATCTTAGGCTATATAGATCTACTAATCCGAGTAGGCCTACCGAATACCAAATCATTAATGATAAACAGTAACCTTTAAAAGTACTATTAATACGTATACATTAAATATACTGTTAATTTAGTCTGCAAAGGAAAAAAAAAGTGTTGAGGTTGTATGAGAAGTGGTCGTCTCCTTTCCATCAAGACTAAAACTGAAAGATTTAAAAACTCCTTTGTCCCACTTTCGGTCAGAAAGAGGTCAGCTGCCGTCATCGAGAAGTAGGCCTACATAGTCTATGTCATAGAAGTCAAATTCATAAAGCGCTGGTTGTGAATGTGTATGTGTGTTCTTATGTGAATGTTCGAATTTTTCATCAATATTGTTTTTGTACAGTAGTTACGTTGAGGTTGTCAATTAAAAACAAACTTAATTTCTATTAGATTGGATTAAATTATCTTATTTTATCTTATTTGGTACTGTAACCTAGCCTATGTATTGAACCAGTTGATGTAGATCTACTTGTACAGCTATTTCGGGCAATAGGCTCCGAGAAACTTTGACGATGACGCATTTTTTTCCCCCAATAGGCTATTGTGAATAGACATCGTGCAGCTTTGGGAAAACCCCGTGTCACCATATATAAAAAAAAACAAAAACAACAACAACAAAAAAACAACTTAAGAGTATTTTTTTAATTATTTTTTTTAAACCTGTGGTAGGGCCTATAGCCCTTCCGTATAAGTCGGGTCTTGGGATGTGTATGGAAGTATATAAGGCGGAGATACTGTATTGTTATTGTTACAGCGTGAGAGACGGATGAGCCCGTTAGCGTGATATATATATATATAAAAAATATATATATGAGTTTACGGTACATATAGTATACCCTTACGGCTAATTTAGGGCCCCGCGCATGACGCTCGCCCAGGGCCCAGCAGCGCTCTGATAAGGACGCCCTTGTTTATAAACAAAGACCGATTTTAAATCAACGTGGAGACTAGATCTAACCGTGAAGCGTAAGAATAAATGCGATCCGATAGATCTAGACCTATAGAGAGTTTATCGGTGATATAGGTATAGACCTAACTTAACCAGGTTCAGTTGTGACGTCACGTCTTTAAAAACTATAACCATCTCGCAGAACCCCGTTTTTTTTGAGATGTGAAGAATTTACTGTCTAATTTATTAAATATAAAATTTTCTGAGCATTTAAATAAAAAATGACATAATGTTTACTATTACAACTTTTTACGCAGAATTGAAATATATCATTCACTAAAATTTGAAAAACTATGAGAGTTTCCCTTTAAGTGTGTTATATGATAGGTACAGATATTTCACTTTAATCTATAATATAAAGACAAAAGCCCAGACTGACTTACCTGAATGGTTCCCTTACAAAATTTGGGAAAAAATATGAAACTTTACCTTTATAACTTAATTAATTACCAATTCTAGATTTAGATCGTTATGTAGCCGATTCTAGGTCAAGAGCGTCATGTAGCCTATTCTAGATTTAGAGCGTTATGTAGCCTATTCAAAATCTAGAGCGTTATGTAGCATATTCTAGATCTAGAGCGTTAAGTAACCTATTCAAGATCTAAAACTCAAAATCCAGCAAATTCTCCCCTAAACTTAAGAAAACATTAAGAAACTAGAACAGACACAAAATAGAGCAGTAAGATTCATAACAAATCAATATTCACATTTGACAGTACTTGACTAGAGTAACACCTTTAGTAAAATCACTAAATTTAGAAAGCCTTCAGGACAGAAGACTCAAAAGTAAAGTAGCAATTATTCATAAAACACTGAACCATAACCTTCAAATTCAAAAACAAAATTTAATAAAATACTCAGAAAGACACAAAACAGGCACATATCTCGTACCATATTCTAGGACAAATTTGTACAAAAGCTCCTTCTACCCTAGAGCTATTAGAGCATGCAATGTATTGCCTGAGCTATCCAGGAAAACCAGTAACTTTGCAGAATTTAAATCATTAACTGAATGCTTGAGGCGTAGGACGTAATCATCTTCTTTTTTTAAGTAACGTCTGTATTGTATAAGATAGGATAAGATAATTCTCACATGTAAATTATGAGTGAGTCTGGTGTGAATGTACATTTCGTTTTCTTATTGTTACAATGTTTTTCCTTACGAACAATAAAGACTAGTATTATTATTATTAAAACAAAACAAAAGACAGACATAAGACAGACAAAACATAAACTAGGTCCTCAAACTACTTGTCATTTGAAAAGTGTAGCATGTAACATTGTAGGTTTCCGAGTCACAGGCTGTATCTTCAGATAGTCTGAAAACTTCCCACTGCACAACATTGTCCTGACTGAATGTTTGACACTGTCACTGTCTTCACGTAAGTTTATGAAGCGCTTTTATTAAGATCGTTGTTTATCCTACTCGGTAGAAAGTCATTCGTGATCTCCGAGCTCTGTTTTCAAGGACGAATTTCTAAAAATACTTTGAAGAGTCATTTTCAGATATGGTTGAGTTCTAAGTCGTGCAGCGTTTTTGTAACGTTTGTTTGTAATCCACACAATCATGTAACAATATTTTTAAAATCCCTTTCAAAGTTAAGGCGGCAAAGTGCAAAAGTGTTTATTTTAGATTTAATCTCCTCAACTCATTATTAGGGAGATTGAAACTTTTTTTATTGGGGGGGGGGCCTTCTAGCCTCATTTTTGGTTATTCCGGTCACGTGCAGTTTTATTGAGTGTGACACCTACTGACAATTTAGTTGTTGCCAAGTAATATTGACGACAATAATAACACAACTGACAACAGTTTCTATATTAAGAATAATTTTAAATATACTGTTGACTCATTATATCAATTCATGTATCTAAAATAGTCGTACAAAGTTAAATATCGTAATATTAAAGAGCAAAATATATATTTAAAAAAACAACATTTTTTATATAATGCAGAATTTTATTTGTAAATTTTTGTTATTATGTGTATAATTATTACTAATTATTGTAGAAAAGCACTTTTCAATTTCTGGCACTGCCAGGGTGGAGTTTCAGGAAACAGAATTGAATGACGTGAAGTCCCATCAACAGTATTCACCTTTTTGTAGTCTATCAGAGTAAGAATTTAATGAATCGTTGTACTGACAATATAAGGGTTACTTTCTCTAATACATTTAAAAGTACATTAATAAGAAATATATAATTTAATGCAATATAAAAGAGAATAAGAAAAATAAAATACATAGACGAACATTACCCGCCGGCTACGCCCGTTGATTTTTTCCCAAGCTATATATAGTTTATTTTGTCATGAACCCCTTGCTTTAGTTTTTAATTTAAGAATAAAATGGCCCACTAGTATGGGCTCACCCATACATTTCTTTAGCCAGTATCATCTAGTATCAATTTTGTTGAATAGGAACTGCCCGTAAAATCAAGTATCACTTAGCCCTTTCTCTTTAAAACCTTCCACCTCAGTTTATGGTCTTTTTTTACACTTTCTACCTGCTCGTCAGTTAAGACTATTTGATATTTTCAATGATACTATTTGGCAGAAGCTCTTTTTTCTTAATACGTCTTTCAAATCGTTAGTGGGCACGACATGGCCTAAACTGTGCCGATGTGCCTAAAATCAAAATAAAATCAAATCAAATCGTTGGTCTCTCATAATACTTGTAAGGAACCTCCCTAACCCTTATTTTTTCACGTTCAGTTAAAGCTGCCCTCATTTCAAAACTTCCCCTTTGACCTTTGACCCGTGAAATCTAGTATCTGTTACGTTGAAATGGAACGGATCGCTTTAAAACGTCTTCCCAAACTCAGTCACTTCTGGACATTCTAGTCTCTCTTTTCTTTTTTCCCACCCCAGACCAGCACATTCAAATGACCATTGGTCAAATCCTCGTCACTGCAGACTCTTCACGTGCACTTTCTGTTCCCTGTAAACATTCAAAAGTTGTCCACAATAAAAAAAAAACTTTAAAGCAGCATCGGAACTGTTCAGCTGATGCCATCAACTCACAGGCAGATCCATAGCTGTCAGCCCTCATTATCCCAACATTAAATTCTTACTCTAATAGACTACAAAAGGGCGAATACTGTTGCACGTCACTGCGGTGAATTCTGTTTCCCTTTAACGAAATGTCCCCCTGACAGTACCAGAAATTTAAAATTGCTTCTAGTTGTTTTCTACAATCTTATCACCAGAATGACTTGGGAACTATTATTATTTCTCTTTCCATCATCCTTCCACATCTGGAATCTGTACAAGTTTTGATAGATATAAAAAATATTGCTTTTTTTTAATAAAATGACTGCAATAGCAAAGTTAGCCAACAAAAATTGTCGAATAAATAATTATTTTTGGGAAATTAAACCATTGCGATTTTATTCGTGAAAGTGTCTTAGATACTCTATTTACACGGTAAGGAATAACATGTAAAATGTATATATTTTTTCGTACTTCCCCAATGGGAGGATTATTGATCAGTCAGTCAGTCAGGGTTCTTTAAATATATAACACATTTAAAGTAAATTAATGTAATACTTTGAAACATTAGAATAATTTCAATCAATAAATATGTATCCCTTACAAGAGCCAATTTAGGGCCATATACATTATGGGCCAGACCGTAATGAACGCCTTAGCGCCATAGTCGCTACGTCATTGTATCGAGTTAACAATCAGTTTACTTTCACAAGGAGTGACTTCTATCAGACACAGTGACAGACAGACTTCCGTTCTACCAGAGATTACGAGACACGCTTTAGCTCTGGACAGGACCAACCTTGTCAAGTTTTGTCTTTTTTTTTTGTATACAGAAAAAAAAAAACATTTGTGTAGTTACTAACAGGAGGGAAGAACTTTTCTTCTGAACGGCTACTTCCAAACATAACTTTTGTCTTAGAACATTCTAGAATTATTTTTTGTTGTTTTGCATTGTTCCATATTTCTTGGCACAAACGCGTGTTGAATAAGTTTCTAAAGTATTTTAGTTCTCGACATTCAGTTTAAAATGTATATTTTTTTAAATCTATTATTTCATTTAGCAGATGTTTTTAAGTACTACGAAAAGAATAGTTTAATTAGCACTCGTGTTTGGAACAATAGCAACTTACACAAAACAAATCTAGGTTGGTGCTGTGAGTTTTTGAATCAGAAAACAAATGTCATACAGTGTTAATTCTTTTAGTGAACAATCTTTCTCACTAAAAACGTTTGGCCCGTTGAATGTCGCATTGACAATAACACCAAGTGATATTGTCTGGAAAAAGATGTGTCGCAATCGTCTGAAACTATTGGTGGGCAGCTTTTAGGAACTTAAACGTTAAAGTGTAGTAGTGATGAGTGGGTTAGGGTTAGGGCAATAGAACACTGAAAAATATAATGGGGACATTTTAATGGGGAAAATATAAATGATCAATTGAATAAATAGAAGACAATAAAATGTAAATAAAAATGATTTTGTTTCCACTTTCGAAGTTATTAGTACTTCATGTGTGCAGGAAATAAACAAGGTAACTTTAGAGTTTAGTATGAGAGTAGATTGTTGGGACCTACATTGAATTGTACTCACAAAATAAGTTAGTTTTAAATAGGTGACTGTGTGTTTTTTCGTTCAGCTCAGTAGATGCTTTTCATTGTGAATCTGATACAATCAT
>JADKLZ010000003.1:23061391-23078989 GCA_021533235.1 Biomphalaria straminea
ACCTTGGAAGTCCAATGTTCTACGCAAGTGCCACACGACCGACGTATAAAAGCTTGGGTTATTTATACATTGATTATATTTTATTTACTACTGAAAGATTGGCCTACAATTTCATTCATTTAGTATTTTAAAAATATTGCTTTAACATGTTGATCTTTATTTAAATTATTTAATTTTATATGTTTTAAAACATTATTAGTATGAATTAAGAGCATTTTTAATGTTGACACTATATTTGACCTTTCAAATCCTAGATCTAGTGACTAATCTAGTCATATTTATATAGATTAAAAATAGATTACATCTTTTTCAAGAGTTATTCATCCTTCAAGGAATGACCTTTCCGTTTTCGATTTTCGTAGTACATTGATATAGAGAACTCCATAGGTGTTTATATAAGAAAATTTTGCATATTTTTACAAAATAAATTTCAATTTATAATAAAAAATTATAGTTTAATAAACTTAAAACATTGTTTTAATGACTCATTTTTATAGAAATTTGACATTTTTAAAATATATTATTTTTTCATATTATTTGGAAAAAAAAATAATTTTTTGAATATAGTACATTTCTGTAATTTACCACTTTTACTTTGAATACTTAGTTTACATAATTAGAAAACCTAGAAATCTCTTACTATGACCAAACTCTGGATAATATCACCAAACCTGTTTAACAACCCAAGAGTCCCATGAAGTCGTAGTAACATCCAAGATATAAGTATTTTTTTTAAAGCTTATGCATTTAATAGCATTTCGGAAGTCATTTTGTTCATAATAATTTCCTTTCACTTTCCATATATTATTTAAACATGTGCGGATAAAACTCTTTTGCAGCCATCTTCGAGTGCATTGGAAATGAGAAATATGCTCATCTTCGAATACGAAGAAGGAGCTATATATATACATACCCTTGGTTTAATACTGATAAAGCCGGCGAAATATATTTTATTAATGAGATTGATGAAATTTAAGTTTGGAAATAAAATTAAATTTATTTTCATTTCATTCCTTTAATACTAAGTACTTATGGAATATTACATTGGCAAAAATATAAAAAATCGAACAAAGCACTATGGATAACGTGAGAAACAATTAACTTATCTTATGTAATACAGAAAAAAGAAGATGAATGCGTTATACGCATCATGCATTTAGTCATGCATAACAACCAAAGTTATTGGTTTTCCTGGCTAGCTCAGGCAACCTTTCCATGCTCTTATGGCATAAATCAAATCAGACTATACAACCAAATGCTATTTAACCTTGGCTAGACTAATATTAAAATCGATGTCCTCTGTTTGGGTTCCCTCAAATTAAGAAAAAAAAAAAACAGGCATTAAATAGAACCGTGAGATTTGTAACAAAAAAAAATGTTAACATTTGACCTTCAATGAAATTACAAAATCTCCTGTACAGTAGTATGAAAGTATAGAAGCAATAAAACATGGGACACCGAATCATAATTTACAAAAAAAAACACAACCTATTGCAATATTCAGAAAGACGAAGGCACAGTTCTTAACCATATGGTGTAACAAATTGATACAAAAGCACTTTCTTCCCTATGTCATTATAGGATGAAACTGGTTGCCTGAGTCAGCCAGGAAAACCAGTGATTACTGATGGATAATAATCCACGTAGCATCTATTTCTACTTTTTTTTTGAAGGAGCATTTGTAGTTTAAGAATCAAATAAACTGTTAGGATTTATAAAGCAAAATAATAATTTGTGAAAACTTTATATTAAAATAAATTATTTTTAAACATTATTCTCAACAAACGTTTTACTTATAGGCCTACACTATTTATTATTGAGAACATATGATTAAGATACTATATTTAAACTTGATTCTCCCGCCATAGGCCATTGCTTGAACTTATTACGGTTATTAGCATTGTAGTCGTAGACTCCAGAGTTGAAAGATTTGTACATTGCTTATCTGTCTTTCTGTCTGTTGTCTGTCTGTGTGGTAAAACGTTTGAACATGTTTTACTACCATTTCCCAATCTCGGATCAAATTAAAATTTTGCACAATTATTCATTAAACCTAACAAGCCATGAATTAATAAAAAAAATTAATCAGTTTTTTAATTAATTGTTGGTGATTATATATTTTGTTTGATATCGTAACAAGGGGAATAATGAGTGATGTCGATGTATATATGAATTTAATCCCCTTAGTACGTTTCGATACTATTTTCCTTCCACTTCCCATTAGCATCCCATATACGCTTTGCTTTTAAAAAGTATTCTCTTTCTACTGCTTGTTTACCATTACATCACTTATTAGAATATGCATAGACTTTGATCAGAAAAAAAAAAACAACTAAGTAATTGGCTCACAGACTTCTAGAGATGGTAAGAACATTATGTAGCCTTCTAGTCTTTATAAATCAATACAGTAACATATTTTTTTTTTATCTTTTATTATATAGTTTTCGTTTTATAAGTGAACAAATCTCTTTAACGTATGACTTAATAAACAATAGAAATATTTACAAGAATAAGACATGCATAAGAAAATGGCTACAAAGCACTGGAAGTTTAAAAAAAACGAAGAGCATTTTGGAAGTAACAGATCTTTAACGAGTCTGACGTTGTTAACATGTTGAAGATAACTTAACAAACTGGTGTATATAATGGAGTTTCACTTATTCAACATTCCAGAAGAACTGCCTCACTTCGTGCATGGAGTGTTTCCTGGAGAGTAGCGTGCAGTCTCTGACGTGGGCGATGCATCTGCACATGCACTGGTGCCATCTGTCGAAGTACACATGGAATGGTGTGTATGGGGCGCAAAGAAAACACCTCTTGAACAGCTGCCCACTGGTGTCGTGGAGCAGGGCGCCACACAAAAGCATCATCATCCACAGTATTGTCATTTCTGTTTAAAAATAAAGAAAGAATTAAATTCATTTGCAGCGAGCTTGGTTTTGTGTTATGAATTACTGAGCTTACACTGAGCTTACACTGAGTTTACACTGAGCTTACACTGAGCTTACACTGAGCTTACATTGAGCTTATACTGAGTTTACACTGAGCTTACACTGACCTTACACTGAGCTTACACTGACCTTACACTGAGCTTACACTGAGCTTACACTGAGCTTACACTGAGCTTACGCTGAGCTTACATAAGGTTCAAACATTGATGCCTCTGGTAAGGTAGTACTATTTGCTTTTGTCTTAATAGCTTATAATCTATTTCTTACAGAGACACTTGTGGATTGGTGAGGAGAGGGGCAAGGAAGGTGCGATAACTCACTTTCCATCTACAAAAATAGTTTCTAGGGATAAACGCTAAATAGATTATCGATATTATGTATGAACCTATTTTATAATCTTAAGAAGGGGGAAGTTATGTGATACAACACTTTTCTGGACATAAGGATGTGTATGTGTGTGTGGGTGTTTCTGGGGGCATGACAAGTTCAAGTAAATAAGTTTGCGGGCCAAAAGTATTTTGGGAGAGCATTAAAAATGTCGGGCGTTTTATTTGAAGTGTAATATAAGAATTTGTAAGGGAAAGATCCCCCCCGGAAAAAAAAACAATATAAAGCCTGGGATAAAATAAACGAGCGATGCGGGTGAGCAATGCTAGTGACAATGTTGAAGGAAATTAGTCATAACAAATTTAATATAAAATTGTGTAGAGGAAAAAATGACTATAAAATAAAGACTACAAGAGAAATGTTGACTAAATGGATAAAGAATATGCAAATTGATTCATTCACATTTGTATACATCAGACTACATTTGTTCAGTCTCCAACACCTCTATAAAGCACAACATCATTATATATATCAAATAGCTTTTAAAATGTGCCTAACTTTGAAAGCTAAAGATGTTATAGTAACTTTGTTATGGGTAAAATATGAAAAATATAGACTCATGTCAATAAAAAAAACAACAACAACATTATCAGACATGCGCAGAAGACGAAAAATAAAAACAACTCAATTGTACCACGGCGGTCAACAGCTCTGTCTTCATTAGATAAGACAAAATATGTAGGTCGCAAAGGCTTTACGTGGTCTCGTGAAACCTGAACTTATTATTGATTTTCGGTATCGAAAACGATGGATTTATAACTATTTTTTTGTTGTTGTTGATATATCCTGATTGATGTAGATGTTAACAATCTCCATGTTGTTGTTGATATATCCTGATTGTTGTAGATGTTAACAATCTCCATGTTGTTGTTGATATATCCTGATTGTTGTAGATGTTAACAATCTCCATAGATTATATCAACGTTAAGAGGATAAGATCTTAGAACTTATAGTAGTGTAGGCTTATATTACGTTAAACAATTGTTTATTGATGTTAATCATACTTTAAAGCAGTTTATAATCAGTCAAATCAACTAATGTTACCGCGTACTAGGAAAATAATACACAATAACAACCCTTGGTCTTCAGGTAGGTGTAATACATAACAACTAGATGCACTATGTCAATCGCTAATTATGTCAGGTGTAATAAAAAACAATTAGGTTTGCTATTTTAATCGATAAACCTGTCAGATGTAATATATAAAAACTAGCTTGATATTTCATTCATTCATTCAACTCTTTCTCTCCGTAATTATTTATCCACGTTTTAAAGGAATTCTTCATTCTGCTCATTACTATTTCACTATCACTGTTATGATTGGGCTTCAATAGCTTTGTTATTTGTTATCAGAAAATGTTGTATTAGGTATAGAATTAAAGGGAAATGCATGCTCTTTTTATATAATTGAAAGCCAAGTTTAAAAAAATAAAAAATAATTGAATGAGGCCTAAATCGTCGATTAGGAGAGAAAGAGTTAATTCTGTGAGAGATATTCTATAGCAACTAGCTATTTCTCCTACATCTATTTAGCTTACCATAAGAAGACGTTTGACAATTGACATTCTCACATTAAATTGTAGAGATATAGAAACGGAATGAACAAGAAGGAGAGAGAGAGGGAGAGAGTGAGATTGAGAGAGAGAGAGAAAGAGAGAGAGGGAGAGAGAGAGTGAGAGAGAGAGAGAGAGGCGTAGATAAGACGAGACAAATTAAAACACCAGCTAGTCCTCCGGGCCATCCCTCTTCTCGGTCCTGTTGGCATGGTCGTTAAACTAATGACTTTGACTAGGCGATAATTGACATGTCAAGGTGAACTCGTCAAACCTGCAAGTTAAAGATCGTATAGCTAGAAAGCGTTATTAGTGTTTTAGTGAAATGGTATTTACTTCCAGACACTAGAGAATCAAATTAGAAAGAATTGCTTTGAGGAAATGAGTTTGTCTAGAGAGGAGCGTTGGCATTTAAACACAAGTTCAAACGCAATCGTATGTTGAAACATCTACTAAAAACATACACTTCATTTGAACGGAGTAATCCAGCTCTCCTACTGGCGCCCCTATTGTCTTCATTTGCAAATACAAAACAGATATTGAAGTTATGGCTGAATGCTTAGATGTTCTCTTTTTTCCTAGAAGTGTATCTTCCCTGTGAGGGCGCGGTGGCTGAGCGGAAAAGCATTTGGCTGCTGTACTGGAGGTCCCGGGTTCGAATCCTGGTGAAGACTGGGATTTTTATTTCGGGATTTTCGGGCGCCTTTGAGTCCACCCAGCTCTAATGGGTACCTGACATTAGTTGGGGAAAAGTAAAGGCGGTTGGTCGTTGTGCTGGCCACATGACACCCTCGTTAACCGTAGGCCACAGAAACAGATGATCTTTACATCATCTGCCCTATAGACCATAAGGACTGAAAGGGGAAACTTTACTTTATTTTTATCTTCCCTGTCTGTTGAAACTTGGCAAGGTAAATAACATTTTCTGAACTGATTAATACCTAAAAAAAACTCTGGTAAATTGACACATGAACAAGATTACTGAGATATTTGCGATCATTAGAGTAATCAACCTGTTAGTATAGCTAATAAGAGAAAACCTTTTTTTTTCTTTGTTGGTGTCCATAACATGAATGGAGTATGAGATGAGCCAAGACCAGAACAAGTAGGTCAACATAATTCAATATAAAAATTGCGTCTTATTCCCTTTCGGGGGCCGCTAATTAATGGCCAACTATTCAAGCCTTCATTTCTATTATGATCAAAGCTATTAATACACGTATTACTTCCATCATATAAATTAAAGATAATAGGTCATAGGTCATATAAAAATGGTTTTCGATTCCGTAGTTTAAAAATTGAGTGCATTTTTCTACATCACCACTCGAGCCCAGTCGCGACCAGCATATTTTTCCACTTTACACAATCAAATTAATCATTTTTTTTAATCATTTATTTCGAAAAAAAATTACATAAATATGTATGACTTATATAGAGTAATTGTTTTCTCTCCTGTTTTTTTTTATTGTGAATAGTTGTAAGAATGTTGTATTTTTATGAAAAAAACTGCTTACATATTTAATTTTAAAATTTAACGTTTTGTTTTAGAAAACAAAAAAAAAAAATAACAAATGAGCGTTGCAACAGAACGTCGTAACATCTTAAATGCCTTAATATTGTATTTTCAATATTTTTTTTTATAGTTTCTGCAATCTAAACGGAACAGACGGACGGACAGACAGACAATACAAAAATCATATCGGCTTTTTCCCTTTCGGAGGCTGCTAAAATAAAAATAAAAAAAAACGTACGTACATTTATTTTATAACACCAATTTAGTTAATGGAGAGGGACAAAGTCGGTCAGTTGTGATCAGAAAGAGAAGAACATGGGTTAGCTGTTATTACCCTACAGGCCTTAGTTTAGATACACATGGTTACAGTAAAAACCTGAGATTGTTGATACCCAGGGATTCTAAATCTTGAATAAACATTTTCTTTCCAGGATACTCTCTCTCTCTCTCTCTCTCTCTGTCTTTCTCTCTTCTGTTTTTCTGTGTCTGTTTCATACACACTCACACTCAAAGGGATACCGTTTTTTTTGTTTTTTTTCTGAAGGAGTTTACTTATATTACCAAAACATTGTTTGTTCTGCAAGTACCGACTCCCAGCTTGACCTAGATTGTGAAACTTTGATCCCAAACATAAAGTCGGCTACTTCTGGAATGAGTGCTAAACTTAGCACACCAGACCCATTTCTAAAATCATGCACACAAAAATTATATTACATCATGTACATTCTAGTCCAGATTATCACTAAGTGGTCACTTCTAACGTCCAAAGTAAACGTAGAGGTCAACTGTAAGTTAGGGTGTACACGTTTTGTATCGCTTGGTATGAAGTTTTACATCTATATTTTCCAGGGGCGTAGCTAGAAATTGTCCATCGTTTGGTGTCGAGGGGGCGGGACTTGACGTCTTTGGGAGCCCTGCATTTGCGTAATATTTAATTTTTAATGAAAAAAACAACCGCCGGGGGGAATTTTCAAATTCTCCCCCTCCTCCCCACCCTAGCTACGCCACTGTATATATCTCAATTTGGCAGACTTACAAGAGCATGTGTCCGTGCCTAGAGATCTAAACACGCACCAAACCTGCTGATATGACTTGATCTCGTCATCAAGGAATCAACTGAAATGATGTCCAGGAATAATGTCTCCGTTTTTCTGCCAGGTTTCTAGTTTTGTGTGCATATATATTGAGAATTACAGGGGCGGAGACCGCGTGGATCAAATGTGGACAAACATTTATCTCTATGCACATATTTATGGGCATCCTTTTTATTGCTGATGTCCAGAATATATATATATATATATATATATATATACACACACACACACACATATATACATATATATATATATATATATATATATATATATATATGCACGCACATAATGTTCCTATGTTGATGGTAGTCCTAGATCATGGATACACTCATAATAATGTAGGTACTCAGTTAATCTATTTATATTATGATAAGAACGTAAGATTTAAGGTATGCATTGTACAGCTCAAGTCTTTTTTTTTTTTTAATTTATGCATAATTCTTTTTCAATTCCTTTTCTCAGCCTGCAAATTCTTTATCTGCAAAACCTGGACTCTGTGAGGACACGGATCTCAGAAACAGAGCGAACGATGTTCCTAGAAATTTGACATTATTTTGGGGAAAAAAAAACACTAGCTAATTGGCCACACAGGGAAATCTCTGGTTTGACCCTTATGATTTTTGAAATCTTAATCTTCTTTAATATTAAATTTGGTCAGGAGAGCTCGACCTTCTACATCTTGAACAAACGTTCGTCCTCGGGTATTCCCGAATGTATTCATTAAAGAGTTAAATAAATCCCAAGAATATCAAGAAACATTTTTCGCTCTATCTTCCTAGTCTGGATCTATAGGCCAAACATTTGAGCTGTATATACTCTGATTATACTCTGATATATGCGCTTAAGTGAGCTTTTTTCGGGGGTGGGGGTGGGGAGGGCTAAAAACTGTTTCATTCATTAGTTATAATGTAGTGGAATAATCGCTCTTATCTAAATTCATCATTTTTTTCAAAGGAGGAATAGTTGGTTTCTTTTTAGTATGACACGTTTTCTATATTATTTGTTTCAAATCACGTAGGAATGATAGTAATAATAATAATAATGTTAATAATTTTATTTATAGAGCGCAGTTAACAGATATGATTTAGGCTCAAGACGCTTTGATAATTTGATAATAATCTTTTTCACACATAAATTATGAGTGAGTCAGGTATGAATGTTATATTTTTTCAATAGTTACAATGTTTTGTTTGAGATAATGCACACATTGTAAGAAATTTCCTCATTGACAATGAAGATTATAATAATTTTTATTATTATTATATTACAAACGAGGGCTAAATTGACAAACTAATTTTAAAAGTTTAAAAATAGGTCTTAATGTTTTTCTTGAATATAGTATAGCATGTCGTTCACCTGAGATCAATGGGGAGTGAGTTCCAAACCTTTGTGTCATGTAATTCAACGTGTCAGAGTTGTTTCAATTACTTGTTTACATTTCATTTAATTCCAAAATGTACAGAAGATCTAACAATAGTTTATAGTAAAACTCAGTCTTTTAGTACTTGTAAAGATAACAATAGTTTAAAGTAAAAGTCAGATTTTTAAGCACTTGTAAAGCTTGATATTGAATTTATTTCTGTTGATTTTTTTTATTGAAGATTATTTACAAATTAGATTTCTCTATATGTGCCCACGCGTACTCATTGATTCTATGATTATTATTTGGAGAACGTTGTACAATTCTTTCAAGACGATTTTTTAAAAATGTCTTCATCAATTAATATATCCCCCGGCTACACTTTGATGTTGAATGTCTATAAATAGTGAAATGTATTCACCACCTAACTTCAGCGTGGCAGTACACTATTATGTCTTGAGTGCAGACTATCTAAATAGATATATAAAGTTATAGTTGCCGTTTATGTTGGTATTGTCTCTTTAATTCTTGTCTTTCATCTGACTAGTTTTGTCAGGCACTCTGTAGGTTAATGTAACATCAGTTGTTGTTTTTATTTTCAAAACATGAGGAGTATAGCTGTTAAACTGATGGCACGAAACTAGTGGAAAATAGTCAAGGCAGAGAGCGAAAGAGAGAGAGAGAGAGAGAGAGAGAGAGAAATGATAGCTTGTTAATAAAATATTGTTTATTATTCTCGACAACAAAAACATTCCATTTTAATGTATTTAAATTATTATAGTATTTCACCGAAATTATACAAATCTTTAAACTTGGTTTATCAACAGAGAGAGAGAAAGAGAGAGAGAGAGAGAGAGAGAGAGAGAGAGAGATTAAAATTTAAAAGTAAATTACGGACTTCTAGAAATATTAGGTAGGTTGGATATCAATATCTTTCTATGATGATATATTAATTGTCACTTCAATGCATTTAAATTACTTCTGTTATTCATTAAAGCCTCGTTAACTTATCCTTTGTCATAGGCCTTGCACTGAAACGTGTTTCAAATCCAAATCCTGCATTGTGATACCACCTTGACCATTTGGAAACATCTGTATTTATTAACTTCCACATGCTCTTATGTTGGGTAGGTGATGTTCGCGATAGCTCAAGCGTATCATATAGCTTGTATAGTACGAGGTTTTTTTTAATGTCATTAGAATGGTGAATTCTATATTCGCACTTAATGACTGAATAAATTTAAATAAATATATTTTACTTTAAAAAATAATAACATATACGTTTCCCCATTCATGCGTTAAAAACTTTTGTTAATTTTAAAATGTCCAGCGATAGTTTTCTGCACTGTTAGCCTCATCATCTATCATTTGTTTGTTCCACCTAATCAGCTCTGTCGCTGAATCTCGTAATGCGCATTAGCGTATTATCTCCCATGGCTGAGTTTTATCTGTTACAGTTAATGCTTGACCACATCACAATACACGAGTAAAGAAAACAAAGGTACACTTTATTTTTTTAAAGTCACGTTTTAAATGTTAACTAAGTTAAATTTTTAAATGTTAATTAATGCAGTGGTACTCACACTGTGGTCAGTGAAGCCACATGGGTCAGCAAGAGACCATATGGTGTCAGCAGAAAGATGAAAATCGTATATAATTAAAATAGCTGAATCGCTAAAAGCAAGTTTATCCGATCGGATAGTTTTAATATTAATCAACTCACCAATCACAAATGTTTTATATATACTACGTGCCAGTCTATGCGACCTAAACGAAAAAGTATAAAGGCATTCTTAGCTTGGATATTTCCAACTGGGTAATGTTATTAAACCCTTTTGCCCGAAAGGGAAATTAGATCTCAATCCCATATGAATCTATACTAATGCGAGTATATATTACTGATATATATCTGCAAATGAGGACTTCAAACAAATGTTTTAACAAGGCTAGCACAAATTCTGGACACAATAATGGATTCCAATTTTATATCTTGTATTATGAGTCACTGTAAAGAAGCTACTGACTGCTAAGTCTTCTTATTTGATACAACTTGGATTCATTGCCGTAACCTCATCACAAATCAAAGAAACCGACTAGAAATGTGTGCTCGCTCAGATTTCCGGTTTCTACTTATAAACATTGAGCTGGACATGCGTACACTCATACAATCTCGTCAACCTCATACAAGTCATTATTTATTTTTAGTTTTTTTTTTAACAATAGTTCAATGAACACTCCTGCATGAAAATACTTTTTTTTAAATTTGAAAATTATATACTATACCTTAATGTAGCTTTTTCTGTGAGCAAAGAAAAAATAATGTACTTCAAGAAATCACGTGTCCAGGATAAGAAATTTAATTATTTTTTTTACAGAAATTCTTGTGTCTAAAATTTTAGGAAATTAAAAAAAAAACAAGTTAAGACAGTACAGCCATATCTCAAGATAGTCCTGTTTCGCAGAGACAATTCTACAAGGAACAGTACCAGGGACAAGAAGCGTTGGGAGGATAACATAAAGGAATAGACCGGACTGTCTGAGAAACTGTCATCCTAGCAAACGACTGCGAGGAATAGAGAAAGGCGGTCGTCAGAGCATGTCTGGTGAACCTATGTTCCAACAATATAATGTACAGTTATATGTGAAGGTGGTTAGAGAATTATTTTAAACCGATTCGATTTGTTAACCTCTTTCTTATGTCGATGTGTTAACACACAAATACTGGATCCGCCAATGTACAATGAATCTCTAAGCCATGATTATGTTTTAATTGTCTAAAGTTATAATATTTCAAAGAATCTTTTGGCGTTGTTTATGACTTGAAAACAAACTGAACAACCTATTATCGATTAAAAGGCTTCTAGACCTTCGGTAATATGGTAAAAGATCGACTTTAAAAAGTCCACATTGTTTTCGCTTTAAAAAAGGATAACCTATTATCGATAATGGAAATTCTGACTTCTGGTACATTTAGTTATTTCTATGCATGTTAAAAGGAACAATAAAGTTTTCAGAACTTTTTTAAAAATAGTTTTCTAGGCAAAAGACAAAGAGGAATCGAGAAGGACGGTAAACAGCGGTCCAATAAACAAGAGGATAAGCGAAGGTGAAGCTATAAATCTAGATCTGGGTTCGTTTTAGTTTCATTTAGATTAGTGGACTTGTCAGGACTCAAAACTGCCTCTTAAAAAATAACCGGCCCTAGAGGCAGTGCGATCCAGTCCACATTGTATCACTGGAGAACACCCCCTCACCCCACTCGGCCCACAAAGACGGTATCAATATTCATTATGTTAAATAACAGACTTTCAGGGCCTAGATTAAATGGGGCGTTCTTGTTTGAAAATAAAATAACACAGGAGAGTTCTTGTTAACAACAAAGTCAATAATAGATAGTCATAAATGCAATCACATATGTAGCAATCAAACAGACATTTACTATACAGGTTTGAGACGTCACCAAACCTGATTGCACAATTAAAATATAAACTCTAGTACATTTGTAATAATGTTCTAACATAAGAATGTCTATGACATCCGACCCTATGTCGTACAAAGTAATGCTAGCTGCACAGCTAACACATTCCGACATCGTCTAGGACATGGGTTCTGAACATATGGGTCACGACCCCCTTAGGGGTCTATTGACGATTGGCCGGGGTCGCTTAAGACCGTCGAAAATATAGATTGTTATTGTCTACTCTTCTATTGCTGTATGTGTGTGTTGGGGGGAGGGGTCGCGGCAGAGTGGGGATTGCAAAAAGGGGTCGCCGAGCTTAAAAGGTTGAGAACCGCTGGACTCTAAGACTAAGAACCAGCGATAGGTCATTAATTAAGGCTGCCCAGCATGACCCTAGACATCGTCCTATTTAGACCGGAAATTCACCTGACATCACCAATGACCAACCAGGTGGGTGAGAAACAGAGGCGTAATGGGCTAAACGTGCGCCAGGGGAAAAAAACTTATTAGCGCTCCCCCCTCCCATTTTCTTTATAGAAATAAAGGCTTATAAATAAAAAGTAATTAATAATAATATAATATAATATATAACTTAAAAAAATACCTACAATAATTTATATTTTTTGGGCGACTTTCTTTGTGTAGCGCCCCCTGAGGGTGGCGCCCGTGACATGGTGCTCCTTGACCTCCCCACACTCGCCTCTGGGTAGAAACTAAGGAATGTTTTTTATGACAGGATAGCGTTAAAGGGAAACTCCGATGGTTTTGACAATTTTTGATATAATGTGTGTTTTGATTTACAGATAATGAATGTATTATTCTTTTTTTTTATTTGCAAGAATAACTTAGTAATTGATGTTTTTCTGACGTAATTTTTCTGCGCATCCAAAACGGTCAGATTTTCACGTAGTTTTTATGTGACGTCACGCATAGATACACAATCTTTTACTACTCCGAGTACCTGCTGAATAACGAAAACATAACAGTAAAGTTTACATTCTCGTAAAAGAAATATATCTTCGTCTATGCAGTTAGATCTAAATATTGGAAGCAAAGAAAATGCGTGTTGAAAGTATATTTACATGCTTGACTAACCACGGCAGTGTATATTTTCTCGCCTGACCACTCAACACACAACAAACACTATCGCTTGGTTGTCTTGTCATGACCGACTACACGTAGTCTAGACTAGCCTTACACTGACCAGTTTGTTCGAATCAGTCAGACACACGATATATTTACTTCTTGGGATAGGGAGAAGCTTAGATGAAAATGTTATTTTTTGTTCTCGAGTTGGTTATCCTATTGCTTTTGCATCTCTCTCTCTCTCTATAAAAAACTATAGCATAGCTCTGGACTATGCCTAAGAGCCTGACAACTACTGTAAGAAATAAGCGACACGATTGGTTAAATCTAGTTTCTTTTTCAATATTGTTGGGGGGGAATGACGTATGCCTGAGATAAAAACAGAAACTCATGGAATCCCGTTTTTTAGGAGGCGTGGTGAATTTACTGTCTAATTTATTAAATATAATTGTTTCTAAGCATTTAAATAAAAAATGGTAAACTGTTTACTATTACAACTTTTTACTTAGAATTTAAATAATATCAATAACTTAAATTTGAAAAACTATGAGAGTTTCCCTTTAAGGAAGTACATACGTCTCTAAATAGAAATTTAAAAACACATTAGATAATTTAAATGCATCTAATAATGAGATGAATGAATCAGGTCTTTGTATCGGTTACACTGGCAATAGAAGATTTTTTTTATTTATAGTGATTTTGAGTTGCCTCTATGTTTCTATAACAACAACCATTGTCTTTTTAAAGAAAAAAAAACTTTAGCCTTAAACGGCAGAATAGGGCGCGGTGGCTGAGCGGTAAAGCGCTTGGCTTCCGTACTGGAGGTCCCGGGTTCAAATCCTGGTGAAGACTGGGATTTCTATTTCGGGATTTTCGGGCGCCCTTGAGTCCACCCAGCTCTAATGGGTACCTGACTTTAGTTGGGGAAAAGTAAAGGCGGTTGGTCGTTGTGCTGGCCACATGACACCCTCGTTAACCGTGGGCCACAGAATCAGATGACCTTTACATCATCTGCCCTATAGACCACTAGGTCTGAAAGGGGAACTTTACTTTACTTAAACGGCAGATAGTATTCCATGAAGGACGGTGAAGGAGGGTGTCATGCACATGACTTCCGAACCGAGGGATTTTAGGTTCAAATCTTGGTTAAAAAAAAAATAACAACTTTTTTTAAAATGAAATTTCAAAACTTCATTGGGTACCTGACATTAGTCGTTGTCCAGACCTAAGTGATTTAGATATACAGATCCCCACTCTCTTTCACACATAACTTCTCCAAAAAAGAAGCAACAAAAAACAACACCAAAGCATTTAAAGCTAACGTATTTAATCCAAATCTCTGACACACTGCTTAGAAACGTGTAGACCGAGCTTCATTGACCATTGAGTTTGATGATGTATCTACATATATTAATAAACTGATTCGCGTTACGGCCGCTCTAGTTAATGCCAGCGTGTCTTCTCTTCCAGTGATTCTCAGACATCTTTGATTTATTTCTTCTTCAAATGCCAAACCATTCCCCAAATAATGTTGAAGACATGATGATTTAGTTGGCAAGCTCTTTGACTAGTTTGGATAGATGTCAGGCGGTAAGGGAGACAAATTACTTAGAGAGAACATTACGTCCCTTGAATCAATATATCTACTCTAGCTGAGAAAGCGTGCCCTTTTTATGCAATGATATATTTTTGCTATTAAATATAGTTTTTTTTTCATCTCTTGGTTTGCGATTTATATTTTCTTGAAATAATAATTATAAATAATAAGGTCTTAGAGGGAGATAGACAGATAAACAAACAAATAAACAGGTGGGCAGTACATCATGCAGCTGGATTGATCGATAGAAGAATAGATAAATATATAGACAAACAAACAGTCAGGCACGATAGATAGATATATAAATAGATAGATAGATAGATAGATAGATAGATAGATAGATAGATAGATAGAAAAATGTGTATAATGATAATAGGGCTTAGTACAATAATAATTAATAAACTGATATTTAAGAAAAAGGCTTAATTAAACCAGACTTACTTATTATAATGTTCTTATAGTTATAATATCATTTGGATGTCACAACTGCCGTTTTTTATGGCAGAGTTTGATTTGTCCGAAAAATGTGTCAGCTTGACCTCTCAATAGACACATCGAATATAATAACTGCAATTCAATTCAGACACCAAAAATAAAAAAAACAAAATGCACGGTCATCGTTGGGTCTAAGCATCAGGTTCCTGCAGTCAACATAACGCAAAATTTTTTTTTTTTGGTCGATAAAAGGAAGTTATAGACATCGCTAGATTAACTATCGAAGTGTGCCCGTCTCTGCACGATTAACTTTCTCTGCCCATTATCACTGTCTAGACAAAAACCGTCTTTGTCCAAACTGAGAATGAAATGTAGATAATGAGGCAACAGGAAACCAGATTGAAAGAAATAGTGCACATCAAGTTTTAACTTAAAGCTGTGTCTGGGTTTTTTTTGTAAGTCTGGACCAGAAAAAAAAGCTAATGTAGCTGGGTCAACATAAACCCTTCTTTTATTTCCTAAGCAGATACATTATCAGGAGGCGCGGTGACTGAGCGGTAAAGCGCTTTACTCACGAACCGGGGTCCGGGGTTTCAATCCTGGTGAAGACTGGGATTTTTAATTTCGGGATCTTTGGGCGCCTCTGAGTCCATCCAGCTCTAATGGGTCGTTATGCTCGACACATGACACCCTTCTTAACAGTAGGTCTAAGAATTATATGACCTTTACACCTCTGCCCTATAGACAACAAGGTCTAAAGAGGGAACTTTACTTTTTTTTTAGATACATTGTCACAAAAATCTGTCAAGTAACCGGGTATTTTCTTGTAGGTAATTGAAAAACAAATTAGGGTCTCTATTTACTTAAGAGTTACTGTTAAATATAGTTCTCAAGAAAAAGAAATTAAGAAAAAATAAAGGATTTTAAAAAAATTGTAGAAAGGCTAGAAGCTAAGAATGCAATGAAACCGTGGAACCCTGACATTATGGCTACTAGAATAGTCAAACCCAACCGCAAAATGAATTCGTAGCCGCTGGGCTCATCTGGAATCGACTATTTGTTTCTTACCTGATGAGGCCATTGTAGTGGACATTGTATTGGACATTTTTTATGGTCCTCACAAAATGTGAGATTTGAAGGCTGTGTGAAAGTCAACAGAAACACTGAATTGTGACGCCATGTTTTTATTTATAAGTTACTTTTTGTGTGATTTTGTAGTGCAATACACTATTATATGACTTCGCAGTAGTTCCTTTCATACCTTACGATCCATAGGGCAGATTAAAATCATCTGTATCTTCGTTCAACTTCGAAATATATTTGTTTAAATTATGTTATTAATCATTAAAAACACGAAATATCTCTTTCGTGAAACAATCTTAAAAACAGAAAATAATAAAAGAAATGACGGTATTAGTTTCACTCTAGCTTAAGTAATACACTTCACTAGAGGCTATAAACTACACTTTGAATAAACTTTGCCAGTAATCGGCTTACGTGGCGGTGGGATAATCTGTCAAGAGGATTTCACTGAAAGGATAACAACAAACATGCGAGTAATGACAAAATATTGACCCAATATTGATTCAAGGAGGTCTGGGTTTTAACCTGGGTTTTAATTTACCTCAGAATGAATGATAAGATAACAATAATAAGAGATGGAGAAATGAAGAAAAAAAAAAACACATGGCAAAAATAAGAGCTAGGTGAGCGAATACACTTCAAGAGCACTTTCAGTCGCGAAGCAGCAGTGCATCCATCTATCTTGGAAGTGATAAGAAAGCTTGGCCATAACGATGTCACCCACCAAGCAATGCCTTCCTCTTGTTAGGCCCTTCTACGCCGTGTCTTGTGCAGATAAGCCTTATTAAATTATTACTCAATTTATTATTTTTTAGGTCAAATATACAGGCAGCATTAAAGCTGATCCTTTTTTTCACTAATTAAGTATATCTTAAATATATATAATGTTTTAATTCATGTAAAGATAAACCTTTTAAAGCAAAATTTATAAAATACTGAACGATTTATCTTTCAGAAACACAGTTAATCCATAGTACATACAAGTAACCTCGAATTTCGTTTTTGTGTGGTACTTGCGTAGAACGTTGGCCTTTCATATCTAAGGTACAGAGTTCGATTCACAGTTGCGGATTTTTTTT
>JADKLZ010000003.1:23100492-23113415 GCA_021533235.1 Biomphalaria straminea
GGGGGGGGGGGGTTGAGTTACAGACATTGTTATTAAGTTCTCTTGATGTCATTAAAGGAATATTTATAGTAAAATGGTTCAGTATTTTCCTTTACTTCTATTTTGCAAGTGTGCTGCAGAGATTAGAAATAATAAAATATTTAATATTTTTATCGTAAAAACATTTGTAGCCTCGGGGTATGTACATATGTAAACAGTTTGGCTCCCCTTTGTAATAATAATAATTGTATTTGGTTTGCTTTTAGGTCACCTGCATATCAATATTTCTTCAATTATTATTTGATGATACCTATTTGTTATTTCCACTCATTGATCACTGGGTCGAAGGTCAAGTACACTCTCCTATCAGATACATCCACTGTTGACCAGCTCAACCCTACCCCTCCTTCTCTCACCCTAACCCTAACGCATAGCTTTCATTTCCTGTACATGAATAAATTTCTCGGCACCGGTCTCGCTGAGCAAACATGGACATTCTGCAGGTCGAGATTTTTGTGACGAGAGATCATCGGGATGAATACGTCGGTAAGGATTTCAATGTTGGTTTTCTGCAGACATTTTGCTGACCACAGATTCTATAGACACAGACCATGCCCTGGCATTGACACACAAATGAAGCAGAGTTTTGAAAGAGTTAAGTTGTTGCGCTGAACAAAGCTGAACTGAGGTCTTTATTGATTTTATGTTAAGATATACATTTTTTCTTCAGAAAAAAAAAGACTTTTATAAATAAACTGAGAACAACAAAACTATAAAAAATATTAGTTCTTAAAGAATCAAGGCTTATTGTAATTGTATAAATTATTTTTTTAACGTTTAATTGTATCAAATATTATTTTTAATAGTTATTTATGAAATTATTTATTTTTATTGTTGTTACATTTTTTCTTGTGTTGTCAGGTAAATGAGATAATTACTTAAAATGTCATCTTGATCTGACATTGGGTGTGGGGGAAATACAATTTACCATTGACAGACATACAGAGTGACTTGATATGAGAAGCTTTGTAAACATAAGTATGAAACACACCAATGTAACGAAAGTTTAATGCATTTTTCTTTTAAAAGTCGAATATTCCCTGGTAGTAAAATATTTAGTTCAGAGAATCTCTTTCAACATGCGAATAAAGATTGGTATTGAAGAAATGCTTACCTTTGTTAACCTTCGCCACCCCTCTCTCTTACTACATCTCTGTTTATCTCTTTCTCAAGATCTCCCAATCTCTCTTTCTTTCTCTGAACCTCTCTCTATCTCTCACTGAACCTCTCTCTTTATTTCTCGCTGAACCTCTTTATATCTTGCTCTCTCTCTCTCTCTCTCTCTCTATATATATATATATATATATATATATATATATATATCTCTGTATATTTCTCTCTATATATATTAAATCCTTTGTACCTCTTTAACAATCTCTATTTATCTCTCACTGTATCTTTCTATCTCTCGATCTCTCTGTACCTCTCTGTATGTCTCTATATCTGTCTCTCTATTTATATCTGTATCTCTCTCCTTCTCACACTGACTCCTTCTCTTTAGACGTAAACATCGCATGCTGTTAGACTCCTTCAAGCGACTCTGATCTACTTCTGTCGACGGAACGAGTTAATGCCAACTCCTAACTACCTCGTTCCCATCGTGCGGTACTAAGGCCACCACTGCAGTCACGCTACAGCACCACCACCAATGCGGAGAAGCATTTGGAAAGGAGCACGACATTCTGCTATCTACTCAACATCCATCGTGACATTGGTTGCAGATCTAATCTACATGCGACTTGACAGGGGACAACGTTTGGCGGAAACGCTTGAAGGGCACGCTAGAATAGTACCATAAGGTACGATAATGGTGTAATGAATTCATTTGCCCTTGCCATTACTCGCGTCATGTCTAAGGGAAGTAACAGCAACATTTTAAGGGCAGATATCTACACTTTTGGTAATATGTCTCTGGTATGTTGAGTGACCTGCCTTGTTCTTCATTAACAACATGCGCTAATGTTACACTCAGGTTTGTTTACTATAACTAAACAAAGTAAACACGACAAACTTCGATACTTACATTGGCGTTGTGTTGTGTTTGGTTCCCCTTTAAGGAGATGTTTATATAGCTTATCTTATCTGGCTTATCTTGCTCAGTTACGTAGCATATCTTAAGTAGATTATAATTCTATGCATCTAATCTTGTTTTGTTTCGGAATTTATTTAATTATAGCTACACTGTTTGTTTAAGCCATTCGTCGTTGTTTTCAGAGACCCCCATAAAAGAAAAATCCGGTACTAGGTTTATGTAAAATATCCGTCTGTCCGTTTCTCACTCAGATCTCAGAAACTAGAAGACAATTTACAAATGATATATCACCATAGATTACGGCTTGTTTATATTGTTTTATACAACTTTTTTTTTAGTTATGTCATGGAAAATAGAGACTATAAACATATTATTTTTTTCTTGGTATGTTTCACAAAATGTAAATGTTCACATACCAACAGGAAACATTTCTACACACATTTGAAAACTGTAACTGTGATAGAAAATTCTACAAGACTTACAATACCAACAAGTGACTGTTTAAAGTTCATATAAGCGACAGGTAAGCAAACGACTAGCTCGTTGTAATTTCACTCATCGACAGGAACAGTTACGGCTCGTTGATTCGTAGACTATTCCTATCGCTTCTACGTGACTGGGAGAGGAATTTGTTCCAAGGAATTGAGAAATGTCTCTGGCATCCTCATGTGTATGATCCAATGAATAAGCTCATATACTTGAGCGATCCCCTTTAGACCCCTTCCCCTTTTTCGGACCAAGCAAATTACATTTGTGTCTTTGTTAGATACATATTAAAGTTTATATTATGTGCTCCCAATGCCTCCTGGTGAAAGATAAATGTGTTCTTGTATATTAAAAAAACTTCTTTCAAGAATAAGTATTTTTTGTTACGTTTTGCTGGCAGTATTTTCAAATACTACAAAACTATTTGGTGACGCATTGGTTGAGCGGCAAAATGCTTGGCTTACGAACTGGGGAGGGGGGGTCTTGGGTTAGAATTCTGTTGAAGACTGGAATTTTTAATTTCGGGATCTTTGGGAGCCTCTGAGTCGACCTAGCTCTACCTGACATAAGTTGGGGGAAGTCGGTTTGTCGTTGTGCTGGCCACATGACACCATTGGTAACCGTAGGTCACAGTTACATCATCTGCCCTATTGAAGACAAGTCCCAGAAGGGGAACTATCAAACTATTGACAATTAAAAAGTGAATTAAGTGTCAAATCGACAAAACAAGGATTAGAAGATGACGATAAAGCGTTAAACCAACGTGCATTATTTTGTGGGCAAGCCAGTTTGTTTTGTTTAGTTTACATGTTTCGGATGTTCCTTCAGAGTTGAAGATAATTACTTTCTAGTGCAAACCTCCCGCAGGACGACAGGGGATGGGAGCGGCAGGGTTTTAACCTGGGACCATTCATAAATTTGAATGACAGTCCAGCGCACAAACCGCACTACCAGGCAGCCATTCTGTTTCCTAGTCCAAGATGTTTTCATTTAGATAACGAGAAATCCAAATAATTAAACTCTCTTTACTTCGATCTATATATTTTGAAATCAGCATTGTTCTATTAGAAAAGACAAGAATCCGAAAAGTGAAGAATTATTTTTTGTAGCTTTTGAATTGAGTTGTTTATCATCACCTAAAACAAATGAGTTTGTTAAAAAGTCAATTATGTTACACGCTTTAATGCATTGTATGACAAAAAGTTCCAAGTGCTGAATGTTGATACACGGGCTACGTGCGACCAACTTAGTGCATTGAACAAATATTATTGGCTTCTAAATCTAATGGTGCAAGCGCTTTCTGGAAAACATAGAAAGTCTCTCCTGTAGCGAATTTATCAGAAAACACGGCACGCAACTCCCGAGAAGGAAGCAGTCAATCGTGAGACTTGCAACTCAAGCGGAAGTAGGAGGCGTTGCTGGTCACGTCTGAGGGTGTGCGTGTGTGCGTGTGCAAGTGTATATTTGTAAAAAGGAGGCTGAAGACTCGATGAGGCTTCACTCCTGTTTTCATATATTCAGATTTGTTTTTTTTTTTTTACCAAAGAAAGTAAATCGAGAGGCTCAGGTAACTATTCAGGCGAAAAATCAAAGACCGAAAGATGCAACAGTGTATTATGGAGTTCTATTTTTTGTTTTTATGAGACAAACGCTTTACGTTAGATACGTGACTATTTTATGGCGACCTCCCAAAGAGTGAAAATATAAACCAGCTTGGTTGCTATCTTTCAATTATTTCTTTGATACAACTAGATTAATGTTCGCCTATTTCCAGCACATCGTAGGTATTGGTGTTTTTCCCCAAGAGCAGTAGCGCAGCGGTTGAATTGACTTTGAATATCAATGTCTTGGGTCATTGATGTTAAAGCTAGGACCCGGCTAGTGACACGCTACTATCTGTCCTCTGGAAAACACGATGTGATATAAAGTAGACACATATAAAGTAGAGTTCAACGCTAATGGAAACTGATGGCTACCTACTTTGATTTTAACAAGAACCAAATGTTTAAGACAGACGTCATTATTTCTTCGTACTATCAATACACACCTACCTGGTGATTTTAATTGAATCAATATTATGGACATATGTCTAGTGGTGTTAGCTGCCTGATTAATATTCATAATATTAAGACAGTAAATAACTCCACATCAACTGTTTTTAACAGCTTTAAATGCTTAAAATAAGCCAAATTATAAAGTGGTAGACAGCTGTTATCAACACGATTTTGTAAAAAAAGAAAAGACAGACTAACACGAACACAAATATGTCGTCCATGCGTGTGTTTCTATATTCACCTCACTATTTAAAAGATCCCATATAGAAACATGCAAATATGAAGGTTACTAAAACATTATCCAAGGGAAAGAGATCTGCACTTACAACTGGGTCTCTTAATAATGTAGATGATATTAGCCGTATTCAATATCAAACTACATAATTAATTACCAATAATTAATTTACGAACTGTTTTTTTAGCGGCTCCCGTAAGGGGAAAAGCCGCTATTAAATTTGTGCAAAATGTCCGTCTGTCCGTCTGTCACACTCAGGGCGCCAAAACTAGAAGACATACGAAAAAAATTATTTCACCATTAAATGCGGCTTGAAAAGTTTAGGTGCAACGGCTTTTAGTTTTCTAAAAGCAAACCGTTTAATTTATAAAATTAATTATGGAAGCGATTTTTTAATAACAAAACAAACACCAATTCTAAAACAATTACATAAATGTAAGGGAGGAAATGTTACCATAAGAAATGCTCATAACATATGAATATCACGCACATTTTTTAAAATGAACTTTTAGCAGCGACTTACGTGTACTAGCGTAAAGCCCGGCCATGACATGATTCTAAACTAATTTCTTAAAAATTTTTAAAAAATCAGATTTAAAAAAAAAATTGTTTAGTGCCCCCATTAGAAAGAAAGATGCATATTTTTGTGCCTTTTGTCTGTTGGTTGGTCTGTCTGTCACGGTTAGATTAAAAAAAACAAACACTAAAGGCTTTTGAAAATATGATTTAACCTTTACTGTTCCTTCAGAAATATTGCGATAGCTTAAGTATCTATAATAGATTGTTCCGGATGTTTATGTCTAGATCTACATTGAAATGTTAGAATAAACTAATCTTCTATTTTTAAATTTAATATTGCATTCATTCTATTTATTATCTGGGCTTTTTTTTACTTTACGTAAATTTGATCTAAATTACATCCAAATTTTTAATAATAATAATTAATTAGGTATATATTAAGAGTGCTAAATCAGAAGTTTAGTTTATGTAGATCTACATCTCTACAGATCAATGCTGTAAGATTATTTAAAATCGCTCGTGTGACATATTGTATATATCAGGCTATTAGTTTGTAACCAGCTTGTTATTAAGTTAAGAGCAATGCCTTGTCGTGCGGTTAGCGTGCTGAACTGATTATCTCGACGCTCCCGGGTTATGAGTCTGTTTGTTTTACATGTTTTGAATGTTTTTTCAGAGTTAAAGATAGTTTACTTCCTAGTTCAAACCTTCCTCAGGAGGTAATGGGAGCATGCAGGATATGAGCCAGGGACCAACGATAAATCCGAACTACAGTCTAGTGCGCAAGCATCAAGAAAAGGCAGGTTTATACCCTGCTCGCCATCCTCCGTCGTCCAGCGAGAAGTTAATTATTTTCAACTTAGAAGGAACATCCGCAACATCTTGCGAATAGGCAGATCTGACAGGGATCCGACTCCGACGTGGGCCGCCTCTGAGTTTGTGTATCACACAAACTCTCTTTGTAATCTTGTTTTTAATTGATCTACGTTTAGTTAGGTAAAAAAAAAAGCATTATAGTTGCAACTTCATTCGACAATGGGTGTGGGAGTAGTTCAATTGTATATTTCCCTTGTTTTATCAAACAAAATAATTAATTAGAAGTAATTAATCAACTACTTGGTTATTGTTTTTTTTTTTGCATTAATTTATATCTTGTTTATGCCAATGAATAATTTTGCAAAGTTTCAACTTAACCCGAGAATAGGTGTGGGAGAAATAACGTGTACAAACTTTATACTAGACAGACAAATAGACATTGAGTTGATATAGGCTTTGTAAAAATATTGACTATGTTTTTACAATAGATCTGGTACACATTTCTTCAGGCAACAAATTATCAATACGAATGTTTCCATAACAAAACAAACACTGTATATAAATGACATTACAATTTTGTGTAAGCAATACACATATCTGAATATAATCTGCATGTATTATTATAAGTTTGACCATGTTTGTTATGGTCATCGAGTATTGTCACTTTTAAAGCTTATCACATGTGCTGTGATCTACATAAGGCCTGTTACCAGATCAAATCAGTTGATTAATACCAGCTCTATAGGTACAAAGTATCGGCAAATAGACAGATATAATATAATCAAAAAAAATTTAATATAATCAAACATAATAAAATATAATGAAATGTATTAGAATCTTATTTAATTAACTTACAAGCTCATCTGTTGCTAACGTGTGGTACATTAAATATTATTCAAGAGAACCAAATTTTGTAGGTGAGTTATTGTCCATTTTGATTTCTACGCTACTGTGGGTTCTGTCAGCTGACTTGCGCAAGGGCAGTTAACACAACTGCTGTACGTCAGCTGATGGAAATGAAATGGTAGTCAAACGCATGGACTGTTGTGTTACGTTATAATATTTGTGTCATGAGCTGTACAGCCTCGTAACCCCAAAAGGATGAATTCACTTAAAATAGATTCAGACCTTCCTGTTTGTTTTTGTTTGTTTTTTTAAGAGATAGTTAACAATAGAAATACATATCTTAGTTTATTTTAATAAATAACTGTGTCCTACTTTAAGCCCAATTAATGACAATTATAACTAACTATCTTAATAATAATACTAATTTTATGTATAAAGCGCTGTTAACAAACAGAATGTAGACTCCAGGCGCTGTAATAACATTACAATCACAAACACGAGAGATGACAAACTAATCTAAAAACGTTTTAAACAGGTAGGTCTTAATGTTCTTCTTGAAAGTATTGTAGCATGTCAACTGTCTGAGATCGATGGGGAGTGAGTTCAAGACTCTTGGTCCGTGCACTGAAAAAGCCCGCAGCATTTAAGGGAGAAACGTTGCACCACTAGAAGCCCGTTGAGCGCAGGGCTCTCTGGGGGACATGTGGAGTAATCAGTTTGCAAAGGTATAAGGGCATCTCATTGTTATATACACTGATGACAAAGTGTGGCCACCTTGTAGTCTATTCACGCGTTAACAGGAAGCCGATGGAGCATGTAGTAGTTGTTGTAGTAGTTGTTTTTCTAAGGACTATTTGTGCGGCGTTGTTCTGTATACGCTGCAGCTTGGTTATTTTGTCATCTGATACACCTGCTAGCACATCGTTGCAGTAGTCATGGAGGGAGAGTATGAATACTAAAGCTAGCTTTTTTGTTAACTCCGTTGTTAAAGATAAAGAGATAAAGATAAAGACCCTTACAGAGCTGACTTATGTGTGGGTCGTAAGATACTGTTGAGTCGAAGAAAACTCCAAGACACGACATGGACATAAGAAACCTCGCAGTTCGTGATAAAAAAAGAAACTGTGCTCTCGACTTTTTGAGATGTTGTTCCGAGTGCCTATCGTAATCATTTCTGTCTTGTCTTCGTTCATCTCGAGCTTATTCTCAACCATCTCGACTTTTTGAGATGTTGTTCCGAGTGCCTATCGTAATCATTTCTGTCTTGTCTTCGTTCATCTCGAGCTTATTCTCAACCATCCAAATCGCTTTCCCTTGGAACGATACCACTGATTTTCTATGCCAGATGCGACACCTCTGAGGGTACTGAGGAATCGTATAACTGAGTCATCGGCAAAGAAGTGCTATAAGACGCCGGTTGGCCGTGTGACAACGCTGAGTGGATATGTATACAAAGTGTACATTATTGGGCCTAGAACTGATCATCCGTACTTCAAGAGTAAGCTTGTTGATTCTCCTCAGTTAGCAACGAAACTTTGGGTGCGTTCAGCCAAGTAGGATCCAAGCCACTTTAAGACGATTCCTGCAAAACCAAAAGTGGCAGAGAATCAGACCATCATAATTCATTGTCTAGCGTATGAAAGGCTGCGGACAAGCCAGCATTGAAAGTATTGATATGTGGCCTATGTCGGAATTGTGAATAAGTCAGTCGTTTAGTACACTGACCACTGCTGTCTCTGTACTACTGCACTTCCTATATGCAGATTGAAATTCTTCCGAGAGAAGTACTTTTCAAGATGTGAAAGAATTTGCACTAACACAATGCGCTCTAGATGCTTTGACAGGAAGGGGAGATTTGATACAGGGCAATAGTTGTTTTTAGACATTCCGGATTGATCAAGAATGTATTTCTTTAATAAGGGCCTGACAAATGTATGCTTAAATCGCTGTGGTACAATGCCTGAATTCAGTGAAGAATTCAGAATGTTAGTAATTGTGGGTACAAGCTCATCATATCCATGGAAAAAATTCGTTCGAAAAAGACGATTGCCAGATCCTAACAGTGTGCTGGTGTTAATATGTTAGTATATAGCACTTGCAGCGTTGTAAATGTCTCTTGCTATATTTGTTATAACTGAAATTAAAATAACAAAAGTCAAATTATTTGCAAACGATTGCATACTATATGGAACAATAGAAAAAACACTATTCGAAAAGAATTATATGAATTATAGAAATGGTAATCAATTGGAGCAGCTCTTTCCACCCAGAAAAATGTTAATTGTAAAAAGTAAAAAAAAAAATGTACAAATAAATATTACTTGTCCTATTCTTTGCACACCAATAACAAAGATTACAAACTAAAAATGTCTTGGTTTTATAATAAGTATAAAGGTTATCACGGAATCCCTTATTGATGAAATTACTAAAAAAAAATCAAACGAAGCATAAGGGTTTAATAAAAGAAATTTGACAACCGTAACTAACAAGAACATACAATTTAAATACTATTTAACCCATATCCCACACGTATTGTACTTCCTACCAGACAATTAGCCTTCACGTTTGGTTAATGATTGCAATGTATGGTTATGCCAGGGTCGGAGTTCCACCTTCAGCCAGCTCTAAGTTGTATCTGTGAATGAACAAAACAGTGTGTTAACTCTTTCTCTCCTAACTGACTATACCAACGTTGATTCCATCAGAATGTGGTAAATAATTACGGAGAGAAAGAGTTAATAATAACATCGGCGTGAACACTGGGAGAAATCAAATGTCTGCCAAATCTAGATCCAGTCATCTTTCTGTGTACTTACACCAAGAAGACACCATTGATCCTATGATTCACAGTCGTTTGCGTGCGACGCTGTGACTGCTACATTTTCTACATTTAATTGCTAGACAAATTGAACACACATCAGCTACCAAAAGGCGGGAAAAAAGCGAAAATACTTTGCTCGCAGTGTGCGATGGATTACCCGCTATTTACCGTCATTATCAAGGACTGTTTTGGCAGTACCCAGAGCTTAGACCACGTGGTTCTGGTAGATCGGATGTGACGTCGCTGTGGTTGCATGACGCCATCGACTGAGATCTCCGTGAGTGTGTATTATCTTTGTGTCCCCATTCCATGCATGCGGCTGTAAGTCTTGGGAGTTAATGTGTCTGTCTGTCGATCTCGTCTGGCGCTGCGTCAGTTGCGTGCCATTTGATATATAGGTGACATATAATGGATGGCCAACGCGTCATGTCTGTCAGAACGCAGCCAAATGCTATTCAAGAATCATGGTGATAATGTTTTCCGCACACACTCAAGAACGATAAAAATGTCTCTGCTTGTTGGATGGATTGATTCCCCTTAGTCATCAATACACATTTATTGTACTAGATGCTAATGACGGCTAAATCCTTTGTTATGGATATAATAGTTAATGATAAGTCTATCCTGAATTGAAGGTAAGTATTGCTGTTATAGTTTATCATAATACTACCCTAGAATTAAATGAAAGTAAAATAACATTTTTGTTATTGTAGGCTTTATTACATTTATTCGTACAGTCGAACTGCGAAAATATGCGTTAGAAAGACCCTGCCATTATATTTAATGCAAGCTAAGGCTAAGGAAGGATTGTTTTAATTTCAAACTAGTCGACCGGCGGCGTAGTATACGCAGCTATTTTGCAGGGCCTCTTTAGGGCACTGCAACCTCTAATTCAAGGTGTATAAATTATAAAAATGAAACCATTTTATAACTTAAAACATATTTCCCGCGCCCTCCTGTCAATTTACCAGGAGCTCCTGGAAATCTCCCGAAATCGCAAAATATACGAAAAAGTCCTTGAAATATACAAACATTTTCTAAAATTTCGTTGCATAGTGTACATACGTTCTTCCTCCATGTCTGCACGATAGAGTATGTCTTGTGAGTAGATGTAGCACTGCTATTGTCAGGAATTGTAGCGTTTTTGTAGGTCCCACCATTTTACCCGCTCATCCTACTCACGAATTTTTTTTTTGAAATATTCCTAGTTTGATTTAGAAGCCGACACTGGTTCAACTATTAGTGCATAGAAAAAAAACTGGTGAACTTTTATGGGTTCACATTTTTTAAAATACATATATAATGTAAATTCGGTAATAATAATTTCTTTCAAATATTTTTTCGTTCATTATTTTTACACTGTTATTGTAGGCCTTTCATGAATCAGATGACCTTTACATCATCTGCCCTATAGACCACAAGGTCTGAAAGGGGAACTTTCTTTACTTCATGACGGTGTGAGGGCTGGGAGGTACATACTCACCAATCTTAAAGCTATACATATATTAGACATAAAACCAAAGAGGACGATCCATGATGAAGATGTTAATTTAATATTATTCGAAGTTTTATTTTAAAAGTACTTCATACTACGACACAGTTGGAAGTTTCTTACAAAGATCGCGGAATACACATTTTAGTCAAAAAAATTCACTTCGAATGATAGACGTACACCGTGAAATATAAATCTACATAAATCACCGGCGGACAACAGTAATGTCTTCGGCGACTGTGGCAAATTATGTAGGTCACAGCTGAGACTGCGTGATCATAGATAATGCTGCAATTAAATAATCTCAGAAATAAAGGTCTTATTATAATATGATACGTCGTAATGAAACATCGTAACTAAACATTGTAACTAAACATCGAAACTAAACATTGTAACTAAACATTGTAACTAAACATTGTAACTAAACATTGTAACTAAACATCGAAACTAAACATTGTAACTAAACATTGTAACTAAACATTGAAACTAAACATTGTAACTAAACATTGTAACTAAACATTGTAACTAAACATCGTAACTAAACATCGTAACTAAACATTGTAACTAAACATTGAAACTAAACATTGTAACTAAACATCGTAACTAAACATTGTAACTAAACATTGTAACTAAACATTGTAACTAAACACTTTGTATCTATTATCTGTTCGTAAACATGTATGCTAGCTTTGAATATCTACACCACGAAATGAGTCGTTCCCCTTTACTCACATGCTATTCTGGTAATTATTTCCAATTAAAACTCACTAAAAATAGAAAAGAAGTTTCCAGAAAAAGAAGTAGACGTGATGACTATGATGATTTTACTGATGGTCTTTCTTTGATAGCGCTTCTAAGGTGTGTGTATCTTTTGGGGGGTTGGGAGATACATTTGTCCATCACTTATCTTTTGGGGGGTTGGGAGATACATTTGTCCATCACTTATCTTTTGGGGCTGGGGGGGATACATTTGTTTATCACTTATTTTGGGCGGGTGGGGGAATACATTTGTTTATCACTTATCCAACCCATGTCTTGCTCTTCGTCTCTCATCTTCATTGAACTCTGCTGAGGGTCGGGGGGGGGGGATGTTGGACGCAGTGCGATAATTGACCGTTAAGTGGTTCCTGTTTGTTGATGTTTTCATGTGATGAGACACTTAGAATGAGCGCTGATGATGATGATGTTTTTTTTTAAGCTTCAAATGTATTTCTAGAAAAACAACGTTTATTTTTTTTATGACATATACGTTACACGTGATTGGAAAATATTTCCTTACATAATCCTTTGAAACAAAAAAGTTTTTTTTTTTTTTTAATAAAAATCATCAAACTAAAAGACATTGTAAATAATTATTCTGTTTAGAAGTCTGGGTTTAAAAGATAGCTGTACACGTGGCCCTCTCTAAGAGACTTGTAGGTGAAATGAGATCCTTGTTCAAATTAAGTGTTTGGGAGGATGGTTCTGTTTATGTATTACCTTGAAAGTGAGCTTTGTTAATCATTATTCTAAAGAGTGCTGTTATTTAACCATGCGTGAAGTTGGTGTCAGAAGTACGGGATTGAAACAGTGAAGTCTTACAT
>JADKLZ010000003.1:23113425-23127704 GCA_021533235.1 Biomphalaria straminea
TGTCAGAAGTACGGGATTGAAACAGTGAAGTCTTACATCAACCCTTGCGTATTTAATGTTTAAAAAAATTATGCATTTAACTTTTTGTTTTTCATTGTATTTCGTTCTCTTACACTTTCAGTATCATACCATTTAAACTTAAAGGATCATCTCACACATAGTTATGGTAGGATTGGGAGTTTGGCGCGAAAAGTTGTTTCACAGGAAGTGAAAAGTTTTGCTCAAAGACCTGATCTGATTATTAAAAATAGACTAGGATTTAGAAAGTAAACACAGAAGAATGTTAAGAGCCCCAGAGTAAAGTCGGCTTCAGTAAATGAGGTAGAAATTTAACTCTATCTCTCCGTAATTATTTTCCATGTTCAGAAAGAAGGTATTCATGTTTCTCATTTGTTTTTCACTAGCCTTTTAGGGTTAAACTTAACTTCAATAACGGTTCACTTTAAATAAGAAAATATCATTATTGGAATCGATAAATGTATGCCCTTTTTATATAAACATAAATTAAAGTTTACTAACCCAAAAATTAAGTTTGTTTTATGGGGTCGAATCAACGATGGCATCGTTGGTCGGGAGAGAAAGAGTTAATTTTGACGACATTCGGCTGTTCCCTTACTTATTATTAAACTTCTTTTTCGGCATTCGCTATCAACGTCGACTATCTTTATATTGTTGGCCGTTCGCTTGTATCCTTTGATATCGTTATTGGAGTGTTACCTCAGTTTGATTTATCCTGCAAAAGGACAAAGCGTAAAAGCTCCTAACAACACTCACACAAAATAAAGCTGCTTGAATGGATCAGTTCAGCTATCTATTGCGCAAGCGACGTTTAGTTACGAACGTTTATGCACAGCCAATTTAGCACCGGATGTTGTGACATCAGAAGTATTGGCTCTAAATATTTATGAGTATATTATGAAGCACTATTATTTAGCGATTCTTTTAAAATAAATGTATCTTGATTATAACTAATTGTTATATGATAGTAAAGTTACTATTATAGTTCTTTTAAATGTTAAGCCCTTATAAATGGATATAGAGAAGTTTTCTAAATATGAATACATATTTATTCAATTTATCTTACCTTAAAAACATCACCTTCCGAAATATCAGTGACACATGTCATTCATTAGTCAAAAGTAGCATAATTATGTACATAAGATTGTCAGTAAATCGGAACAGATGGAACTATCATGGTTCAGCAGATGGTTTCAGTAAGTGGTCGAGAGAACCGTCTATTTAAGAAAACAAAAATCTCGTTAGATAATCCATGTCTGTAATTAGTTTGAACTAGCCAGTACTTCAGATACAATCTTGAAACAGTTTGATCGACAGGTTTTAGTTGTAACAAAATACATGTGTTGTTCCAAGCGAGAGGCAGAAACATGATTACAGTTTAACAAGCAATATAAAAATGGTGTTTTTTTTAAAGACTATTCCTTCTTTATGAAGCTGATGAATTTTGTAAGAAATCTTAATAACTAATGAATGAAAGATTCAAAGAATGGAACTTTTTTTTTAACCCGGCCTCAACCCCCTCACCGGAAGAAAAAAAAAACTAGTAGCGCGCATGTATAAATTTACTCAAGGTAAATAAAATTCTAGTTTGGTGATGCAGATGGAATAAATAAATATTTATAACGTCTGTCTCAGTATGCATCTAATGGGAAGAACTATGCATTTAAAGCTATTTCTATCAATACTGTACGATGTATTTCCGCTTAACTAATATCAAAATTAATTAACTAATAACTACTAATTAATTAATTATTTGGTTAATTTTTTTCATTGATTCATATTTATTAGGAAAAGTTTAAAAAAAAGTGCCAAGTTTTAACTTGATCTGAGAAAAGACAGTGGGAGATATAACAGATACAAAAATTGAACCAGACAGGAAGATACAATTCATAGGAGCCTTGTGAAAATAGACTCAATAGAAATAAACAATTCATAAGGAATAAAGCGCATAGAAGAAATTTGGTGTTACTGCCAGCTGAGATTTAATGTATTGAGGTATAAGAATAGCGTTTGCAAAAAAATGAGAATGACGAAGATTTAAAGCAAACAATTCCTATCAGAAATAAAAACATGAAATTCTCTCGTTCTGTTGTTTTTTTTTTTGTTTTTTTTTTTCAATTCAAGCGAATTCAAGAAATTCAATAAAACCTTCCCACACATTTTTTTTTTCATAGAGAAACAAAATATAAACAAAAAAAAATGTAATAATAAACAAAAAAAAAACATTATGAAATGAAGCCGTATACGAGCGAATCTTACGTCCGGAAAAGTGGATGAGAGAATTGTGTGAATTAATACCAAGTTTAATCCAGTCGAAGGAACAAATGAATGCACATTGATCAGTTAGCTGGGTGATGGAGACTCTATGAATAGGTTCATCCATTTGATTTGGAGGCTCTGACGAGGGCTGGGAAGACACGGACAAACTGGATTGCAAACGAACTTAATCTGTTCGGGGTTATTACAAAACACAAATCTGGGCCAACACAGACTAAACACTGTGTTCAAGAGATTACATCGTCTGGCGACATTCATTACGGAAACAAAAGTCTGTGTTCAGGAAACGCTGTGTTTTGCTCCACAATTAAACTCATTTTGTAGACAATAATGTTGCTTTTTTTTTAAAGTTCAGTTCATCAAACACAGCATGACGTCATGATGTAAATGACCGGAAACTTGTTTTCAAAAAGTTCATTTTAGTTCATTGGAAAAAGAAATTAATTCATCCATTCGTACATACTAAGGAAATAGTGTTTCAATGGCCTCCAGCTGAGATCCGACAAAATGTATCATAGTTCCACCTCGACAACATTTCATGAGAGTTTGTTGTTAAGATAAAATTAATTTTAACTTTGTCCGTGTCACGTGGTTCGGGGGAAAAGGGGGGGGGGCTGAATTTCACTCTTTCGCTATACATTTTTTGACCATAGAGTGTTAAGCTTACATAATGTCTACTAGAGAGTTAAGATTACATAATGTCTACTTCAGAGTGATGCCTACATAATGTCTGCTAGAGAGTGAAGCCTACATAATGTCTACTAGAGAGTTAAGCTTACATAATGTCGACTAGAGAGTTAAGATTACATAATTTATACTAGAGAGTTAATTAAGCTTACATAATGTCTACTAGAGAGTTAAGCTTACATGATGTCTACTAGAGAGTTAAGCTTACATAATTTCTACCAGAGATTTATGCTTACATAATGTCTAACAGGTAGTTTAGCTTACAAATATCTAGTAGTAATAGTTCGTACTGGGATACATAAAAAAGTAAGCCATTTGCTGGGTAGTTGAGAAGATAGGATTTGAAAGAGAATAACTTCAAGTCGAGCATAAAGCCAGAGTCTCTGTTCCATGTGGATCTGTGTACCTGACCTCTGATGTTTCCCTCCACTTTTTCTTTTTAAATTTCAGGTGCATGTTGGATGTTGCTCTTTGATCTCTCCCTGTGTCTGTTATCAGGTGGATGCAATTGCCAAAGACCTTTGATCCTTGCTGATGGCTTGAAACCTCACCAGGGCGATCCATACCAGGCATAGCTGTCTCAGCTGGGCGCTAGCAATAATGATGGTGATATACGTCATCAAAAATTAAGCCGATGTTGTTTGCTTGTCATATTTTCATAAACATTACCCTCCCCCCTCCTGATTATTACCCGTTCTCACCCTTTAAATCAGTTCTGGGCAGAGAGTATAATTAGTCTTCTAGCTCGTTTCCTGTTTCCTGTTATACTACTTTTTAAATAACTCCATATCAAACTAATTCTCCAACACATCCCAGACCTGTTGGTATAGAGGCCCTAAACACTGGCCTACTACGTCACAGCCTGTAGAAAGTTATAACCAAAAGCTCATTTTCGAGCCACAGGTATGACGTCATACCTGTGACGTGGCAACGAACTATTGGTTTAAACTGCCCACAGGACGCGACACGCAGGCCAGGGTTCAGGCCTTCCTTAACCAACGGTCTCAGTTCGTCCACCAATGGTCAATGCGCTGGTCAGTTTCTATTTCTCATCTTCTAAACATCCAAACATTTCGTAAGATATCCAATACCCTGAAATCCAATGCGTTTGATTTGTTTTCTATGAAGGGTTAAATGAAAGGGTTCAATGAAAGGGTTTAATGAAAGGGTTCAATGAAAGGGTTCAATGAAATGTTAATCATCTTCATTTTCTTATTATTTGATGGGACGTAAGTTTTAATCGTAATGCTTGGATTAATTCCCCTTAAAAAAAAAGAAAATACAGAAAAATCAAGCAGGTTTTCATCAAAACCAGTGGTTCCCAAACTATTTTGTCTCGTAGACCCCTTGCCATGTTTTCTGGTTTTCGGTAGACACCCTGCTCAACTTGCAACTTGCAAATTGGTGCAAATTCATTAACATTTATTTAAACGAATTTCTAACTCTAGTGAGTTGAAGACTGAAAAGTAATTTAAAACTACACAACTACGGATTTTATATTTCATATACGAATTTGTTATTCCATGAATTAGTCTTTCCAACATTTAATATTTAATAATTAATTCATTAATTAATATGCCTTAAGTATTTGTAAAAGGTTTCGCTAAGAGAAGTTTCTCGTGTATTTCTTGATCTTTCACGTGTGGCTCAAATAGTGACTCTGCGGAACTGTTTTCATTAACAGAAGGGGCTAAGGGGAGTCACTGGAGCCTAAATCAGTAAACTTCGAGCAGGAAGGGCTCATTAGCCTAAGCTTGCTACCCTAGTAGAAGGAAAACCGAATTTAAAACTCTGCTGTCTTGAAACTATACCCAACCATGGAACAGGTCTCGTGGGTCAACGCTAAGGAAATTTAAGGAGACGGTGACAATATGCGCATTGTTTTCCTGGGCGTCCCCTATTTCTCTTTTCTTGGGGGGTTCAAGATTTGGGCTTACCTTGTTATGTTGGATGCAGGCTTGCAAAGGGTGTGACCTTTCCATCTCCAGCGTCTCTGTAGGATATCTTCTACTTCAATGAGCTGCTGATTTATTCTTTGCCACAGTTCCTTATTCGAGATCTTGTCTGGCCAGCGGATTATAAGAATCTTCCTCAGGCAGGTGTTGATGAATACCTGGATTTTTTTCAGGGTGGTGATGGTAGTTTCCCTGGTCTTTTTTTTCATAAAGTAGTATTGGCTTGGTGCTAGAGAGCCTTATCTTGGTGGTGGGGTTTATTTCCCTAGATCCTAGGTGTTCTTCAGCTGATGGAAGGCTGTTCGAGCTTTACCATGGCACCGCGGGTTGGAAGCAGATGCCAAGCAGATGGGCATGACTTGGGGACAGTTGGAAAGACTCGCCCAGAACCGAGATGCCTGGAGTAAGTTGATTGGTGGCCTATGCCCAGAAGGGACCACAGGCATAAATGTGTTGAGATGGTCATCATTAGACAGTTTTGTAGTACACAGCGTTACACCTTGTCAGACCAAACTGTATTGATGTCTTTTGCAAAGATTTACAATAAGAAGCTTTTAATTTTATAACTCATGCCACCGAAGCGACCTTGAACTATATTGCTTAAAGAAATTCTTTTAATAATAACAGATGTAGGTTTTTTGTATAATGGCTGGTAAAAATCAATGTTTGGCTTTTGCTGTTTTCCGTATTTTGCTATAAATAAAGAAATATTGTAAGACGCTCACAAACCATCATCTTCTCTATATGAACGTTTTTAAATCTTAATTTTTTGGCATTGTCTCAGATAATCCTCCACAGTAATTGGTCTCATATCGTCAGAAAAAAATCACTGAGGCAACTGCGTGTTTGACAAGGATGTATGAATCCCAATCTATATATATATATAATTCTCAAAGGACAAGTTCAAACAACACGCAACAAGTAAATGGGAAGATCCCATGGCGCAGCATGGTGTGATTGGAAAATGGTGCATCCAAATCCGCACTGTTTTTAATTTACAAAATAGCATAAACATAGATAAATATAGACTGGAAAAAGGAAGTACCTTCATGTAACTTGAAAACATGTATATATATCTACTATTGAATTCGGATTTCCAAATTATGAAAAATTTAAAAATTGCATGATCTTCAGTATTAGAGATTAAACACAATTTATAGACATAAAATAAAGTACACACAATTGCAATGCACAAATTTTTGTTTCATAAAACTCTCTTATGAATGTGTTGAGTGAATGGAAGGGAGGTTAAAAAAGTGGAAGCCGGAAGAGATTATATTGTGTCGTAAGACTCTTGAAACTAGAACGACAATACGCAGATAGTCTAGATACTACTCCGAGGTTTGACTTTAGAAGTACTTTAATTAATATCACAAATTACTTTACTTTTACTTTACAAAAGATTTCAATAATTTCCGGAGATTTCCAGGGGCTCCTGGTAAATCAAGAGATGGAAATCTGTTATATGTTATAAAATGGTTCAATTTAATAATTTATACACCTAAAAATTAGCACGGGTCCAAAGAAAGTGTGGGACCCACTGCGGTCGCATTTGTTGCAATGCCTCTAAGGCCTTCCCTGCAAAATAGTGGCGTATGGTATGCCGCCGGTCGACTAGTTTTAAATAATTAATGATGTACTGTCTGCATTTCTTTTTTTTTTTTTCTAATTATTTAGAATTATTATTATTTCTAATTATTATGTAGACAAAAAAGTCTATTTAAATAATTATTGAAATTCAACGCAAGAATTTTTCGATTGAATAGCAAGTTAAATATATAAATGATTAAAGAAGATACAAATCATATATTAGTGAACATAAAATAATTACATGAATAGAGTGTGAAAATTAAGTAACTACATGCTTAAATAAAATATATTATACTAGACCCCCGTGGACATCTCAGCGACCCCCAATTTATTTTTTCCCTTTCGTAGATCCCTTGGAGGTCTTCGTAGACCCCTGGGGGTCTATATAGACCACTTTGGGAATCACTGATCTAAACTGTCTACCATCACAATCGTAACCAAGTTGTGTCTGTACACTGAGAATATCGTTAAGGAAGTAATCTCTTTTTTTACCGTCAACATTTATCGTTACCTAATGTCCCGGCTAGAGTTCAACAAATGCATTAAGCTCACCGTTATTAAAAAAAAAACTTTACATAAAGAGACAAACTCCTTTAATAATCTCCAGGATTATTATACCGCTTCGTTTATCCTACTTCTCAGATATTCGTTTTGTCGATTATCCTCAATACATTTAGTATTAAACATTGTGCTCTCATCCGATTTGAATTTAAAGTCTCCAACCCAAACTAAAACACACACACACACACACAGTTTAAGCAACCCTTTTATCCCCTCCCCCATAAACACACATATACATCTCTCACAGCCAGGTCAGAGTGACCGTGCATATCTCTCGTGGACCGCGTACGAAGCCATAATCCACTGATTGGAACAGTCCGTTTCCGGTTCCGGGAATAGAGATTAAGATGTATAACATAACATTTACATGACAGTACGGCCTCGTTTTGTGCATAACGTCATGGATTAGATTTGTGTTAGGCATAATTATCTTAGTGTTGATACTTCTTGATCTACATTCCATTTGTTTAAAATTCTTTCCATCGTTCTCTGTACTTGTATAGACAGTCACTTACACGACAGTAAGAGCCAAGCTTTCGTCTCATTCATTTACGTGGATATCTTCTTCATTGACGTCCTGCTGTTGTCAGAATCTCAATCAGCTATTTAAGATAAGATAAGATAATTTTATTGATCCAAACTAATGGAAATTCAGTTTGATTACAATTGACAACCTCAGCGTAACTACTGTACAAAAACAATGTTGATGAAAAATTCGAACAACATTCACATACGAACACACATACACATTCACAACCAGCGCTTTATGAATTTGACTTCTATGTGCTTCTCGATGCCCGCTGACCCCGTAACACTCTGACCGAAAGTGGGACAAAGGAGTTTTTAAATCTTTCAGTTTTAGTCTTGATGGAAAGGAGACGACCACTTCGTTCAGATCTTATGTAACAGTGGTTTAATGGGTGCAGGTTGTCTTTAAGAATCGTGAGAGATTTGGAAAGGCATCTTTCTTGGAAAAGCTCTTCAAGAGATGGTAGCTGTACTTGAGTAATATACGATGCTTTTTTAATTAGTCTATTTGTGCATAATGTCATGAATTATATTTGTGTATACATTGTGTATATTTGAGTATACTCTCAAAGATATGAATTGAACCTCCATATGCCATACCCTAAAAGAGACACTATTTTATAACTCTTAGTGCCTTGTCAGAAGCAGAATCATAGATAAGAATAAACTGTAACGATCTTCTCTAAACACTGCTATACAACACAGCACATCTAACACAAGAACTTGACAACAAGAGCTTCAAGTAACGGCGGTTTAATGACAGATACATCAAAAGCCAATACAACATAATTGGCTACATAAAATTCAAATGGTGTCTTGTACAATAGATCTGCCTACTAAACACTACAAGTCTTTCTCTACTTCTAGACTCGTACAGCTACATTTTCAAGGCCTCACTTTGTACCACACAGTCCTTAGTGCTTGCTGTCCTGGACTCACTTTGTACCGCACAGTCCTTAGTGCTTGCTGTCCTGGACTCAAATGTCCTTTCTAACACACTGTCTCTGGTCCGAGTAACACATACATTACATCTAGGTTATTAAAATGTTGTCCAGCATCAAAGTTACAGACATATTAACAAATCCTGAACCATAATTCAATTTTTTGTCAGGTATCAGCGAGTGTCTTTGACTAGAAACAATGTATCGCATTACTTGAGGATCACTTAATCACTTTTGTCGAGGACCGATATGTAGTTAGTCAAGGTTCAATGTGTTGCTTTCTTGAGGACCACTATCCAACTTTATCCACGTCCTAGTCTATCTTTAAATATTCGAAAACAAAACATCCAAATTGTATTGCTATATTATTTTGCTATAGTATGGTAGGCTACTTAAGAATTTAACCACTATGTCGCCGCTAACTAGAGCTCGATAGAAAATTAACCCTTTTTAGTCCCTAATGCAGATATCACTAACATATGTATTGCTAGATCAAAGCAAAGGTGTTCCTTGCATCTAGCAATCAGTTAATGAAGTTGGTGGGACTACAATCTGAGTTTACCTGCCTTCCAATTCACTTTCATATAGATTTGAATTATTTAAACTAGATGCTAATCAGTCATTAAAATGTCTACTTTCGTATTGTATATTAAGTCTTAAAAGAAATGCATGTAATTGAAGTAGTTTGGAGAAGCTCTTATTTACGTAAATTAAGTGCAACGAAATCGAGGGCAAAATTCACAATTTAGAAATAAGTATTTGAAAAATGTAGCTTTGTATGTCATGCATACATATGTGTAGGTCTGTGGTCTGTATATAGGGGTTGCATTGGCTGGTTGTGAGGGTCGTTGTTTAGGCCAGGGGTCGGCAACCTTTTGAGTTGAAAAAGCCAAAAATTACAATTTACAAAATTTTAAAGTTTTAAAGAGCCGCACATTTTTCTTCCAACAATAAATTGAAGTTGCACAAATTAAATAATATATATATATATATATATATGGCGTTATTAGATAATTTTTTTTTCTATAACAACTAAAGCAGTTAAACATTTTCTTAAACTCTAAGTCAAATTATATAACAAACAATTGAAAAACCAAATCCAATGAGAGCGTTGGCTTTGCATGGTTTTAGATACATTTCGATCATAACTTGTTTTTAGTTTCAAACACGATTCTAACTTTATAATTGTTAGTTGGCTTCTTACTGTGCTTTTAATTATATTCATGAAAAAAAAAAACGATATGAATATAGTCCGTACTCCAAATGCCCTCATTGAAGCAATCTCGAAGATTATTCCATGCGCCGAATCAACTCGAGGAATTTCTTTAAAATCTTTCCACTTTTGTTGCGTTACGTTCATACATTTCTGGAGTTCCAACTTTTCCAACTTGATTTTTAACTCTGTAAATGTTCTATTCCATAAAGCTTTACTGAGCGCCTAAAGGAAGCACGGAAAACCAACTCCTACATACCCACTCGCCCCACTTGTAAAAATTGAGATTGGACCAAAGCGCTCTGAGCATGCTATAAGCATGAAAATAGCGCTATATAAGAGCAATAATAATAATAATAATAATAATCGACCAATTGAATATTAGAAATCCAATATCAATTCCAAATGGATCAATTTGGATTTCGTAATTTTGTGCTGTCAAAAAAAATTATCTTTGTTTTTTTTTTAAACTGTGCTCTAGTAATTCGTGTCAACAGTATCTCTGATTTTATTTCGATACTGCTTTAGACATTGAAAATGAAGTAACTTAACTCTGAATATCTTCTGCAAAAAGAATTATTTTTTCTTCAAAACAAACTAATTCTCCACCAGAACATACGATGGGTTATATTAACCATAAAATAATATGTTTGCAAATATTTTCGTTTTCTAATACAGGGAGATTAATGCCATTATCATTTAGGAATGTATTTATTTCATTCAAGCAAAAAGCAAGACGTCTCAAAACCTTACCTTGGGCAAGCTATCGCACATTATTAGGAAGAAGGTGCATTTTGTTTCAGAGTTCTTTAATTTGACGATGGCAGAGTGCTTTGGACAAGATGCTGTTAACAATCTTGATTGCCGAATTCATTACCTCAACTATTTTGGTTCGAATCGTTTTGGGTACAGAGTGCTTCTTGGGTGAATTTCATGGTTTATTTTGCTTTGAAAAATCTTTGTTGCCCCATTATTTTTTCCAGTCATATTTCTGGCTCCATCAGTTGCTATTGAAACGATTTTATTTATATCGATCTTACTGTTTTCAATGTATTAATGCACGACATGCACATATCATTCCCTCCAGTTTGTCCCAAAGTAGCAATCCTTGAAGTTCTTCTTTTGGACCCTAACAAGACATATACCTGACAAAATAGGCAACTTGTGCCGTGTCTTTGATTTTTTTTTTTCAAGATTTTTTTGTTTGTTTTTGAAATCACGAAACAGTTCTTTAGATGCGCGTAGAAAGCAGTCTTTGACATACTCCTCATATATAAATGATGTACCACAAAGCTTGACCGATTAGCATTACTTGTACATTGTTTCTAATTTTGAGAAGATAATCACTTCTAACTCATTTACGTCTTATCTTATCTTATATAATACAGACGTTACTTCAAAAAAGAAGATGATTACGTCCTACGCGTCATGCATTCAGTCATGCATATTTACCAGTGACTTGAAACAACAAACTCTACATCACAGCCAAAAGCACGTGGTGAAGACGCCAATTGGTTTTGCATCGAAGGCGTATTGAAACCTACATAGAAACATTCGACGATGGCGTCATTCGAGATCTTCTGACGCATGTAATGGGGGAGGGGTGTGGTGAAAAGCGAGTACAAGTGGCTGAGAAATAGAATCTGTTCCTAACCCTTTTAAAACTATTCAGAACTATTTAAAAAATGTTTAGATAAATTAATAATAATATCAGGTGGCCGAGCCTTGCTCGGTTAAATAATTTAAACTAAAAAGGTTATATAATACTGCTACTCGTGCTACAGCCTATGGAAGGAAATGGCCTGCTTTTACACATCCCTCCATTCAGATATCTCCTGGGCCTTTCTTTACCACACCCTAACGGTTACCCTTAGTTTTTTTTTACTGAGGTTTATAGTTAAATCAAAAGTGGCTGCAGAACAGCAAACTCGTTGACCGCTAGCTAGATATCTTGTTCAGTGGATATATTTTGCCACATCCAGGGCAAGCATAACCATTGTCCTCCGGTGGTCGATTAAGATTTTCTTTTCGCGTCTGTGTCTGTCCTCGGCAGCCAATTTTCTGTTGGGCTCAAATATGTATCCTTGGCCTTTGTATAGAGGGAATTGTTTAAGTCCGACATTAACTCTTGACAGAGCAGTATCCTGTATGAGAGAAGAATCTCAGACAAACGCATGCCAAAGGTGGTCTTTTTTTTTTTTTTGGTGAGCTAATTAGAGTTATGCACATAAATCAAATTATTCTATCAATTTGTTGAAACTTTTGTAAACACTTGAACTTCTTCAGATAACCACGTGCTTGATTTCTGTTCTTGATAGCTGTTCAGTTACAAATTAACGCATACACGGAAATAAACCTTCAACTACGGTGCGCAAAATGTTGTGTCTATTCATTCATCGATTAAACTTGTTGCTTTAGTGAACGGATGTAAGCCAGTGACGTAGGAGGTGTCAAGTTTTTTTTCCCTTTGACGTCGTGGGAAAAAATTTCATTCATAAATTCTCCATGTCATTCATAAAACCTTCAAACCAAAATAAGTTTTTCCATAATGAGACATTTTTCAAACCGATATAACGGTCAAACTCGAGTTTTCCCGATGTGGCCAATGAGCTGAGAATTTTTTTCTCACTAACATTTAGATACGTTGAAATTTTAAAGAAAATCGTTAGAGCCGTTTTCGAAATAGAAGAAATATATATATATATATATATATACAAGAATTGCTCGCTTAAGAGTATAGGATTTGCGTCTAGAACTAAAGAGCGGCAGCTTCACACCCAAGGAGCCCCATGTGGCTCTCGATCTGCGGGTTGCCGACCCCTGGTCTAGGAGGATGGAACACTGGCGAGCTTCTCTAAGTCCCAGTTCAGTCTTTTGTCTACACGTTTGTCTACATAAACCTATGAACATCTTGTATTGAAATATTTATATACAAATTATTATAATTGATCCAGAATCTAGAGTCACTAGAATAACAATAATAAATATGTGCGATTATAAATATTTTTTACTAATTATTTTTACTAAGCACAATACGGGGGGGGGGGGGTATTTGTGTGATGTTACCGTGATCGATTTTTTAAAATCCATAAAAAATGTACGACTTGAATTTGAACCCAAGGCTCAAGCCTCCTCAAGGGGAGTAATTCATTCTTATACCTCCACGTTTTTAAGTTTCCCGTTATTCGATAGGAAACAAAATAATTAATTCCCAATAGTTAATAACCTAGTTTTGTGAGCGTTTTTATTGATTCTTGTTTTGTCAGGTACAAGTACTAATTGTGAAGAACTTCAACTTGATCCGAGGGTGTGGGACAAATAATGTGTACAAGCTTTCGACAAGACAGACAATTTGATGTATAGGCTTTCTTATATCATAACATAGTTTGCTGCTTTTATTAAATCCATTTTTTTGAAGGCAATTTTTTTTTTACTTTAGAATAGTAATTATTGTGGACATTTTAAAAGGCATTGGATTGGTTTATGGATCAAATGTCGTATTTGTGTGAGAGTTAACGAAAGATCTAGGTGGCATCAAATGATACATACACACACAAAATATTACGAAAGAAACCTGAGATACGTTCCATACGCGTCTCTTGGTTAGAAGATAAAAAAAAATTACATAGTTAGAAAATATTTGTGACAACGACATCATTTTGTCCATCTTTGCGTTAGTTCAAGTATTTCTTACATTCGCCTCTCCAAACTTTCAAAGTTTTAGGCTCACTTAAAACACGGCTTGAAGCCAGGGAAGATAACTGTCATGTCCACACTACTTCACCGTAAGAGTAAGCTTTTCTTGTATGTCCGTTTTTCTAAATATAGCTACATTGTTTGATATATACAGGAGTGATTATTTAAATGTAGGTTTAAAATTCACAAATAGATCTACTTTCAAGGCGAAACATAGCGAAAATCTTACCATGAATTTTTTTAAAGTTATTACAATTTTTTTGTTTAATATTTGTCAAATAATTCAAACATTGGCTGATCTCGAATTAATAATTCTAGAAGTAAGTCTAGAAACAAAAGCTTCTACCGCGCTGTTAGATTTGTGAAGGGTATTAATGGGTAACTTTTATTACTCTCACATTAGTATATCATGTAAATCTTAATTTGCCTAGTGAACTGTATCGCGATCTCTTATGTGAACTTTTGTGGGCTAGATGTTTCTGCAAGATGGTCTTTATGTAACAAATATTGAGTAAAACAAACTGAGCTCAAGTTGAAATCTCAAATTAAATTTTTAAAGTCTTTTTTTCATCTTCATCTGGCCCAATTAAAATAATTATGCTGTTTATGACATCTCATTAGCAGTGTCATTGGTAATTTGTTTTTTACTATATTCTTATTGAACCAGTCTAAGCCATCCTTTGCATCAATTTTTATTTTGAATATAAAAACAGTTTTCCTTTGATGTAACCCAAGTACCAAATTGTGACAATCGCTAATGTAGTTTATGTCCCAAAGATTGAGAGCCACTGAGATAGTTCATGTCCCAAAGAT
>JADKLZ010000003.1:23127714-23161671 GCA_021533235.1 Biomphalaria straminea
TGAGAGCCACTGAGATAGTTCATGTCCCAAAGATTGAGAGCCACTGAAATAGTTCAAGTCTCAAAGATTGAGAGCCACTGAGGTAGTTCATGTCCAAAGATTGAGAGCCACTGAGGTAGTTCATGTCCCAAAGATTGAAATCCAATCAGGAAGCTCAAGCACTAAACAGTGAGACCCACTTAGGTAGTCAAGTCCCAAAGCTTGAGAGCCGCTGAGGTTATATCATATTTATCTCAAATTGTATTTCCTCTACAATCTCTTCATCAAATTTTATTTATGTCTTTATTGATTTGTTGGAGTTGGAAACAGGTCCGATTGGAGTCTGTATCTTACGAGTCATTTAAGTGCGATCACTTTTTTTTTTACAGAATAACTTCAGATCACAGCCAGATATATTTTATGAGCATTTTATTTTTTTAGCTTTTGCAAATGATATTAACAATTTGTCTTCCCATCCGAACTCACATAAAAACCATTCAGAAACAGATTTGCTCAGTTCATACCCATTTATGTGAGTGTCAATCAAAGGCGAGATCAAGTCTGGAAGTGTAGAGCCTGGCCTCAAGAGAGCATCCCGAGATCAGCTCCTTGATGGATAGCTGCATAGGGCTACAACGTTGATGCTTAACATGTATAGGACTATTTCTTTACTTAGTCTGGAGGACACCGTTATGTTCTATGATACATTGAATTTCATAAAGATATTTACTGCGTTTAAGTTGATACAGACGTGATGAATTTTTTGTGGACAAATAAGGGATAAATCACAGAGTCTTCTCCTGTAGATGTTTTCTTCGATTATTGTTTCAAAAAAACATTAATTTTATTCAGGACTTTATAAGACCTAAGCTATTTAAGATATGGGCCCTCTTGTAATCAGCATAAGGCAATTTTTCCTTTGCTTTTTCTTCAGAATAATTGTAAATATCTCTGGAACTATTTTGGGTGGCCCCAATCAAGTGGTGGCCCAAAGCAGTATTTTATGTTGCCTGTCACATACGTCATTCTGGGTTTGTCTATGTTATTTTTGTTTACTAGGGAAACTTGGAAAAACCTAGAATCTGGGTTCTTCTCTAGACTGGAATTACCAGGGAGTTATTTATAGCTTTTCTTTGTCTTTCTAGAAATTGAAATCTATTGGTTGATTTAAAAATAATTAGACATTTTTCTTAAAAACTAGCGCCAGGATATTGGCGGGGCTAGAAAGAACGTGAGTCGATAAAATAATTTCTTACGAGCAAGTCATGTTTTATTAGAGCTCTGTTTATAAGCCTTTGTGATTTTATTTCATATTGTTTGATCTGCATTGTACATAAGTTGTACTTAAGTTAAATTTGAATTAAAGTTCCAAGTTATTTTATTTTCACGGAGAAGTTATTGACTTGATTCCTAGATCGTAATAATTCAATATTGTATGAGTTCAAGACATAGTCCCCAGCAACACAAGATCATTCTTCTACTCAGGCAGCAGCTTCCTATAGCACTTCAAGTTAAAGTTGATAACATCATTCATCAATCAATCTGAAGTAGAGGAAAAGGACTTGTGACATTGCCTATATGTAAATCCGTCGATTAGCGTATTTATATTTCCCATCTTTTTCTTCAGATAAAAAAAAATCAAATTAAAAGATGGCATCAGCCCAATTAGGCTATAGATTTTATTAAAATATTTTTCCCTTACTATATGCCCTAGTTTGTTATGGAAATTTTAAGTAGCTGGTTTTATACCATATCTTTTAAAATAAAAGTTGTAATAGTGAGCACAGATGTGTAACATGCAGCTCAGGTATCATAACATAGAAAGCCAATTAGTTTTCAGCTCTACGTCGCTTTATTGGGGCGGTTAATGTTTGTAAGAAAAGGGTTAGGGTTAGAGTTTTCTATCTCCTTCTCATTGCTATTACTTCTCTGAGTTTAAGCTTTAGAGTATTGATGAATCTATAAGAGAAATATTTGTAAAATGTTTATACCAACTAACTCTGGCTGTCTGTCTTGTAAAAAGTGTATACACATTATTTCTCCCACACACACACAAAAACACATTTCAAGCAACACTTTCCCTTATTACAATTGGGTCCAATATTGCTTATAGGCATGATTACAAAGTACACTTATTAAAATTACAATTTCATTGTTGTCAATATTTGTGAGGACAACATTTATAACATTACGACTAATATACTGGAGCATTAATCTCTTTTTTTTATTCACTAGCTTCATCCTATTAGATTTTCAAGTCATTTAAACTAATTAAACAATTTTCTAGCTTTAAGAAGGTGTGTGATCTTGTGTAAGTAATGCAGAAGTAGTTTCTAATATCAAGGAGAAAGCACTTGAAGGATTTAATTACCACTTACAGACCAAATTAGTTTTAAAAATCCAAAAGTTCATTCGTACGTAGATGTTCGTAATTACAAACTGTGTCTCTTGAAGTAGCGGCAAAGTTTGCTAATCTTGTGCTCAGAAGTAGTTCTAAAGTTCTTGATTTTCTTTTTTTTTTTTTTAATTTTCAGTTAAGGTATTTCTAGTAAGTCTACTAATAGGATCAGACTAAACTATAAAAACTCGCAGTCTAGAGATTGACCTTTAACCGGCAGTTGCATCATTTTTTTTCAAGTCATTAGAGTGCGGTGTAGACATTCCAGACACCGGACAGTAAAATCAGGACTTTGAAATCTTGGACAGCCCAACAGACTTCACACATGTTAGACCTCTATATTATCGATTTTTATTTTACTTTAAAAAAAAACTTTCACTAACATAATCATTTAGGCGGTATTGTACTTAGAATACATGCAGAGTTAGCGCTTTAATTTATTTTTACCGAGTTGTATTATCAAAAGACTGAACTACAAGCAATGTTTTATCTAGCACATTATCACGATTTGCCAGATTGTATTTTCTATATTGTTGACGTATTATGGCATCGAATTAGTTTAATAGTATACTAAACCTCTTCGGCAGCACCACTCTCGCTGGTCTGACAGCTTGACAGTCAATGCCAGAGATTTACTTGTGCTACAGCTGCCGGCCAGCCACCAATACCCGACAGGAAACGGCTGTAAAAAAAAAGTAACGTTATCGCGGCACTGACATCGCATGCCCCACTTCCTGTCATGTGATGACATAACTCTGATTTGGGACACGAAGAGGTCCAAAGATCGAAGCGTCAAAATCCAAGCAAACTATTTCTGTGCCCGCCTGTAACCGAAGAAGTGGAAAGATAATAGGACTTCCTCTAGTCGGCTTCAAACCTCTTCCCTAGTCTATTAATTCTAACTCGAGCAGTGTTCACCGAGACTTGGACGAGGGTGTCATCCCAGACGGCTTAATGTTTGGATTCGAAGACGTCGTTCTTACAACATGATAACATTTTTATTGAAGGTCAACGTATTTCTAGTGCATTGGTCTTCCACCATCTTAGGTCTTGGGGCCTGAACATTTTCTACTGTCGTGTCACTGGCCACATGACCGAAAAGAAAATTTTCCAGTGGAATGGAACCTATACTCTGCGGCTTGAGTTTGAATTCCTGTAAAGGCTGCCGATTTTAATTAGTTGATTAGTCATGTACCAAACTTATGAAGGTTAGTGATGACCTAACGTGTAACGTGACAGGCGCGTTGTAAAATTCTGTTGACTCTTAGGTTTTGGTCTCACTGCCCTAAGTTTTATAGAATTCACATGTTTAGACTTGTTTCTACTTGTCTTTTTAGGTGTCAATTTCCTAGACACGTCAATTTTGTTTTCTAGGTATTGATCTGGATCATGATTTGTTTTTCTTTTGAATAACTATCTTTTATTTGAATGGATATCATTTTTTCTGTCTTAAGGTGGACATCTTTAATATAAATGTACATCATCACTACAAATGTAATAGAAAGATTCCAGTCTGACGTGCACAGTTCTGTATACGTCTGTAACCTTGGTAATCTTTGTAAATCACTTTCTCAATTATTTGTTTTTTTGAAATATTTTTTTTTATTATTTTTTTAATTTGTGTTTCTTGTTTGTTTTGTTTTTTGTAAAACTGAAAAGGAATCTTATTTTTTTTTTTTAATTTAATACCAAAAATTGTATGTTGAGCAGGATTGTTTAAAACGTCAGAATATAAAATCTTCAAATGAAACTGTTAGGATTGGAGTTCACGTGGGATCATGGGCGCCCGCAGGGGGTGCATTTGCACCCCCCCCTGGATTCTGAGTAGCCAAATTCTAGCCATTTTTTCACACCACCAAATAAATTAACTTCTAAGTAGCAACTGAACATTTAGTGCCTCCACTGGTTAATGTAGTAGTAGATTAGCCTAGGTATATAGATCGGATGGTCAACCATGTACTAATTGGGGGGGGGGTCTTTTCTTTATTATTGTAACAATAAAGTGGGAGCTACTAATTTGAGCCGTGGGTGGCAGCTTGCACCCAGGGCCGGTCCTACAGATTGCGGGTCCTATGCGAAGCTGATTGCGTGGGGCCCATTCTGGGTAGGGATAATGATAAATGAAAATTAAGATTTAGTATTAAAAAATAAATTCATCTTAGCATTTTATTCATACTTTACGAAGTACAAAATCACTGTCAAATTAAGTTTACGAACCATCTACGGTAGATAGTAGTTTTCCAACATTATGACTATAAACATTCAGATATCTTTTCAATTTACTACTGACTGTGACAAGTAGGTCAAAGATGGTGGCCGTTTAGGTGTCTAGGGGAATTAGATATTTTGAGGACCTTAACTTGCACATAAGGACTACAGGCACAATGTTATGAATGCAGGCAACAAATACTTTTTATGTAAAAACATATGTACAGTTTAATAATAAGAATGAAAATGAGTAAAAGGTAAAAAGCTGTACAGTGTTAGGGCGGAGCCTAATTATTTACACAAATGGGACTATCATCATAAGAAATGAGAACAAGTGGTCTGAATGTCATTGGGCTTTGTTGCTTAGCTTTGAGTCCTATGCTGCTCTGGCGAGATCGGCGTGACTGATGCTGAGTTGTCTGTGGGTGCTCTGGTTTGATCGGTCCTAGCGCACGGGACAGTCCAACTATACGTAGCTGCAGGGGCGGATCTTCTGGCATGCGGTTGTTGGTCGGACTCTTCTGATTAGTGAGTAAGGCTGGTATCTCCAGATCTGGTGTCAGCAGACTGGTATCCGCGTTACAAAGTTAGGGCTTCTATTAGAAGTAGCCTGTAATAAAAGCTGCAACGAGATTCGTAGATCGACTTAGCCACAATGATGACACTGGGAGGTAGACGCCTTTTCATGAAGGACATCTTCAGAATGATTAAATAGAAACCATGATCTAGTTTCATAATAATAAGGGGAGTTAATCCAATAAAATATTACATCTCATCAGGGGAGACAATAATAATACTGGTAATGAAGTCTCACAAGGGCGATAACACACAGTAATGTAATAATGATGTGAAGAAACTATAACTTAGTTTCATAAATATCAAGGGAGCTAACACATGGTATTAATTGAAATAGTAGAAATTGTATATCGTCAAGGGAGACTACAAGTGGCGTTAAATTGTAAGACACACCTTGTCATGGTGATATCATTACGAGCCGCTTGGATAGAGAGATGAAAGGGGAAGGGGGGGGAGGAATGGCTGATGGTCAGTGACCAAGTCGCTATTTTTTACATTTGGCCGTTGGCCCGAACAATAGAGCACGCTTGAATGGAGACAGGGCTCGTTCAAGGAACGTAATCTCTGGAAGTTGAAATTAAATACAAGGGGAAATAATTCAAGTCTATCCTGGGCGCAGGGTCAGTGCGCTATTTAAAATCATGGCGATCAGCCGAGATAAGATAATGATAGGATAAGACAAATAAGATAATGTATACATGGTTTTACCTAAGTAGAGTAATCGGGCCCACTGGCCGTTAAAATATAATGTAGTACATAGATAATTACGGCATTCCTTGTCACGGAATGAGAGTAAAATATACTTGGTAATATGACATGTTACATAAATATTATGATAGTTCCCGGTCAAGGAATTCATCAATAGAATACAGAGGGCTCGTGGCGAGCGGTAATTTATCAACGATAAATAATAGTAGCTAAAGAGCTAAATACATGTGGCAAGAATTACAAATAATTCTAGTCCAGATAAAGTGGATGACTTTGACTATTTAGTCGTACAAGTCATGATAATAAAATATAATACATAAAGTGACTACTTACATACTCCAAGATAAGAATTACACAAATATGTACACAAATATAATGCACTAAATAAATGCACAAATATAAATACACGCAGTAAGAGGCCATTAAACATAAACCATATAACAGCTTACCACCAGTCCAATATTATGAAAGATATGAAATGAATATAGTTAGCGAAGGCTCGTAAAGCTCAAGACAGAGAAGTATATCCTTTCAGCTCCTCAGAATGAAATGAGAATATGACTATTCGCCATGTGTAGTTAAGAAGTCTAAGGTGGACAGGAAATGGGATGGGCTCGCTATTACGCATATCCTGTCGCGTGGTCAAGGAGGCGGGGCTAACGGGGAAAACCATATTTTCAAATGTGATAGACTGCCTTATTTGTCTAGCCAACGGATTTCCGCTTGACCTCGTGTAACGACAAGATAAGCAAACACGGGCCGCCTCGCGTCTAGACTGCCCGTCCACAGGCAAATATGGTCAACTCGCGGTTTTCCAAGATGGTCCGACGACCCCGATATTATCTAGGTGTCGATAGGACTCTTTGAAGTCACCCGCCCCTCCCGACAGGGGAGGGTGAGGGTGTGTCACCTGGTGAAAGTTGAGGAGGGTCAAACTCCGTCCTATATATATCAAAAGAGGTTTGATCAGATAAGAAAGGGGAGTTCACTCCTCTTGATAGATTTGCTAGACATGCCAGATTAAGAAATTACGTCGTGACATAGGTTCCCAGAGAAAAAGGGGGTGGTAGTAATGGTTTTAGATAGCATAAGGGCTAAGTTGAGATGATAAGATAAGATAGTAAAAAAATAAATTATTTAAATGCCTAGACCGAGTGATACCTTAAGTGGGCGAAATTTATTTTTGTCACACTGACTAGCAAAATATCGTTTTCGAAGAGGTCGTGATAGATTTATATTTTTGTTTGTATGCCCGTAATTATTAAAGTAAATTAAGTTTTGAATTTCTTGTTCAAATGCCGTTTATTTTAATCGCGAGTAGGATTGTTTTTTGTTTTATTATATTGAATGACACCCCGAAATTACACTTTTATCTGTTTTTAAGGAGATTTGCATCAGTTTTTAGAAGATTTTTTTTTTATTTTAGGAGTTTCCTATGCATATTCCTATATTTTGCAACTTCAGGAAAATTCCATGAACCTTTTAATGATAATTTAAAATTATTTAATATAATAATTTACACATAGAATTCGCGAGGGGCCTATGGAAGTGCGGGGCTTACTGCGGCCGCATAATGAATTCCAAACTTTTAGATATATATACATTTAGTAGAAGATTGCATTGCCAAAGCCCAAAACACTTATGATACAACCTTAAAGTTCCATACTTTCACAATTAAGGTTAACACTGCTTAGAAATGAGAAACTTATTGGAGTAATGTAGACGTGACTGGTATTTCCAGATAATTCACTGTTCGGGCGAAAGTCTCTTGTGGATAATAACGAAAGATAATTTCCTATATGATTATAGCGTTAATTCACGTATCAAAACGAGTCATTATGTACCGTCATTTTGTACAAATAATTAATAAATAACAAACAAAAACAAACGTTATCTAGTAGGGATATCCATATAGATCTAGTTTACATCTATATTATTATTATTATATCTATTAGTACAAAAGGTTGATAAACATTCATATCCTCCTTTTAGATTTACTGTCGACTAGCAAATAATTGCTTTTTTTAGAGATCGAAATAGATTTAGATCTATATTTGTATGCCAGTGACTATAATTTAGTATTTGAACTTCTTGTTTTGGTTAAAATTCGCCTTATTATTACATTTTTTTTAAATGAAAGTTGACAATGCCTTTTATTTTTTAAATTGTGACTATGGTTAGCGATTTCCATATTGAATGACATCCCAAAATGACAATTTTGTCTGTCCATAAAGAGATTTGCCTGAGTTTTTAGAATGTTTTTATAATTTTAGTAGATTTTCATGGCGTTTTCGTATATTTTGCAATTTCAAGAATTTAAGAAACTCTTTAATAATAATATTTAAAAAAATAACTTAAAATGATTTAATTTAATAATTTACACCTAAATTATACACGGGGTCTATGATAGTGCGGGGCCCACTGCGACCGGCCCTGCTTGCTTGCACCCTCTGCGAAAAAACCTGCGGGCAACCATGTGTGGGATTTTTTATTTTGAAGGCAAATCAATCTGAGAAGATCAATGAGTATTAGACATTAGGATTTTGCATATTTTCATAAAGTTCGATTAATACTCTATTCAATAAATGTAGTACATAAAACCTTAAATGTAATGTGTATACAGTCCAAAATGTTAGCTACCGAGTTTACACATAACTTCGGAAGATAATGCTATTGTTTATTTAGATTAGATACTAGAATGTTGGACCCTATTGTCATATTTTTCTATAGCATTAATTACTGCTATGCGAAAGCTGTGTAATTTTTTTTTACCTTATTCAGTGTAAAAACATAACAAATAAAGCCAGCTATATATCATTAGAGTTTCGCCCACCTGGTTGGTCAGTCCGGAATAAATTGGACGACGTCTGATGTCTTGGTGTGCTGCTTTAACTAGTGAACATTCGCTGCTGCTTGATCTTAAAAGTACTCCAGCAGGTGTCCATTGATGCTGGGGTGATCTACATTCTCATTAGAGAACATTCTGACCGATAGACTACAAGTTCATATTTTAATAGTGCTAGTCTAAAAAAAATTTGGAGAGATCATAATTACAATAGGCTTGACAAGAAGCAATAATCTAGTACAAAGCTTATATCAACATTTATCAAATTTCATGAGTAGATAAGCGTCTGACTTTTAATGGTAACGTCGCTGTTTCTGTTACTAAAAGCTAATAACAACACTTGTATAACTACATCAATGCCATGGACTTCTATTTAAATACTTTCAAAGAACTGAAATGGAAAAGTGGTTTGAGTGCTGGGACAAGTCCCAAAAAGCCCCTGGAGTCTGGGAGCGCATGAGGCGCCCTGACCGCACTTCCCCGTGGTGGAGGCTGTCCAGGCCTGAGCAAGATGTCCTGTTGGCTCATACTTCTCACTGCAATGGCCAAATTTTGACTCACGGTGCCCCCGCTGCGGGGAAGAAGAGGAAACCGTGCCTCATATTCTGTTTGACTGCCCCAGACTTGCTGATCTCCGTCTCGACAGTCTGGGAAACCAAAAATTCTCGACCTGTATGGTTACGCCTACACACTACGCAAGACAGCAAGGTTTCTGTCCAGGCTTTTGCAAGAGAGGATTTAAGCCTTTTAAGCCCTCACTCAAATGGAGTTTGATGATGATGATTTAAATACTTAGAACTAATTTAATCTTAATTTTGATTGTAGACAAATAAACATTATAAAGACTGCTGATGTAGTACAACAATGTACAACTGTGATGCATGTTGAATTCACTGTAAATATTGCCTTAACTCTTCATATCTGTCGTGTTCTTTTGTGATTCAAATAAATTTTTGACAAGTTCAATAAAATAAAATATACATTATTTCTAATTAATCATATCAATGGATATGACTAACAAGTACACATGTGTGCTATTGTAAATATTTTAATTATTGGTTTTATTAATCGCAACTTTAATACTTCTAGCATGCTCAGTGAGTTACAGTCCAATCAATTCTGTGGACCAGTGGGGGGGCCCCGCCCTAAAGTGGAAGATCTGCGAGAAGGTTTTTGTGCTGTCTTATCTAAAAAAAAAACTTTCTTACAAACAGCTGCTCAAGTCTGAATTCGAAATCGAGGTCTCCAGCCTCAATAACGTTAGAATGTTGGTCACTGATCTATTTAAGTACATCTAAAATAGGTTTTATAGTCTCTTGCTCGTTAACACATTTTTGCGAAAGACACACCTTTTTTATACTCGGGTTATATCCCCTTAGTGTACCGCATTCTCTATATAAACCAAAATTATATAAAGACTAACTACTTTGTTTAAAGCACTATCTCCCTTTAGCAACAATGAATAGTTAAGAAACGTTTAAGCTTGATCCGAGAATGGGAAGTAAGTAAAGTTCCCCTTTCTGACCTTGTGGTCTATAGGGCAGATGAAGCAAAGTTCATCTGATTCTGTGACCTACGGTTAACGAGGGTGTCATGTGGCCAGCACAACGACCAACCGCCTTTACTTTTCCCCAACTAATGTCAGGTACCCATTAGAGCTGGGTGGACTCAGAGGCGCCCAAGGATCCCGAAATAAAATCCCAGTCTTCACCAGGATTCGAACCCGGGACCTTCGGTTCAGAAGCCAGGCGCCTTACCGCTAAGCCACCGCGCCTCCTGAGAATGGGAAGTGGAAGAAATAAATGTACATGATTCCGCCCTGACAGACTGAATGAGTTGTTATACCCTTGTTAAAAAAATTACCTTTAAGTGACATCAAAGTAGGTCAAAAGAGATATGCCAATGAACTGAAGATGCGATGTTTCTGTTCGTGATGCACTTAAAACTATCGACATTTAAATGCAACAATGGAAACAAACTCTTGTCTCCTCAGATCTTGGAGGTTATAGAACTTATTGCTACAACAGATACTGATTACACCAGTGATGCCCAAAATACGGCCCGCGGGCCAGATCCGGCCCGCGACATGGTTTCATCCGGCCCACTGAAACCTTCCTATAAAATATCCCCTTTCCCTCCCAAAAAAAAAATCCTACTAATGGATAAGTACCATGAGATTGAACGTTGATACGTTATTAAATGGGAGGCGATCTGAAGTAACTACATGTAGAATTCACATTCTGCAAGGAAAAGTGAACGGATCTTTATATGTTTGTAGAATATATAAGCAGCTTTATAAAATAAATATGACGGTATTCTTGGTTTAACTTAAACATGGTTCCATTGTTTAAGCATCGAAAGTTAAACTACGTCCAGAGATTGGTGAATCATTAACAATATTTACCATGAACAAACAAGGATACAAATGAAGCCAGTTTCCGACGCTTAAAAAACTGATAAACTTCAAATATCTCATTAATTAATATAAGTACTAGATTCACTTGTTTCTGATAACATTGTTTCAGTTCAATTTAATTTCATTTTTGTACATTTTCAGTCATGTGGCCCGCGACACGGGTATCGGAAATTAGAATGGCCCGCATGTCGAATTAGGTTGGGCATCACTGGATTACACCGTTTGTGAAGTTCGAAACACGTACACAGCAATCCAATGTTCATTGTGAGCCACACCTTGTAAATCTATTTCAATGTGGCATCATGGACAAGAGCTATGAATAGATCTAGAGACCCAGATTCTAGTTGCTTGACTTGTTAGCTTAACTAACACGTCAACATCAATTATTTATTCCAAGTAAACTATCCCCTAAAAAAAAAACTCAAACATTGATTGATTTGCCGGTATGAAGTGTTCGTGACCTACCCATGATTCCTTACTATCCTGACATTTGACCTCATTGCCTGTGCTGGGCTTCACGCGCCCACACTTGTGTCACTCACGCACTTCTTAGATGTACGAGTATTTTAAATGTTATGCACCAATTTGTTTTCTTAAGTTCAATACATGTTGAAATTGCTAAAGTTTAAAAGCACTAGTGAGAAATCTGAAACAATCAGTCACAATCGAGATGGAACTATCTGCAATAAATGAACTAGATTTGGTGGCTGTTTCTCATCAATCTTAATATAAAACAAATGTCTTTTTCCTTACATAAATGTAGGCTCTGATAATCGTTCAGCTTTTAAGAGCTCTAGCAACCAGTTCAACATTAATACTCGAATGAGTTTACTCAACTGACTTTCTCTCTCTGTCTGTTAAAAAGTTGTACACATTATTTCTACGACACCCAATCTCGGATTAAGATGAAATTTTATTTCTTTTAATTGGCAACACAAGAAACAATAACAAATAATACAACAACTAATTAGCTAATTCACTACTGGTAATTAATAATTTTGTATGGTATCTCGAACAAGGGAAAAAATGTACATGACTGTAGTCAGGGCCGGTCCTAGCTATTGCGGGGCCCTATGCGAAACTGATTGCGCGGGGCCTATAGTCTGGGTGGAAATAAGGATAATAAATGAAAATTAAGATTTTGTATTGGATAATGAATTCGTCTTTCCTTTTTTTTAAAATTCTTTTCCAAGTACAAAATTGCGATCAAGTTAGGTTCACTTTACGAGTATTGCAATCTATGGCATATTTATATGCTAGTGACTATAAAAGTAAATCAGGTATGGGAACACTTCCTGTTAAGGTGAAAATGTGCCTATTATTCCATTTTACTACATGAATGCTGACTATGCCATTTTCTTTTATCGCGCGTAGGATTGGTGTTTTCCGCAGTGAATGACACCCACGAATGACAATTCTGTCTATTTTTCATGAGATTTTTATGAGTTTTCAGATTTTAATAAGTGCAGGACATTTCCAGGAATTTTTCGTATATAATTTGCAATTGATAATTACACATAGAACTAGCGCGGGGCCTATGAAAGCGCGGGGCCCACTGCGACTGCATAGGTTGCAGTGGCCTAAGACCGGCCCTGACTGTAGTGGTGGTATAAGCTGCATTAGTCCTCTGTATAAGGTCCCGCTCTAAATTGAAACTAACAATATATAACTCTACACTCTTCTCTTGTCATAAGTAGCTCACTAGCAGGGTGGGTAGCACGTCGGCATTGTTTTTTTTTTTTATTACCAATTAGGGTAAAATCTAGCCAGGTATTCCTTTCTTACTCCCCCTCCCCCAAACCTCGATTTTCCAAACTTACTAGGATACATGATAAGATCACAGAGTATTGAGAGCTTTAAGAATCAAATCATTGTTCTTTTTTCTTCTTTATGAGAACATAGAAAAATTATCAAATTGAATAGGCATTAATATTTTTACTCTCCATACATATTTTGTATTAGCCATACAGATTTTACACACACGCAATTTTTTTTCTAGAAAATAAATGAATTAATCTGTGTGTGTGTGTGATTTCTATTTTAGATTTGTCTTCTTCTTTATAAAAATTATTTGTCCTCGAAGAGTTTTTGGACTGTCCACAATATCCTTTCTGAGCAAAGAGGACTATCTTTTACTGGATAAACTACCAACAGGCCTAGGTACTATGAGAAAATTCAACAATGAGACTTGCATCGAAAACATTTGAGAACCACTGATTTAAATCTGTATTTTCGGGCAAACCCGAAACTCAGCCGTTCGTCACGCTGTAACGTGGCAGTGCACGTCTAGATGACAGAGGTATGATAGTAACACTGTAGTCCAGTGAACAGAATCAGACTAGGCCATTAGCACTGACTTGTTTTATGACACAGTTATTGACTGCCTGACATGTGTCACAGCACTCACGGTGTTTTTAGGCAGTAGAGGGAAAGCTCGATGAATGAATGGACATTTTTTTTTTTAGTTTCTCGTTTGGCACTGCTGTAGTGAATTTGACGGTGGGGTGACCGGTGAATGAGAATATGTGACAAAAAATTAGTCTAAAAAAAAGTAGGAGGCCTATTACTACGGTAGGCTAGACATGTGGAAATAGTCTATTACAAAGCTTCTATCAACGTTTATCAACTCATTCTGACTATTGACTAGAATGCTTTTCTCCAACATACATTCTCATATCAAGTTAAAATTGTACACAATTATTTATAGTACCTGACAAAACATGAATCAATAAAAACATTAACTAGTAAACATTAATAAACTATTTTGTTTGGTGTCGAAAAATAGAGAAAAATGCTAGTTATTGAGAAATACGGTTGTATATGTGGATTGTTTCCCTTTTTTTTTTGATATCTCGAACAAGGGAAACAAATTGTAATTGACTGAAGTGGTAATATAAGCTGAATAAGCCCCCCTTATAGTCGACGTTTGAGTCTTAGTGAACCCAAACCTATAAAAATAGGACGAGACTATAGAAACTATAGATATCTAGACAATCTTCCATATTCATAAGCTCTCCACTAGCAGAGTGGTTACCGTGTTGGCTTGAGAGGGCTTGAACCATGAGTTCCATTAGTTCCAATTCAGGTCATTCCCCCATTTTTTAAAATATTTGAAATCTTTTTTAATTGTTAGTCTAAATCTATTACAAATTTAATTGCACGACTGATCCAAACTAATTGATACAAGTACTCTTGATATAACCTTTTTTTAAAGTATTTTTTCATATTTTCATGTTTTTCTTTGCATTACTTGACATGAAGCTGAAAGTACGTTAAGCTGATCAAGTTGCACTGAAACAAAAAGAGAGAAATAGAGTCTTGATTAACCCAATAAAGCGAATGTTTGGGACTATGTAAACTCCAAGAAAATCTCATGCAAGAGTTTAATACGCTATGAAAGTATGGGCGATGAACTGCTTTAATAAGTCTGTTTAACACAAATGTTGTTTAATGTACTCGTTGAACAGCCTTAGATTTATTGGCAAGTTTCATGCAATAAATTGTTAGCTAAGTTTTTAAAATTTACTTTTTTTAAAAACTCCTTTTTTTCATATAACCCCATTATCAATAGTAATAGTTAGGTAACAAATCTTAAACAATATACACCATAATGAAATTATGGGTGAAAAATCCTTCTGAATGTTTAGCGAATCCTGTGCCTTCGTGAATCTTTCCCTGAATATTAAATAGCTTTTGATAAGGTGAGTCAAAACTTGTCAAAAATATTTGAGGCGTTACAAATGTCTTCCTACAAGTAATCAACTTTAGGATATGGAATAAAAACTATAGAAAATAAGATATCATTAATGCCATTTTTTAAAGATTCCACCAATAAGTGACGCCATTTATCTTGATATCCTTACAGTAATAGTTCGTCCTATGAAATAAAAACAAATTTCTAATTTGCATATGTTTTTACTAGGCATTCATGTAGCCAGCTTAGTTTGCAATCCATTCTAATCAATAGATTCTAAATGTCAATAATTTGTAGCAATCATAGGATAAGTTTTCTGCCGTAAAAACAAAAGCAGTTAATGTTGCAGTTAATGTTGCAGTTAATGTTCCAGGAAGCAACGCCCTATCCGTGGTTGGCCATCGATCAGTTCAAAAAATGGTACCTCCCAGTGTGCAGTAATGTTGGAGAATAAAAACTTCAAGTTCTTAAACAATCGTACTTAATAATGTGCATTTTCAACAAAATAAACAGATTTTCCTACACAGACACGTACACACACACACACACAACAAAGTTACACTGTCGAGGACAAAATATGTGTAACAATATTTTAATTTCTTTAATTGTATACAAATAGAAGCTGTTTTAAATGTTGATTTATTTTTCTGTGAGATTGGTATAAATCTCCAGTAAATTCAGCTAACAAACTATGGACAAATTGATAATCTATGTGTTATATGTTGCATATAACAATGTGTATACGCTTTGTAACACCACAAATTCAATTCTGTTTCAATTATTGGTAATGAATGTTTGAACGATTGGAAGATCACGCTTAGAATCTTTTCAGATTGACTTTCAGATTCAATAAAACTGTGACATGATATCCATCTGTTGATTTTTTTTATATATCACGAATATCTTTTTATTATTTGTTTCATTATTTGTGTTCTTTGTTGATCTTTTGGTATTTGGACGAGAAATACGAAATTCACAACTTGTTCTAAGAACGTTTAAATGTGTATGTTTTATCTACGTTGAACTGTGACAAGTCAAATACTTTTTCTCTGCGGAATGGAAGACCACAGCATCCCTAAACGATTCTTCTATGGCCGACTAAGCGAAGAAAGGCGCTCGCAAGCCGATCAGAGAAAATGATATGATTCAGGGACACCCTCAAAGTTTCTCTGAAGGCGTTTAGCATAGAGCCAGCCACCTGGGAGACAGAGGCACATGACAGAACAGCATGGCGTGCGCTGTGAAAAGAGAAAAAACGTTGGCAGAAGAAAAGCGCCAGAGAAGAAAAGCAAGGCCAATGACACTGGCCAAAGCTGAAATAACCTGCCCAGTTTGCAGCCGAACATTCCGCGCTCACATATTTCTCACCAGCTACATGAGGTGGCATAAAACCAAAGTGCAAAGCCCTTAGACCCCCTAGATAACAAAAGGCAGACCCTACAGATTACTGCCAGATACCTGGACGTGCTGTAAGGGATTAATCCCAGTACGGAGCCTTAGTGCATGGAGGATTACAAATGGTGAGAACCACCCCGGGCACCATACCCTGCCTCATCCTAGCGCCCGTGTGGAAACGGTCGTGAGAAGGGACGGCTATGCCAAACGGTAGCACAACAAGGCTTCCTTGGAAGCGCCTAAGGAGTGAGAGAACATCCTCATTGCACTGTACGGGAATGTAAAAAGCTCCCGAAGTGATCTGTCAACGTCCGGGCGCCGTCCCTCAAGATGTCGTTACATAAATGGCGTGTCCCACACGGTTAGCCTGGTAGATTAAAAGAAAATGACGGGGGTTCGCGGTGGTGCTGCCTTCGGTCTCGCCTCTAGATCGCAGGACCGGAGTGTCCGAGAACGCGAAATCAAACTCTAAGTTTAACCCCGAGTCTCATCCCCGTCAGACATGGTGGCGGGAAGGGAAGGAGGAACTCGCTGTCCATTCCAGGCCGGTGGAAAGGAGTTCTTGTTCGCTTTTGCTGGCCTTAGAGTTCCAAGTGCGACGCACAACTTACTTGACAATTTCAGATGTTGAGAACCACTTCTTTATAAACACTGCGGCGACCAAAAAGCGCTGCTGATTTTAGCGAGATTTTTGTCTATTTCTCGTGATTGTGACGCATGGTTGGACACTGTACTGGTCAAGTGGTCAACAAAATTATGGAAATGGCCTACACATTGATTTTGTGGGACTCGGTTAGTTTCGTATATGGACTTTTGAAGCAAGCCCGCCCCCCGTTTTTCTGAGGTTGATGGACAGTGCAAACGAAGCTGCAGTCTCAACAAACTCGTAGACAACAACTTGAAGCTTCTGCTTGGTGTGTGCAAGTAGGGCGAAATCACCCGTATAGAGTAGCTCAGTAGCTTAATCTCTTTTTAGCAAGTGAGAGCTATCCTCTTATGTTAAATATACTGCCATCGGCCTGGAACTTGATGTATAAATATAAAGGAGATTTAAGTCACATTTACGATGATACAAAAGTTAAATAAACTTTTATAGTGAATGTATTCCATAGAGTTCTATATGTGTCCCCTTCAAACCTTTTTTTTTTTTAATTACTGCTCTTGTTGTCTCGGTTTCCTTAGACAAAAAAATAGTTCAAATAGAAGAGTTTGTTTTTTATTATTATCTAGACAATCTGAAACCACCAGTTACAATATAGATGGAACAACTTAAAACAATGAGCAGAAAGTAACCTAGATTTGATGACCTAGATTTGGTGGATGCTTCTCATCAATCTTTATCAGGGACGGACTGGGTGTCAAAATCAGCCCAAGCATTTCTATACCATCCGGCCCATAACTTGCCATAAGATGTTCAAGGAATGCGGAAAAAAATACCTGTACTTTTCATGACAGTGGACGTCTTATTAGTTGCTATGTGGGGTTAAACAGATGGACAGTGGTCATTAAAGAGAGAACTGATGATATCTTTGAAAATGTAATATTAGCTAGAGCCTGGCTCGTGGCTTGTAATCACCACTGATCAATCCAATAATCTTAACAGTTTTAGCTACACATTTATGTCTTGTGTAGCACGAGAACCTTGTGGACCATGGAGTGCGTCGTTTGAATCACTTCTTCTGTTTTCAACCATTTATCAGTCAGTGGGAGCTAGTCCTAGACCTATCGTTATAGTAGGCCGCAACATTGACCTACGACATCGCCACCTGTAGGCCGTTTAGACCAATAGCTAGCTTATTGCCACGACGTCACGACCTGGTGTAACTATTCTTGGCTCGTCTGGTCGATCCAACTGTGACATGGATGGAAGAGGACGAAATGAGCCACTGGATGTTTCGAGGCACTTTCACAGTTCAAAGAATTGATTACAAGAATCTTAATGACTCAAAATTATAGAAAAGTAACAGCGAGTTTGTAGATCAAGTTCAGACGCTCTTCAATTAATAGTAAATAATGAATTTCTTTCAACAAAACTAACAAAAGAAAATACTAGCTAAAAGTAGAAGTAAAAGTAGCTGAAAAAAGCTAAGACCAAGTAGAATGACATGAGATTTCTCTTTTGTCGCCCTGAATGATTGCATCGATGAAAGAAGACCAGCTCTGAGTTTGGTACAGACACTAATGGAACTCTCAATGCACGTTCAAAGTTATACAGTCCGAACAGTTGAAAACGTCTCCAGAATGAATAGGTCACTTCAACTACAAACGCAAAAAAAGAAAAAAGAGCGACTAAAAAGCCGTGTATGTTCGACAATTTTTTTCAAAAAAAGTATTTCGTGTTGTCAGATGGCTCGCGTCACTCTCGCTCTGACATGATTTATCTCATTTTTTCTCGAGTCACCTCGTGACTGTGTTATTAAGGGCCTATGTCATATGACTGTGTTATTAGGGGCCTATGTCATATTATTATCAACTCCCCGCATGTCTGGTATAATTACTTGGCACATTGTTTCCCCCACTTTCATTCTGGGATCAAGTTGTAACTTTACAAAATTATTCATTGCCCCTTACAATGAATCGATGAAAAATTAAACAATTATTCAATTAATTTGTAGTAATCCATAAACTGGCAGTTATTACGTATTTTCCCTTTATATAATTATATTATACTAATCGACCTGTGGCATAGCATACACCGCTATTTTCCAGGGCAGGCCTTAGGCACTGCAACATATGCGACCACAGTGGGTCCCGCACTTTCTTTGGACCCGTGCTAAATTTTAGGTGTATAAATTATTAAATTGAACCATTTTATAACATATAACAGATTTCCCGCGGCCTCTTGACGACCCTCGGCATAGCATACGCCGCTATTTTCCAGGGCAGGCCTTAGGCACTGCAAAATATGCGACCGCAGTGGGTCCCGCACTTTCATTGGACCTATGCTAATCTTTTACGTGTGTAAATAATTAAATTAAGTTACACAAAGTTAATTCCTTTTTCCAGTCTATATTTATTTATGTCTATGGACCCGTGCTAATTTTTAGGTGTATAAATTATTAAATTAAACCATTTTATAGCATATAACAGATTTCCCGTGGCCTCTTGGACTTGATTTACCAGAAGCCCCTGGAAATCTCATGAAATGTTATTAAATATAGGCCTACGAAAAAGTCCTGGAAATCTCCGGAAATTATTAAATGTCGATCTAGATTAGTTTCAAAGAGTCTTACGACACAATATAATCTCTTCCGGCTTCCACTTTTTTAACCTCCCTTCCATTCACTACACAAATTCATAAGAGAGTTTTATGAAACAAATATTTGTGCATTGTACTTCATTTTATGTCTAGAATCTATAATTGTGTTTAATCTCTAAGACAGAAGATCATGCAATTTTTAAATTTGTCATAATTTAGAAATCATAATTCAATAGTAGATATATATACACGTTTTTTCAAGTTACACGAAGTTACTTCCTTTTTCCAGTCTATATTTATTTATGTCTATGCTATTTTGTGAATGAAATAGTGCGGATTGGGTCCATTCACACCGCGTGCGTACGCCATGGGATCTTCCCTATTTACTTGTTGCTTGCATGTTGTTGCTTGCATGTTGTTGTTTGACCTCTTACTTAGAGGAATATATATATATATATATATATATATATATATATATATATATTGTTTATTTACTAATCATCATAACATTGGTAAATTCACTTATTTTGACATAATATTTCCTTTCTCTCAATCGTGGTGTAGCCCATATGTAAATTGTGTGTGAGTCTGGTGTGAATGAACATTCTGTTTCTCTTTATAGTTATAATGTTTTGTTTGGTATAATGCACAAATTGTAAGACAAATTTCCTTATGGACAATAAAGATTATTATTATTATTATTATTATTATTATTATATATAACGTTTCACTATCTTGTTGTCTTTGTTACGTTTTCTCTGTCACATTGCCTCTTTCTCGATATCAGTCACGTTTTATCAATCACGTTGTCTGTCACGTTCTCTCTGTTAGCTAGTCTATGTAGCGTAGTATGTGTTATGTGCTACTATGGTGACGGTGGTAAGAGGTTAGCTATGCAGTGTGAATGGTGCAAGATAAGCGTTATTGTCGTCAGAGGTTCATAGGTAGGTGAGACAACTCTAGAATTCCAGAATGAAAAGACGTGTTTTTGTAGTGAGTTTCATTTTGTTAAATACCATTTTAATATTATTTTTAATGTCTGCCAGGGGCGTAGCTAGGGGTTCGGGGGCCCGGGGGGATCTGGGGGCCCCTAGCATTTTGGCATTCGACATATGAAATGACATAATGTACGCAAAAAATATATAAGCCCAAGATTAAATTAGTTCAGTATATCAGTAAACTTAACAAAAAAAATATCATTAACTCTTTCTCACGTAATTATTTGTCCACGTTTTGAATGAATTCTTGATTTTGATAATTACTATTTCACTAACCCTGTTATTATTGGGGATCAATAGTTTTTTTTTGTTTATTATCAGAAAATGTTGTATTTGGTATAGAATTAAAGGGAAATGCATGCCCTTTTTATATAATTCAAAGTCAAGTTCGAAAAAAAATTAACATTAATTTAATTTGATGAGGTCAAAATCAACGATGGTATCGTCGATTAGGAGATAAAGAGTTAAGACTCTTTTAATAAATAATACCGTTGTTTGTTAGCTAAAAAATACACACGTGACAAATCTCAATTCATATCTCTTCACGTCCTGCATTCTGTACAGCAAAGACATCTATAGCATTATCTACATCGATACCATCTAGTATTTGTGACTTCACTGACATTAAAGCCATGATAAGCCTTTCTTGCGTCATTGTGCTCCTGGGATAGATTTTGATGAACTTGAGCTTTGAGAATGACGCAAGGGAGGGGGCCTGAGTTAGCGGTATTCGGAGGAGGTTGCAAAGTTTAAGCACACGTTATTACCATATGAAGCCCGTTTCCGCAACATGTCTATTGTGGATTGCATTACTGGTTTGTTGATCAAAACTGCTCGTACATCAATGACATCTTTGAACAAGCGATTTGCCATTTATTTCATCAAACAGGAAAAAGTAACACAGTTTGTCATAAGCGTGTCATCATCCAACAGGTGTCTTGGTTCAAGAAGAAACCCAAAGGTATCCATTTTTTCCAGCATTTGTCATCTGTCCTTCATCACCATTTGAAATCTGTCCAGCACTTCTGTCGCAACACGTTTGAATTGCAGTTCAATTGGCAGTCCTACATTAGAACTCAACATAAAGTCTTTTCTTTCTTCTGGTTGTTTTGATTACAGGGAATCCATATTATTCACTACATTCTTTTCGTTTTCGTTAGATTGGGTGATCAGTTTCGTCAGTTTCTCGTCATGTAGCTGAAAGGATGCTCGAGTATAGAAATACTCCGATAAGCATCACAGCTGCTGATGAGTAGAAGACTTAGGGACATTAATCCAACTGATCCAAAACTATTGAAACCATCGGTAACTGAAAATGCGACATTACTCAACGAACGACAGATGAAAAGCAAAGTGAAATACGATGCAAAAGCAAGACTACCTAAAGATTACTCTGTCAGAGAGAAAGTGAGAGTTCGTCTAGAACAAACATAGCAGAAAGTAGTTGTCATTAAAAAAAAAACATTCCTCACCCAGATCTTACATCATAAACAAACGATGAGAAAACATACAGAAGAAATTAACGCTTTTTGAACAAGGGTTTCGATCACGATATCTTTGGGTACTATGATACCGATGAAGGCACGGAACAGTAAACTGTTAGAACAAACGAAACAGACAATTATAGACCAACGTCTAGAGAACCTGTTGTGCCAGTCAAGACAACCAGAAGTGGTCGAATTGTTAAAGTTCCTAGTAGATATCAGTTTAAGAACTTTAGTAGGAAGGATGTGATAATAACTTGAAAAGGAAGGATCTCTGGGGTTAATTTGGAAAAAAGATTTATTCGTGGCCAGTAGCGTCCTTAGGGAGTTGCAAGTGGTGCATGAAAAGGGGGGCACCGCGATCGGAGATTTTATTGTCACAAACTTGATCACCACATATTTTCCTAATACAATCCAATTGGATGTCGATGTTTTGCATACAAAATAAAATATATGGATTGGTTGCTTCCGTCTATTTGTTTTTTTCCCAATAGGCTATGCCGCTATGGCCATGGGAGTAATTTTGAAACTTTTTTTTTAAAGTTGAAAGAATTTTCGTTATGCAGAACAATTACAATACAGTATATATAGCACTTAGCGCGGCCAGTAGTAAGCCAACAAAGGCTACGCAATGTTCTATGTTTTGTAACAAAAAGGAAGGCCCACAGCGTTAAGGCTGACATACTGTCTTGTTATTGTTACAGCGTTAGAGACAGATTAGCAGGTTAGCGTGATGTGGTACGGTATATATAGTTTATCCTTACGGGGCCCCGCACATGACACACGCACAGGGTCCCGCGCACTGCTAAGGACGCCCCTGTTCGTGGCAACAAAGAGAGTAATATTCTTAGTTTTTGCTGCACGCACGTTAGATCTCTTTTGAAAGTAAAATAAATCGGCAACAAATCTATTAAAGATTTGCATTTTAAAATGTAAAACTAACTAACTTTTCGCTTTCGGAAAAATATTTTAAAACGTACTGGTACTTGACACTATTTGTCAATCAAATGTATTAATTTATGTATTTACAAACAAATTTTGGACACCCGTTTGGGGGCCCCCCCTAAGTGGGGGCCCGGGGGGATTTTCAAAATCGCCCCCTCCCTCCCCCCTCCTACGCTACGCCACTGATGTCTGCTATATTATTTAAATTTTATATCAAGTTGATTTTGTCGATATCGTAATAAAAGTTCTTTTTAATACTGTTCAGGAAGAAGTTTTTCAAGTTATTTCAAGTTTTACAAATTAAAATCTAAAACGCGTACAGCGGCTGTCTACCAGCGATCTGGTGCGAAAAGTCAACGACCTTCCACAACACGGGCTCTCATTGTCTTTCTTTTTTTTTTTCTATATTTCAATGTCCGTGATCACATGTTGCACATAAAAATAACGTCAAGAAAAATGAGAATTTCACAAATGTAATAATCGACTAATAATAGACTAGTTTTATATACTTCTTATCTGATAGATTGCAGATGTTTTGTTAGATAATTATTACCTTCGCATTTCATGAGTCAATCTAGTCATACCTTCGCATCGCCAAGGCCAGTGCATCATATGGCAGACTATCAAACAATGTTTGGAACAGACGTGGTATCACCACAAACACTAAGCTAGGGGTCTACCGAGCCGTCATCCTACCTACATTGCTCTATGCCTCAGAAACATGGACAGTATACAGAAGACATGCCAAGAAACTAAATCACTTTCACATGACATGTCTAAGAAAAATACTAAATGTCAAATGGCAAGACAGAACGCCAGATACTGAAGTCCTTCAAAGAGCTGGTTTGAAAAGCATCCACACAATCCTGATGCAGTCCCAGCTGCGATGGGCAGGACACGTGTGCAGGATGGAGGACCACCGCATCCCAAAACGTCTCATGTATGGCCAATTAAGAGAAGGCAAGCGCTCGCAAGGTGGTCAAAAAAAGCGCTACAAAGACACCCTCAAAGCTTCTCTAAAGGAGTTCAACATTGACCCAGGCACCTGGGAGACAGAGGCACATGACAGAGTTTCATGGCGCCGCGCTGTGAGATCCGGCGCACAGGTTGCTGAGGAAAAAAGAACAATGCTTGCGAAAGAAAAACGCCAGAGAAGGAAAGCAAGGCAAACGACACTAGCTCCAGCTAAAATTACCTGCCCAGAGTGCGGCCGAACATTCCGGGCTCGCATAGGTCTCACCAGCCACATGAGGAGGCACAAAACCCCAGTGCAAAGCCCTCAGCCCACTGGATGACAAAGTGGTCATCATCGAACCACGATGGACGAACTATATATATCTTCGCATTTCATGAGTCAATCTAGTCATACTTGTTAATCAATAACTTAAGCTCTGCAAAGTTGTTTGTATTCCTGGCTGATTCAGGCCACCCATTCCATTCTTTAATGCAGAGTTGTCCAACATATGGAACACACGCCAAAAGTGGCGCATTTCATTGGTAGAAAAAAAAATCAATAAAAAGCTTGGCTGCTCGATACAAAATAATACTAACCGATTTCTAGAAACAAAAAGTTCCACTGGAATTTAATTTACTAGTTATTACGATAGCCAAATTGACCTAAACGCTCACGCAACCTTGGGCGTCCGCAGGGGGGTGCAAGGGGGTGCACTTGCACCCCCCTGGATTCTGAGTAGCCAAATTCTAGTCATTTTTTCGCACCATCTAATCAATTAATTTCTAAGTAGTAACTAAACAAGTAGTGCTTCCACTGGTTAATGTAGTAGTAGAAATAAGTAGATAAACCTATACGTATGGAATAGATGGCCAACCATGTATGTGCGCGCCTCTGAATTCCAAGTAACCACATTTTAGCCGTTTTTTTTAAATAATGAAATACATCTTCCAGATCTGTTTTTTTATAACGTAGGCTAGATGTAGATTCAGTCAGAATCCAGGGGTGTGCAAGTTCACTATCATGTACACCCCTACGGGCAGGGGCGGACTGGGTGTCAAAATCGGCCCGGGCATTTCTAAACAATCCGGCCCACAAATTGTATGCCACATGATGAGCGTTCAATCATACCTGTTCTCAAAAGCATTGTGTAAATTTTAATAACATATCGAAAGCTGTTAGTAAACAAATAGTTTATTAGATGATTTTGAAACTATCTGATAAGCGCTATTACTAAAGGAATAAAGTATAGCACTTTGAATGGGGAATCTCTTATTGTGATAAATTCTCATTCATATTCAAGACATCTGAAGCTCCTTCATTAACGAACATATTGTTTATGAGTCACTTTCTCTCCTCTCCATTTGCTCAGGCATATTGACTTCAATTTACAAATATAAACCTTCATCCTCCATTATTTAACTGTCCATCCCACACGGCAATGGGGCGCGGTGGCTGAGAGGTTAGGCGCTTCCAAACCAGGGGTCCTGGGTTCGAATCTCGGTGATGACTATGTTTTTTTTATTTCGCAACAGAACATGTCCACTTGTTTTTAGAATCTTAACGTTCAGAAAAAAAATTATATCAAGATTATCTCATATTTAAGCAAAGCCTCTTTATATTTCGACTTAAGTCAATAACTTTGTCGTCTTGTCTTTAGTGTTGTATGACGTTGAGCCTACCCATTCGTAAATGCGATCATGATAACGTCTCTAGTGCTTGCGAGAAAACATTCATAATTTTAGGCTACTTTTTTTGCACAGGATTCCAGCAATTGTTGCCTAATAAGTTTATATCCTACTGTTTTCTGCTCCTTTTTTTTTTTTTTGCAATTCCAATCCGCACATTCCTATACTGTTTAAGATAATAATTGTGATTTGTAAAGGACTTCGTAGCGGGACCGATTCGTGATCATGTGACAACTCCATCAAACCAATAAGAATTCGTATGCGACTGGTATGTGACTGGACATGTCATTTATAGGACTTGGAGCGTTGTTGTTACTCCCTTTATGGTTTCATCCGACAATATTCACACTGTCGATCTCTATAAAAAACGAAGCACTATAGACGGATGAAAGATATTTAAGACAATGCTTTAGATTTAGTATTAGACTTTAAATAGTACGATGTGTTTTTATTTTATCATAACGCTCAAAGTGTTGCTTTTAAAGAGAATAAAATAAATCTTGAAACAACTTACTGGCATTCATGCGGTCTTTCGGTGGTCCTACCGGCCCATTGGGATACCGGCCCACCGGGCATTTGCCCGAATGCCCATATAGCCAGTCCGCCCCTGCCTACGGGTGCCGTGCATTATTGATTGAAGAGTTTAATAAATTAATATTCAGGAAAGTTTGGTCTAAATCTAAATCTAAAAGACTATCATTAGAATATTATAAAGTGTAGTCATTTAAAAGTAGTGCTTCCACTGAAAAACAGTTGTAAAGATATGCTATTGTTATAACTAGAATAGGCAAATCTGTAGTTCATGTCTGACCATGTAAGATTTATTCTAGGCGTGCAATTTTTTGCTCTACAAAGGGTTTCAAATATTCTATAGCATGTTAGTCGTGACGATTTGTTATATTTGCACATAGCTATAGTTATTATGAATGCCACAAGGTCGACTTTCACAAAACATTCTGTGTTATGATTTAACAGAAGGCAGGAGATTCGCTGGTCATCCACAGCTAAGGTATACTAATGTATGCAAACGCGACATAAAGGTCTTCAAAATCCAGATGCCAACACGATAGTAGTAGAAAGAAGGTTGAAAGTACAAAGGATTGGCATCTTTAGTCACACAAGAAGATGCAAAGGGAAAAAATCGTCTTGAGACGTACAATGCTACAATTATTTGTTTATTTAGCTAAGGTCTAGACATTTTTTTTTTGCCAATTATCTTTCTATGTGATAAATGCTATATAGTTGCGGTCAGTGACAGCGCTCTATAAAACAGCTGGCTAAACACGTGCACCTGTTTACAATAGAAGAGATACAAGAAAGTTCTTCACATGTCGTCATTCGAGTCAAAACGTTGATTTGGATCAACGAAGCACTGGCAGCAGCAAGAGCCCAAAAACTACAAGCTGCGCCATCACGAATTAACTGCATTTGCTGGGCATTTTAGTGATGAAACTGCAGATATCTCAGGCACTGAGCAGATGTCTTTGAGTGTTCGGTTTGTTGATTGCGATTGTATTCGACTTCATTAGTTTAGTTTCTGTGGTAAAGAAATGTCTAACGTCATTGTACAGTCTAGAAATGGACAAACTACTCGGTCAAAGCTGCCCTGTTATGGCTAGAAATCTTCTTCCGTATCAGTCCCCAGAAATAGTGTCAAGCTGAATGTGGCTGGTGCTGATAAGGCGAATGTCTAATAATAATTGGTAGAGACCTCTTCTGGTCTAGTATTTATGAAACATTTACTCCGGCCACTTCAGCCATCGCGTAGTATTACTGTGTGCTGAGGTTATGACACAATGACAAATATATATATATAAAACGTAACTCCACTATTGCAGACAGAGTAGGTTTATTCACACAAAATAAACATTAATAATATACTGGCAACTCACGCCATGCAGATATAGATATCCAGATGAGTGCAATATCAATAACATTAATCCAAAGAAAAATCTTAAGTTAACACTTGAACAAACTTGTCAAATACGTATTACAGTCAGAGAAAATTATATTACAACCACTCTCTGCTGGAGTTCTTCACTAACTGGTTAACACTGACCCTTATTCAAGAGTCCCAAAACGTATCCTCGTGCTGAAAAGCACGGAATATTAAAATAGGTGACAGAGTTTCACTCCATATCACAGCAACTCTAAAACTGGCCTGTGACAAATAGCGTTGGTGCTTAATTTACCTCTTTGTGTGAGACACAATGAACTAAAAATACGAATCTTTTCAAGCTTAAAATCTCAACTTAGAGATCTTTGACTGTTTGGTGGATCTTAAAAAAAGACTGCAAGTGAACCAGATAAACTACACATGTTTAGTAAATGTCTCCTCCTCTTGTGTTTCTGATTTGTCTTTTCATTGTCGTCTTCTTCTTCGTTCTCATTGTTATGTTGGAGGGTTAAGATGACTAGATCAATATATGAGATGAACTGCGAAGTGGTTTCCAAATCGGGGAGCTCTCCATATAGTTTTCTTTCTATTGGGGTGTTTTGGGGCCAGTATCTTATATGGCCTCTTTGTAAAGAGTGCAGTCTTGGAGTACTTGGTCGGCATTCTCTGATAACACTCCACATGGGCAGATTTCACTGGTTCCAATTTTCCGGTACATGTGTTGTTGCATTCTGTTGTGTCCGGTCCTAAGTCGAAAGATTAGAGGTTGATCTTGTCTGGATAGCTTATAGTAAGCATCATCTTTATGTGATTTGGATGTGAGCTCGTCCATTTCTCATTTATTTTATTTTATTTACAATTAATTTCTTCATTTCTTCCGGGTAGAGAGCAGAGTTTATTTGTGAGTTAGTTTTCTCACTCTTGGCGAGTGTGTCAGCCCTCTCATTTCCTTCAAGTTGAATATGAGCTGGGACCCATTGAATAACATTTTTTGCTTTGTTGTTGAGCTTTGTAAGTGCTGTTCTGACCTTTTTAATATAAGAGAAATCAGAGTTTCGCAAGCTTTGGAGGGTTGTTTTCGCATCGGTTAGTAAGACAATCTGACTGGGGGGGGGAACTTGGATTTTTTGCTAACATCTAGTGTAAGTGTTTCCCTTTCTGCTCTGTGGTTGTCAGGGAGCTCTCCAGTTGCAATAAGTTTATCTAGTTTTCTCCATCTGGCCATTCGATGAGAATTCCAGCTCCTCCATTTGTGGTGGCTTTATGGGAAGATCCATCGGTGTAAACTTAGATCCACTGATTGCTAGGATAATTGGTTTGAAGAAAACAGTTCACTATTTCCTTTAGATCTGTTGGTATATAGTCAGATTTTCTATTTATGTTTTCAGTATGTTTTCAATATGGTCTCTTATAATAGGAAGAGGGCTTTCGTCCCAGGGTGGAGATTCATTATGGTGTACTGAGGATTCCAGACTTATTTATCATTGTCGTGAATTATTCATCTGTTCTTAAACCAGTTTCTATGGTGTTGCAGTCTTTCCAACTTAAATTAGTGGCCGCTCAACAGCAGCTCAGCAGTAACATTGATGACATAATAAAAAATCATCTTGACCATCCCGAGGAACACGTCAGAGATGTAATCTTGAGGAAGGAGAGACTACTGGCAGAAAAACATGATATTGAATATTGAGTTGTTACCGCGGAGAAAAAAAAACGTTTGGATTTTGGGAGTTATTCCAGAATACGGATTTACATTACATATTGTAATGCTTTAGTTTCTTCATTACTTATCGGGGGGGGGGCGGCCCACCCCGGGGGGGGGGGATGATCACCCCTACCGTTCCATCCCCCCACCCTGGATCCGCCAGTACTTGCACCCCCCTTGCAAATAATCCTGCGGGCGCCCATGCACGCAACTAATGAGACCAAGACTATATATAACATCATTGTATATGCCCTCGACAATTGTAAGTATATGCTTTTTCATCAGCCTTGAAATTTTTTGTTACCAGTTTAGGCTTTTTGTTACGAGAAAAAAAATGAAAATTTCAATATTTATTAAGAATTTCTTGGTCTGAAGTCACTCTAAGAAAACAAACACAAATGATCAGAAATATTTGAGGAGGCAAAGTCATGTCTAGGAAATCATCGATTAAACAACGGCGACAAAAGTAAACTAAGCCGTCCATGACTGGTTAGAGTTACTGAACTGTAATCTTGCTTAAAAGAATTCTGGGTCGTGCTCTTCCGAGATACATTTTGATTAGAAACCAAGACACTGTGTGTGAGACACTTTTAAACTTTGTAGCATGTTATGGCTACCAGTTGTGACAAATTTGAATAAAGAGAATAAACTGAAGAGAAATCAGAGAAAATTGTAATTTGCAAAATCATTTTAGTGCAAGGTGGGTTAACTTTTTAGAGGAAAAGATCTCAGAAGATTTTGGAAACTGAAAAATGTAGCACATGCTTTTCTCGAAGAGACAGAATATAAAGAAAGATGTAGTTGCCTTAGGACAAGAGCTCTTCTGTGTGCTGAAATATGTATGTTTAATTAAGTAAATCAAATCTAAAACTGCATATATGTGCATATAATACTGTTGAGCAGTAAAGGTTTTTGAGACGTTGTACATAGTTCAAGATCAAATACACTGTTCATTGAAATATACTTGCTGGAAATCATCAATTATAAGGTCATAGTCGCAGATATAGGAGCATTAGCGAGTGGTCACAACAAGATCAGTTTTTCAAGTTCATTACAAAGAGCGAATACCCAAAATTATTCCTAGTTAATGATTTTGTTGGATCATTTACCAGCTGACAGATCAGCCTGAAGTCCCGTTGATCTGATAGTTTTATGTCCAACACTTAAGGCTACGGAGGCGCGGAGGCTGGGCGGTTAAGCGCTTGGCTTCTGAACCGGGGGCCCGGGTTCGAATACTAGTGAATGCTGGGATTTTTATTTGGGATCCTTGGGTGCCTCTGAGTCCACCCAGTTCTAATGGGTACCTGACATTAGTTGGGGAAAAGTAAATGCGGTAGGTCGTTGTGCTGGCCAGATGACATCCTCGTTAACCGTAGGCCAAAGAATCAGATGACCTTTACATCATCTGCCTTATAGACCACAAGGTCTGAAAGGGAAACTTTACTTTTTAATTAAAGCTATGCCAATAAACGATGTCCCTGGACATCAGGTAACTCCACAATTGGACAGACCGATAGTGTTTTTAGATTTTCACTTATCGTCAACCCAAGACTGAAGCCAAACAGCATTGCAGTGAGCTCATGAGGAATATATATAATCTAAGATTGATTATGATTTCCGGTTATGTCGGGTCTTAAACTCAGCATTAGCTTTTTCATCATAGGAATCCTTGGGCTCTAGTCCTCGTTTCTTGCTTTTTTGGGGGGTATTTCTTTCACCTCTGTTTTGGGCTTTCTTCTTTTTTGTTTTCAATCATGTAAAAGAAAACACATAACACATTACTTTATATCAATAATAAAACAAAGAATATTTTATTAAAACAAAATTTTGTGAAGGCAATAATCTCAAAAATATAATAAAATATAATGATTTCCATCATGAACGTCGAGTAGACTGATTCAAAGGTCCGGAAAATGATGCCAAAGTCAATTTACCTAAATCTTAAAAATTTTTCTCAAATCAAATATTCCAAAAAAAAATTTAAGGGTTTAAATTTTTTCCCCTTAAGAACCCAAGACAAAGGACCTTCATCCTATATCATCCGGATATCTCTGGGGTCTGTTAGAGTTAAAAAAAAATAATTATATAATGAAACAATATGTTTACTATAATAGTACAGAAACAAAAGAAAATCTGCTGCCGAGGACAAACGCAGACGACGAAAAGAAAATCTAAATCGACCACCTGCGGACAATGGTTTTGCTTGCCCTGGATGTGGCAAAATATATAGGTCACAGCTGAGGTTGCACAGCCACGGGATATACTGTAGTCCTCACTAATCTTTGGACTCGAAGACAAGCCTTATATTCAGAAACAATATAAGTATGAAGAGCATGAAGATTATTACATTTTTAATATAACTCTTTTTTGTTATGTCCGGTCTGTTAGACTTAATTTAGAAAAAGGATTACAGAGTACAAGCAAAATATAAGCTGTTTTCACATATTTAAAATACAAAACAAAAATGAAAAAAAAAACTTTAAGAAAAATAAATAATTTGCAGCTGTATCGAAAATTTAATTAGTGACATTCAGGACTATTCTATTTCTTAACCAAACTCAACCCCTCCACCCCCCATTCCTGTAATGCTACCAATAGTTTTATGAACAGACAAGGAAAAAAATGAATGGGATGATATGTAAACGATTGTCATTTAAAACGCACGATTAAGGCTATATCTAATGGAAATCAAATCCTTACAAATGGCATTAAGGTTAAAACACTGGCTTTAGTGTTTCTATAGATTTTAAGACAAAAATCAGAATATTTTAATGGAGTTTTTAAATTCTATTTTTTGATCGTTTTTTACAAACGTGCATTTTTTTCACTTTGATATCATCCACAAGTTCTCAACTAATTAAGAGTCATGGGCAAAAGCGCAGTGGGCCCCTAATGGTCGTAGGCCCGGGTTCATTGAACCCCTTCGCGCCATGGACGCTACGCCACTGAAACTGCATGGCATGGAGCAAGGACACATTGATTTCTACATTTGTAAATGATATCATTGATTCAAAATGAAATTAAAACAGTTTATCTTTTATTTAAGAAAAAGGATTTGAGTCGATTCCCACATGAACAAAGTGTTGAAGTTCAAGTAAGTTCTAAAAAATGCATTCAAGACTCATTTGAATAATTTTTACTGATTAGGAAGACAACATGCTTGTATTTATAAATCAAACTTTCAGTTACTGAGAAAAATATTCTGAAGATTCCTTACACATGGAACTTACTAGTCTGCAAACAATCTAGTACTGAAAGTGGAATTTGATTAACTTAACTCAGTACCAAATGAAATCTTAATGATTAATTTTGAAGATCATTTTTAGAACAAAGAACATTTGCCCATAGTTACGTCTGTCAGATACTTATGAGATTAAACATTGCATCCATGAATAAGAAGATTTAAAAAAAAAAACTGAAGTTAAGTAATTCAAAACTTTAAATGGAAACTAAAACTGTAAACAAAGACAGACTTAATAAGTAACGCTTTTTTTTTTACCCCCCTTTTACAACACACAAATGTGTTTAAAAACAACCAAGTGTGTGCAAATGCCCTACTTAAAAGGCCTGAAACTTGTTACATTTTAATTGGCGCATCGGAATAAGAAGTGAAAGACATTGGCGCACGGAAGCAAATGGCTGTCCACCCCGGCTCTAATGGCAGTAGGGAAGAAGGACCACTTAAACCAATTTGTTCTTGTCTTTTAAACCTATATTATCTTGACTCGCTACTAACTGCTGTGTTGACTTCTCTAAAAAGCGAAGGTTCATCTCCTCACGAGTTACCTTGAACTATAAATTGAAATGAGTAACTTAGCCCTAATTGTTTCTTAATTGACTAATCACTCCCAGGCACCAAAGCTAGAAGAAAACCTTAGGACAGAAACGTTATTGCAATAATGTTGTATAGCATCATTGTGCCCCCATCCCTAGCTTATAAACTTTTATTCTAACATAGTCTACAGGTCATGTTAACAATATAGTTATTCTTGCCCATTTTTCATTCTTTATTTTTCTAAATTGCCTAGCGGGACGGGGGGTTGTAAGTACAAAAATTAGTTCCTCTTACAAGCATGCATAAAGATAATACGAAACAAAACAAAAGTGAATAAAGAAATAATGATGTTAAATGATGTTAAAGTAGAATTATTTCCACCCCCACTATCAATACAAGCAATATTATGTTCCTCTATTTCATAATGTGATTCAATTGTAATGCATTTCAAAATGTATAAACTATAGTTCCATGTCGTGTCCTAACCAGTAGGAATCAAGCCACCAAGTAACTCCGGCCAGAAAACTTTCCTGAAAATTATTTTCTGATAAGCAGAACTAGGGGTCAGTTGTTGCATAATTAGGAGTCCGATGTCTCCCGATCAGAGGGGTCAGTTATTCTGACCATGTCACATCTGTGAGAGTATAATGAACATTGATCATGACAACGATATCAGACAGGATATTTTGTTATCGCTTTTCTATTTTCATGGTATACATATGAAAAGTTCATCTTGTAGTTGTGTTTTTTTTAACTAGCCAAGAAGAATAGAAGTTAAAAAACGATTGCATTAGATTGTTATAAAGTTCTCACAAGCAAACATATCATAAATAAATGATTATAGTTTTGTACATAATCCGATCGCCCTCTTGAATGAAAGGCAAACAGGGCGAGTAAATGTTGAAAGTTTGACTAATGGAAGTGACTAGACTGTCTGGCGACTAGCCATGTCTTTAAGAAATATTGGCTACACCGCATTGGACTACAACATCATTTTTATAACATTGCTTTTATTTCTTGGGTCGCACAGCTTGACTTCCTGAGAGGGACTTAACTATACTTCATAATACTTTATACAAAGAGTATATAAACCCA
>JADKLZ010000003.1:23178304-23195218 GCA_021533235.1 Biomphalaria straminea
TCGAAAGCCAAGTACTTATCCACTCAGCCACATCGTCTCCAAGCCTTCTATTAGATCTATAGAAATAGTCTATCCTCTTTTTATTAAAAATGTGTACTTTGTATATGTAATAGACATTTTCAAACAAAAATTGCTTACACACATTTCGTAAGAGTAAAGTCCAAATAATTAATACTTATGAAAGAAAATAAACAAAGAGGTGTATTCCCTTTGGGGGACTGGACGGGGTAGGGAAAGGAGCCACCGTGACATTAAAATAGCGCCCCATGTTACGCCACTATGTCGTCACTTTACCACATCAAACGTAACGGATAGCTTCTCGCGGCGCGGGTACTGGCGCTACTCCCCGCGCGTGTATGGACGTGCTGACGAGACCAGACAGAATGTGAGTAACTCTATTACGGGGAGTCGTCATCATCTACTTATGAATGAGCTTATGTTGTTTTGGTTAGTTGACAAAATAAAAGGACGGATTTTTTTTCCTTCGTTATTTTCATGCTTCGTTGATCTACTAAAAAAATCGTCTATCCTGTTTAAATTGGTGAGTTAATGGATGTTTATAATTGTATCCAAAGTAACATTAGGTAATTTTTTTTTTCTTTTTGTTCTTCAATTTCAAATATTTTTTTTATTTATTAAAAAACTATTTCGTTCCTTTTTTTCGTCCTTCCATCCTTTCTATTTTGGTTTCTTCTTTTTATTTCGTTCTTTTAGTTTCGTCATTGTTTCTCCCGTTCTTCTATTCTTTCTTTCTATCTTTGCTTTTTTTTTTCTTCATCTTTTCTTCTTTCTTCATTCTTTCTTTCGTCTTTTCTTCTTTCATTCTGCCTATTCTTGTGTTTTACTTTTATATTCTTGAAGTCTTAACATTTACTTGTTTATGTATTTCTTGAACGTTGTTTTATCTCTGTCATCTATTTCCATTCTCTTTTCTTTCTTTTTTTTTTTTGTATCCCCACCTCATTTGTGTCTTCTTGCTCTGCCTCCCTCTCCCCTCTTCTTGCGGAATGTTTTCTACAAGCTTTATCTGATCTTTCCGAAATTGCACACTCAACCAGCTAAACAAGCCAGGACTGAGGAATTTTGGAGTTCTTCGAGACAGACATTAGAGTCTATTTTATTACAAATTGAGAATCCCCTCGTTGTGTCACGCCTTAGAAGCTACCCCCCCCCTTTCTCAAAGTTTTCTCGGCGAGATCCGAGACAGTAAGATTTCCTGCATTCTAAGCTCCTGACTGAAGCTTAAAACGCATACGATCTCTGAAGAGGTTCCTCAATAAAGTCAATCAGTGATTCGGCCTCCTTTATCTTTGCAATTAATATGATCCACCCATGCACACACAAAATTAGGGACACCAAAAGCTCGCCTTAGGAATTTATTAAAAGTACTCTCGTTGGGTCCCGCCTTAGAAGCTAGCTTTCCCAAACCCCGTGTAGTTTCCTCAGCGAAATCCAAGGCGGAGAGATTATCATGCATTGTAAACTCCAGACTGAAGTTTAAAAAAAAAACATGCCATCTCTGAGGAGTCAATCAGTGATGCGGCCCCGTTAATCTTTGCCATTAATATGATCCTCCAACACACACACACACACACACACACACACACACAATTAGGGACACTAAAAAAGACGCCTTAGGAATTGATGAAAAGAAATACTTCTCTTTTTACTTAATACAAATAGATATGCCCTTTATAGCACCAAAGTGCTGAGTGGTTGCATTAGACTTTATCTTGTTCACTTTGACAAATCCACATACACGCTCACTCTATTTGGATTTACGACTGTAGAGTCTTGAAGATCTCTGTGTGAATGATTGTAAAAACCTGAAGTTCTCTGTCTCAATGATTATAGTGACCTGAAGATCTCTGTCTGAATTGTTGTAAAGACCTGAAGATCTCTGTCTGACTGATTGTAAAGACCTGAAGATCTCTGTCTGAATTATTGTAATGACCTGAATATTTCTGTCTGAATGATTGTTATGACATGAATATCTCTGTCTGAATGATTGTAAAGACCTGAAGATCTCTGTTTGATTGTCTGTGGCGCTTAATTTTTATGTCGTCTGTCACCGAAATCTTGATGTCCTGAAATAATCAAAATCTAGCTGATAAATCTATAAAACTATCGATCCAAGTGACTTTTTTTCCAACCAACAGTCATTGTCAAGCTATGGTTCCCTCCCTTTGCTTACAAACGTCTACCTCCAAATTGCCGCCAATTATTTGAAATTTATGTTGGCTTGGCGCATTTTAGTGTCAAAGGTGAAACCATTTTGACCTCCGCCAACTACCGACAATAAACAATTATTTCTGTGCTTTTAACAATCAATTTGGAACTGGAAGCATTAGACCACTGTGGTGGCCCCAATTGCTTTGTGAAGCACAAGTCAGCTGTCTCAGTCACAAACTCACACACACACACACTGAGACACACACATTTGCAAGCATAAAATGCGTGGTTCCATAAAACGCGATTCACGCGTGAAATTGACGCGAATATATAAACAAGAAAATCACGTGACTCATTAACAGACCAAACGAGGCATTGAACTATGAAGAAGTAGAACAGTTTGGGACGTTGACAGTTAACGTGTGACCTTCTGAGAATAAAAAGAGTTTTAAAAGAACGTCTTTACGTTTTTAGTACATGAAGAATTAAGTTCACGGTCACCCAAGACTAAAATACAACAAGATTACAAAGAGAGTTTGTGTGATACACAAACTCAGAGGCGGCCCCCGTCGGAGTCGGATCCCTGTCAGATCCGCCTATTTGCAAGATGTTTCGGATTTTCCTTCTAAGTTGAAAATAATTAACTTCTCGCTGGACGACGGAGGATGGCGAGCAGGGTATAAACCTGCCTTATCTTGATGTTTGCGCACTAGACTTTAGTTCGGATTTATCGTTGGTCCCTGGCTCAATTCCTGTATGCTCCCGTCCTTAAACTATCGCAATATTTCTGAAAGAACAGTAAAGGTTAAATCATATTTTCAAAAGCCTTTAGTGTTTTTTTTCCTAACCGAGACGGACAGACCAACCAACAGACAAAACGCACAAAAATATGCTTCTTTCGATCTAATGGGGGCACTAAACAATTTTTTTTTAAATCTGATTTTTTTTCAAATTTAAGAAATTAGTTTAAAATCATGTCATTTCCGGGCTTTACGCTAGTACACGAAAGCCGCTGCTAAAAGTTCATTTTAAAAAATGTGCGTGATATCTACTTGTAGAAAGCATTTCTTATAGTAACATTTCCTCCCTTACATTTACGTAATTGTTTTAGAATTGGTGTTTTGTTATTAAAAAAATCGCTTGCATAATTAATTTGTATAAATTAAACGGTTTGCTTTTAGAAAACTAAAAGTAGCCGTTGCATCTAAACTTTTCAAGCCGCATTTAATGGTGAAAAAAATGTTTTTCGTATCTCTTCTAGTTTTGGCGCCCTGAGTGTGACAGACGGACAGACGGACATTTTGCACAAACCTAATAGCGGCTTTTCCCCTTACGGGGGCCGCTAAAAATACGTCAAAGAAGCGGAAGAAGCTGCAATTCTCCTTTACAGAATCATTTCTTCGTTTTCTTTGTGTTTCTTAAATGAGTTTCAAAACGTTTGGCCGAGTGGAAACATGTATTGGCACTTATAAATACTTAGATTAAACTGTCATCGCAATGATGAATGTGATATGTTGATCGGAAAGAAGGTATTATATCATCATGTATCAGTCTTAAAATGCTACTTGGCACGAGAATCTTAGAAAAAAAAAACTTCAATGGCTTTTCTCTTAATACACGAGTAGCTTTTTATAAAGCTTATTTCAGCTCTGTCTGTCTGTCTGTCTGTTTGGTACACATTTTGTCCACGTTATTTCTCTCACTTCTCATTCTTGGATCAGTTGAAACTTAGCGCAATTATTATTTGTCAACACACCAATCAATAAAAATTGACGAATTATTTTGTCCATTGGTCGTAACTAATTAATTTGTGTTTTATATAGACATATAGTACAATGGGAGATAGACCGTATGCAGACAAATGGTCAATTTTAAAGTAACAATAGATAACTCAAAACCTTCTATTTTTATAAGCACTTGTGTAGCTCAGTGGCTTGCGTGTCGGACGTGCATCAATGAGACTTAAGCCACCAAATTCGAATTAAAGTCGAGCAGCTGTAAGAAAAACACGTCACGGAAACGGAAAGCCTTCTCTCAGATCCCCCCTCTCCCCCCCCCCTCCAACTGGTCCACACAAGTCAATAAACCATGGCACAATGAGAATTCTATGAGAATGAAATAGCGCAAACAAAAAATATTGGTAAACATATATTTCCAATTATAAAAGTTTTTTTTAATTCCAGATATTTTACAAATTAATTACTTCATTTGTTTTAGTATATATAATTTTTTTCAATTAGACTTTGTAAAAGTTTTGTTTTTATAAAAGTTTTTTATATTTTAGTTGTTTCCTTTATGCATAACGGGGTTTTGTTTTGACCATTAGCTATATAGAGTTATCTGATCTAAATATTTGGTTTCGTATTCACTTTTACTATAGTGAATTGGGCATCTCGGTGTATAGAAAAGGGAAAGGGGGGTGTCTAGTTAACTAACACGTATAATGGCCCTTTTTATCACGTGGGCTTTAGTGAAAGTAGTGATGTCTGACACACACCTGACTAAGAAGTACCATGTCTTTTCGGCTAAATTCTGTAGAATGAATCAATGACCAGGAACGTTTTATTACCACGATATTTTGTATACAAGAGTCAGGCATACATTTGGATCTAGTCTAATCTAAAACAAAACATGGCGTAGAAAGCTGTAGTGTACTAGTTGATATTAATAGTTGAGTGGTTGTTTTATTATTAAATTTAAAGCTGCTTTAAGTTTATTGAAAGATTATGTAAGTTTTGCTTATACTTTATGTAAATCTAATATACACTATATCTGGATTCTAGAAATAAATATAGGCTAGATCTTTTAGAGTTCTTAATTGGAACTCTATATCTACTGTCTAGATGTCCCTACAACGAAAGTACCAATAAATAATTCCTCAAGTATGAAATCTCCGTTCTAACCGTGTTAAAGTCACGGGTTCAATACCCGATTTGAACAAACATTTCCTTTAATTTTTGTAAAAAAAAAATATTTTAAAGTATATTATTTAGTTATTGTCTTTCTAAAAATGTATGTATTTATGTTTTCTTTATATTTTTATTATTACTCCCGATGACGTAATTTATATGTGTCCATCCTATTGTTGCGTCGTTAAAACAGAGAAAGGTTACCTGGATTAAACAGGGAAATCATGATTTTGCAGTGTGAATAGATAACATGTATTAGTCAACACTTCAATACGCGTTGGGCTTAAGATAACAAAAGATTTGTAAGTACCAACAATATAAGACTGACTAGCTCACTGACTAAAAAAAAATGCCTAGGCATATAATATATACAGTAGAATGTCGTTTATCCGGAACGTCAGATTTCCGGACTGCCTTTTATTACTGTATGGTATCTTAATGGTCCTGTTGATGTGCATCGAAAGATCAGCAATTATTTCTCTCAATAAAGGTAGGCCACTGTGTATAACGCCTTGTTCCCCTTTTTACATTTGGCGCGACATCCTCTATGAATGATCTTTACATTATTGCTTAAAGGGACAGTTTACAATAATAATAATACTCAATAATCGCGTTCGGCTATCCGGGCGACCGATTATCCGGATAGAGTTAGTTTCCAGTTCATTTGGAGAACAGAATATTGTATATATTTTCTGTATGTATGTAAGTTTTTGGTTTGCTTTGGTTTGGGAGATAGTCGAGTTATCTTGTTTATTGTAAGTAAAAACGAAACAGCAGTGTTGCTTAACACCATAGCAGACTGATTTGAGTAAAGAACTGAAGTTTCAACTAACAGCTGTCATGAATCACAATACATATCTACAAGTCATGCAAATCGATACATCGGTATTGGTCCTCATATAACTGAGTTTATTGCTCTTGACGGGAATGAAAGTCTCGTCACTATGTCACTATTTAACGTTATAACGTCCCCTGAATGGGTCAGTTGCAGACCATCACAGCCGTGGAGGGAAAGAAGATTAAAAAACAGAAAGTCTTACCATGGTGAACAGCTTTCTTTTTCTCTAATGAAAATCCAATTTGCATATTCAATTTGAAAAACAGAAGAGTTACACCAATTTTAAGCAAGATACAGGGATGGTGACATCAAACTTTCATTAGCGCTTTTTATTTTCGAAAGATTGGAACGTGACAGACAGACACAACTGTTAGCGGCTTTTTCCCCCCGGGGGGCCTCTAAAAATATCAATTTAACAAATGTTCTTAAACCTTGCTATTTCTTGACAAGGCCTTGGCACAGCTCTGATCATCGCTCTCACCCACTCTCTTCTTTTTCCCATCAGACCCTATTTGGAGCCCTATCTATAGCGTGTCTCAATCTAATTACAACTCGGGGGGGGGGGTGTTAACCGAAAATTTGTCGTTATCCTTCGAATTCGGAAGGATGCTTTCTTAATGGTCATTTTCAGTTAAAGTTGTTTACTGGTCATCACATTTAGGTTAGATTGAGACAAAGAGCGATATCATTGCAACTGACCTATATCAATTCATCATTTGTAAAAACAGAGTTGTGTTTTTTTTTCCCTAGGAGAACTGAGACTAGCAATGTGTGATTAAAGAAAGAAAGAGAGAAAGAGGTATATAGAAAAAAGGAAGAGATGGTAGAAGGGTTCTATAAACAAAAATTTAGATCGAGAAATAGAGTAGACAAAATATACATATGAGAGAGTAAATAGGCTTAGGTAAATACTGAGAGACTGTCAAACGTGCTAGAAGTATTGAATGATGGGGGGGGGGGGGGCCGGTGGGAGAAAGAAGCGGGAGAGGGGGAAGATTTTACCAAGCTGAGAAACAAGGTTTAGAAAGACTCAATCAGAGATGTGTCTGCGTTATTAACAGAGAGGATTGTGTAAGATACTTACAGAGGAAAGAGGTAAAACTAAAAGAGGAATGTGTGCGATAAATTTATAGAGGAAAGAGGCAGAGAGTAAAAAAATGAGAGAAAAAAAAGAGTCTAGAAAGAGTGACAAAGACAGAAAATTGTAAAAGAGAGAAAGTGTGTGTGTGTGTGTGAAAGAAAAGAGAGAGGAGAGAGAAGAGAGAGTCGAACAGTAAATCTAGTACACATTAAAATTATATACATCTTGATGTATGTGTGTTTGTGTAAGTAACTATACACATTTTTTTTACCATACTCAAATCTTTCAACTAAACCATTTATTTGCATACCACGACTCTTCCTTAAATACACTCCTAGACATACAGCTTACCAGATGCTCCGTTTAACATTTTTAACTTTTTTTGATCACTTTTTTTAAACGGATATTATTGAGGTTGTAATATTTTAGAACCACTGGTCTGAATATTGAGAGAGTTTGCAATGTGCTGCTTTTGTTTTTTTGTATAAGTCTCCAGAAGATTCGATTCGCCAGTGTAAAGACAAGACGTAAAATGGTCGCATCATAAGACATGTTTAATCTTCATAGCGTAATTTCATTGAAGCGTCTGGACCGTGGCCTGGACATGAGTGCCGTCAATAAATTATGACTTGAATTATCCATATCCCTTAAGGAGAAGCAGCGGGAGAGGGAAGTGAGGGGGGGGAGCAGAGAGACGTATCACGTGGTTTGTCTAGACAACTATATGGGAGAGTAATTACTAGAGCTTAATCCTTATTTCGTGTAGTCACCGTTGGACGTGGTCGGGATGTGGCGTAGGGAGAGATGTAGACCCTATCTCTGTCGAGATGCAATTTACATCCACATCGTCCCGTGATTGTATTTCATTTAGATTAGAAAGACAGGTTGATTAACACAATCAATTCTCATGGGAGTCAAAGAAATAGCTGAACGATTCGGAGAGGAGAAGAGAAGATAAAATAAGGAAGATAAGATAATAAGATAAGATAGGATGGAAAAGATAAGACAGACACAAGTTTCCTTTCCAGACATGGTTACACCAAAGTTAATGTTAATATCTGGACAGTCATTAAACATGTAAAATGTATAGATAAAATTGAAGAGGAAAGTCTCCTTTCGTACTTCATAGTCTATGGGAGCAGATAAAATAAAGATTATCTGTTTCTCTGGCCGACGTTTTACGAGGATGTCATGTGGCTAGCACAACATACAAACGCCTTTATCTTCCACAACGTGTCTCAGGTACTTAATAGACCTGGGTGACTCGGAGGCGTCGAAAAAAAATCCCGAAGCACAAAATTCTAGTGTTCACAGGGATTTGAACTCGAGACTTCATGGTTCAGATGTCAAGTGCTCTACAACTTAGCCACCACACAAACCCTGTATCTAAAGGAGCAAACAAAAACAAACGAAACAGGCGGGGGGGGGCTTACAAAATTAACTATTTTACGTCGAGTAACAAAGTAAATCTTTGAAAATGTTTATAAATATACATTAAATAATTTAAAACAAAGGGGTGATTCTCTAGCTCACAGGGTCTCAAAAATTTTGACCTGGGACCCTTTTATGTAGTCAAAACTTCAACACGTAAGCTTCGTAAATGCTCAGTATATAAGTTACAATTGTTTTACAAAAAATAATTTTGTTGAAGAAATGTTTAATTGAGAATATAATTTTTTAAAATATCAAATTGATGTCTTCGATGACACAATTTAATGAAAGTCTTTCTGTTTGTATTAATGTTTGCAAGTAACAACCACCTATCTCCACGAGCACACATTTCTAGTCGGTTTCTTTGATTTGTGATGAGGTTCATTTCAGCCCCGATTTCACGTTCTTCCAGAAACGTTTTTAATTGTAAACAATTTTCATCTTCCTGGTGACCACCTACGGTCGTCTTTCGAACCCCAGAGTGTCAACTGACCACAGTTTGAGAAACACTGCTATATCTAATGTATTTTATATTTTTAAGTGCTGCACCATCGATTTTATCTTCGCATATTTCATTTTGACCGTCTTGCAAACAGCAATTATTATGTAAATGAGCATGCAAAATGAAATTTAGAGAAATATGCGAACATGATATGACATCTTATTTTTTTTATTGTGTTCCTACCCCCCCCAACTCCTCTTTGCCCGTCTCCATTTTCCATTTTATTCCAACTATTCTTTAATTGATCAATGAACATTAAAAAAGCAAAGCTAATTATCGACTGAAGTTATTGCCTTTGCCTCGCATTGAGAGGCCAATTAAAATCATTTCACGCGTATTTGCGATGCGTTCAATTAGCTGATAAAAGCGACAACTCTTTTGGAAAGTTTTTTTTTTAAAGAGAGACTATCCCTCCCCTTGTTCAGGTTTATCACGAATTCTTCAAACGGCATCGTCTGGGGCACTTGAAAAGAGAGAAATGTTTTATTTTAAACTGCAACCGGTGGAAATGGATGTCTGCTCAAATATAAAACACCTAATTTTAATTGCTACAAACTCACCGAATAGCTAATTACCAGCAAATACATTTGTGGAAACTGCTTCTATTTCAATTTGAGCTCATGATAATTCTCTTCCTTGTATTCCTAACAAGGTTATCATCCAAGATTTGAAGAAGGAATTGAAGTAATTGAACCATTATAATGGTTGAACGAGTGCCGATACTAAATCGTGATATTGATGCATCGTCTACATTGATGCGGTGATCCTATAAGGAAACAGAGATCGAGGCTATATCAAGAAAACTGTAATGATTTCAGATATCTACTAAATAGCAGTGATATATGTTCATCGCTTTCATCATTTGATATTTCACGCAGGATGTCGGATACTTGTAAAACTTTTTTTTTTCTAAACACAATAACATTTAACTTCCATTCAGTCAAATTTAAGGGACAATAATTTAATTGTTTGTTAGCTTGTTAAAATACCTAGATTTGGGGTTTTAAAAACAACGTGCTTAAAAACATAACACCTGTGCCAGTCATTGCTGATAATGTTATTAAGAATGAAAATGAAGAATGGTGTTTTGACAAATATTGAACGACCCAATCGGTGAGGATGTGTGAATGACTGTTGACTGTTTACTTCTGACTAAGAGAAATGAGGAATCTCTCTGAACCGTGTTCATGGTACTGCCGTTTTGTGTCAAAGTTTGCACCTGTCAATGTGAAATCAAAATATGGTCTCTTGTCTAACATAATTTCACTAATTGTAAACAATACCTGAAACCTGTTTTATTATAGCAATAGTTTTACAGTGCCTACTAGCACTCTTATCTATCTATCAATCGATCCAATCATGTATGTATATATCATTCTATCTATATAATTCAATATCGATCTGCATATCTTCTTGGTGGTGGGGATCTTTCCTTTCTGTCACTGTGTTTCTGTTTGTATGTCTATGTTTCTGAATCGACCAAATTATTAGAAGTAGGACTAAAAATAGTATAGCTAGACAATAAATTGGTAAACTGTTACTGTGGCCCAAGGTAGACGAGGGTGTTATGTGACCAACACAATGATGAACTTGTATGTTTCACTACCAATGTCTACACAAATATTGCAAATGCCGCTAATTCAGGATAGGATCGATATTTCTGCTGCCAGTTATTAAAACGTTTGCAAAACACATAGTCACTATTTTAATTCTTCTGTCTACAAGCTGACACGGTTGACTGAAGATGACTTAATTTCCGTGGTATTCTTTAATGACTTCTGTATTCCGTAAAAGCTTTTACTTTTAATGAAGAGTTCACGATTGGGGCATCCCATGGTGCACATCAGTTATGCTGGTCTTGGGATACAAATTGAATAAAAGCTTAGACAACTCATAGAATTAATTGTTTAATTTCTGACTAAATCTGGATGCAGCGTTTATTTACAAACAAAGATGACCACAATAACATTGTCCATTGTCCATGTGTACAAAGATGACAACAATGACATTGTCCATGCGTACAAAGATGACCACAACTTTAGGAACGTTGCTGACTCCTCAATAAATAATCCTACTACACAAGGTACCAGTGCTGTCATTGTATCCTCAACTAAATCTGTTACTGAATGGCTACTAGAACAAGGACTCTATCCTAATCTATGGCTGTCACTACATACTAAACTATTGCTGTGAATATATTCTCACTTATGTTTGTTATTATATCCTCAGATATGATTGTTATTTTATCCTCAAATACGCTCAACAATAATTATTACTTTATCCTCAGCCGTCAATGTCTCTATTTAATCAATTTTTTTTTTTTGGGGGGGTGCATGGGGGAGGTGGTGGGTATGCCTCTTGTCTGGTCTTGTGCCTCTTTTTTTTCTGGGCTTCTAGCCTCGTTTTGTTTCTGGGCTTCTTGCCTCGTTTTTGTTATCAAGATGTTATAGTAGGACAAATACCCCCTATATTAATTTTTGTCTATCAATATCGGAATGACTTAATTGTTACTTTATTTATACTAAGGTTACATGTACCTTATGTACTGTTGTTACTTTAGCTCAGGTTGTTTAAATTTCGTAACTTTTTGATATATATGCATAGTATATGAACATATGTCAAAGATAAACTCTATTAAAATCTTTATTCCTTGAAAAACAAAAAATCATCTGTATTAAAACTTGATATTTAGAAAAACATGATTGATAATATCGGCCTTAAAGTAGCACGCCATCGATGTCTCTTTAAGAATTTCGCCAACATCATTTATGCTTCGCTCAGCAAGTGTTTATAGTTACTTAGAAAAATTATATGTTTGAAAAAAGAAATATTATAGGATTAAACACAAAATTCCGCTTGAATGATTTACATCCCTTCCAAAAAAAAAAACAACATTGGCAACATTCTGCCTATTTATTCCTGACCTGTAAAGTTGACATCTACTAAGAAACCAGCCTCTTTGTCTAGCCACGGGTTGTAGGAACAGAGAAAATCAATACAAGAAAAACTCAAGATTAACACCTGAAAAAAGTGGCGTCACACCATTTTGTAGGGAGAAAGGGATCAGTGGGATATCTGCCAGTCTCTTGGTTAAAGTTCACATTTCAATTTTTCTTTTCTTTTTTTGAAACCGGAAGCTTTCAGAGAGGATCTCTTAAAAGTATTGCATTTCTTCGTGCTCTCGTGAATGTATGAAACATTATCCGGCACGCACATGGCCGGCCAGAGGCCAGTCCACACCAGATACAGTTATGGTCCCTACAAGTCACTCTATTTTACTCTCGGGCTGCTGCCTTGACTATAAAGAGCTAGCAAGTCACTGTTCCCAGGATTTATGTGCTTTCTAAAGCTCTGACTTGAAGTTTTTACATCCCAATTTTTTTGTGTGGATTTATATGATTTCTGTTTTCTTTTGAAGCTGGATTTATTTTACACGACCTATAGCGTGCTGTCTGGTTCCTGTATTATTTGCATACGTAAATTCATGTCTGTATATTATAAATAAATAAAAACCTTTTTTAAAAAAAATATTTGTTTCTATACTTTCTATATAGTGTACTCTTACCAAGAGTCAATTTATTTATTTCCAAAGATTCACACTGTCTTTTAATGAAATAATTATCAATCAACTTTTTTTATGCTCTTTGAAATGTAGGGGACATGTTGCGTGATTGGTAAAGCGCTTGGCTTCTAAATTGAGAGGTCTTGAGTTCAAATCCCAGTCTTCACATGTATATACATGTTTAAACCTGTTGTTTTTAATAGTCTTCAATCCTTATTTCAATTAAGCTATTTTAAGAGTAATTCTTTATCGGTTCTGAATGAAGAAATTAGAATTAATTGTTATCATGCAGTCTAAGTTGGATCCATTAATCAAATGTTGTTGTTTTTTTATCAGACGTCTGAGATAGCCTTCTGTAAAATAACCCGTAAAATCCGTAAAATATGCATAATTGTGTTCCGACTGAAGAGAATGGGCTCACAGTGTCAAATAAAAGAGAAAAATTATTTAATGTCTGACAAGTTTGAACACTACAGGTTACATGAAAAATTTCTGGACATTGGTGATACCTCGAAAGTTCTTTTAAAATAATAAAATCTTTCGTGTATTTCAAAGGTACCATGAAAAGTGACAGGTCTACTTCAAACTCTGATTTTTTAAATTTTTGTATTGACCTGAATTCCGAAGTACGCCGGGGAATATTGACTTAGGTAAAAAAAAAATACCAGAATTATTAAATACAAAATGTAACACTTCAATTTACCCAGTAGAAGATATGAAAATGATTGAACACACACTATAATCACACACACAAAAAACAACTTAATTACAATAATAGATTCACAAAAACAGACTTCACATGTAGTTTAAAATTTACAACTAATCCCTCTTATAGTCTTCCATTGTATTTATACCAACGTAAAAATTTGTTTCCCTAAAAGACAAGAAAGAACCTGAACTCTGTTTTTAACTCCATTGACTATTTTAGTACAATTGAAAAATTACAGAAGCTTCTCGAAATGTAGACACGCTGTCTTTTGATTATGCTGTTAAACAAACCTTGACCTTGAAACTAATTACGTGAAAATAATGTATTTGTTTTGCCATCGATTTTAAATATCTACATGCACCGACTCATAACAAATGCTCTCTCTCTCTCTCTCTCTCTCCCTCTCTCTCTCTCTCTCTAAGTTCTCCAAAAAGCACTTTACTAATGATGGTATCAAAGAAAACTTCCTAAACCTTCAAGTCTCTTACAGCTCAGATTGAGAAACGGTGAATGACCTCATCAAATAGCCGCAACTTATGCGTGTCTAGACGCGACGTCACAACTAGTTATATAGATTTCGTCTCTATAAAACTCAGCTAACAACTCGTGTTCTGTTGTCGTAATAGCAAGCTATTTCATAATGTAAGCCGTTTTATCTGCATTCGTTGTAGCCCAATGTAGCAAGAGTTATCAAAGGCTTTATGTAAGCATTACAGGAATCAAATGTCAATATGAAGTATGAAACATCAGTTTCCATAAAGATCGTCTGCTGAATGATTGCTGCGTGACACTTCTGCTCCATGTGCCACTTCCGTTTTGTCACCTGACCTTAACACGGGGGCCAATTTACATCTCGTATAGAAACTCGAAATGGAAACTGTAAGATAAAGTATTATTCTTTCTACGGAAATTTTAGCACCAAAAATAAGATTTCGATCAATGCACGATGAACTTTGGCCAAGATTTAAGAGTGTTTCCTTTATTGAAATAACTTATGCACCTCCCAACTAAGCCCAACCGAACCGAACCTTACCTGGATCAATTTTCCCATATTGGAGAATCTTATACATTGCGGTAAAACTATAAATAGTAAGCTTTTTAGTGTATAAATAAAGAACTTTAACAGTTGATGTATATCGCTGAGAAAAGAATGACTAGCTCTTTGGACACACGGGGAAAACTCTTTAGTTTGACCGTTATCATTTTTCTAGTAAAAAAATTAAAGAAGTTTAAATTTGGCTTGAGATCCATATCTAGGATTCTAGGTCTAAATCCTGAATCGGGTTTGAAAGGATTATCGCGCTCTTGAAAGGATTATCGCGTTCGGGAATTTCCGAATGTAAGGGTTTATTGATTCAACAGTTTAATAAATCATGTTCAGGACAATTGTGTATATTGTCATTTAAGTCCAGACAACTCTTAAATATAAGTTCTTATCATTGAAATATTATAAAGTCTTCTAGATCCATCCAATTCGCTTAACCAGGATTCTTTCTAGGTGAGAAGAGGGCGGGTTAGGAATGTATGCTATGGTCTTTTTTTTTCTAGCACTTAAATTTAATATGAATTTTTTAAGAGAAAAACAATGGTTCTATAATTGAATAAAGGAGGTATTGTCGTTTTAAAAGGTATTTTTAACGTTTTTCTTTTTTTTTTATTATTTTTCATATCTTACTTGTGTATATCGCTTAGAAGTCAGATCAATAATAATAAAAAAAAGTCAACCAATCTGTCAATGGTGAGATAATAGTTTGCTATTCCAAGGGAAAAGATATTTATCTCCTATTCGAGACTCTACTAGGGCCTCCCTTGTACAATGTTTTCAATTTAAATTTGCTTCAGATGTAATCTAGCTACACGTCTGTAAGTAGTATTGATTTAATGTTGACACGCGTAAATAAATATATGTAAATGTCAATTTACTATTAGAAGTCTAGTCACTATTAGAATGAACGGGACACCTGTTTCCGAATAGTTTCAACAGTATAAGTTCACAAGTGTTACCGCTGATATATCTTTTCCTTTATGTACATTTCATTTGATTGTTACACACGGTTCGTTAAGTCCAATAAAAAACTTGGTCGAACTATCAATTCTGTCGTAATGGAATCAGAATGGGCTGTCTGCGTGTGGTTAGTATGCGATCTGGATTGAGGTCACGGTAGTCCCGTGTTCGAACTTACAAGCTACCATACCCTGGGAGTAGGACAGTCAAAATCAATCGATGCATCAGTATGTTTATTGTTTATCCAGATATTAAATCGTTGAACCATCACTTCGATCTAAAATGTTTTTTTGTAATTCACTTGATGTTGGCTTTCTTTTTACAAGTTGAAACGTTTAAACCTTGTAACGATTCATGTACTTTGAGAAGGTTTGTAAAGCTGAAAAGCAAGATACTGCAATATATCTTTGGAAAGATGTAGGCGGATGAACCTTGACCAGTAATTTTACGTCTCACTTGTACTTCTCCTCATGTCCATTAAATAACATCATTAAATAGCCAGAGGGAATTCTTTCCAAATCATAATAATAAACTAAGACAAGAAGAGACATTATCAATGAGATTCGTTCTATGCCATTTATTAATGAAGTCCTTGTTAATGTTGTTGTTGATTTTTGTCTCTTTAAGAACTTTGGAGGTTGACGTTTTTTTCTCTGGTTATTTCTCCTAATTGGTGCTTTTCGATCCATCGGCGACAGCGTTATTAAAATGTTGTAAAAATGTAAGGACGTCACTTTTGCCCCAGAGTTTTATTTCTTGGAAAAGTTGAATGCTTTTAATAGTAGTCGTTAGGAGTGAAATGTTTGACCAGGAGAAGACGCTGTGCAATGTTAGTTCCATTAGACTTGGCGAAACCAATGGGATTTTAAATGGTGTATAAAATGTAAGCACAGACACAACAGCTGCACACCGGGAAGAAGAATCAAAAAATAAATTGTCAGGCACACAGTAACCAGACTAACACAGTCAATTGTTTGGTAAACCCTTTGTCGAGACTCGAATTCCAATAAACTATTTATCGTGTGAACTATTTGTCGTGAGTTGATAGTCGATGAACCAGTAAGTAAATTTTGTCGGTTAACTATTTGTCGGGAGAACAGTTTGTCGGGTGACAAAAGTGTGTGGTGAACTAGTTTTTGGATAAATCATTAGATGGTTCTAACAATTTGGCAAGAATTGTTAATGTTTATGTTAATGTTTATGTATATCTTTTAGGAAAATAATTACAATATTTGCCACACGCTGGAAAGTGTTGTTTGAAAGTTTTATTTTCTTATTTTAATATAATATCGCGCTCATGAAATATATAATAATATAATATAATAATGTTAATATTAATTTTGGTTTAGTCTTTTTAATTGTAACAAACTTCCGCGGGGATTCCGCACTCGACTCCGGTGTTACGTTGTCTTAAGAGCTGACCAATAAATAGACGAACATGGACATCTTGCTCACCGTCTTCTGTAGAAATCATTTGCTGAAGTGTTAATAATAATAATGAAACATTAAAATAATGAAATCAAAATATAAATTATAGACCACTGTAAGCTAAGTAAAGAGGAATATTGGTTTAAAAAAAATAATGTTTTTTGTTAGCTGAGTTTTTTTTATGTCTATTTCTTTAGCGTTTAGTAGAGGTGAAAGCCAACTATTGCTTTTTTAGTTCAGTGAACGTGGTCTCTGTCGTCTGCATCTAGAGTTGTTT
>JADKLZ010000003.1:23195228-23211163 GCA_021533235.1 Biomphalaria straminea
TTCTTTGCATTGCTTCTTTGCATTGCTTCTTTGCATTGCTTCTTTGCTTCTGTTGTGGTTGTGCTGGTGGCAGATCTTTTGTTGGAGCTCTCTGTTGTGGTTTTCTTCCCCAGTCTTGGGTAAGTTAGTTTATTTTACTTTCTTTTTAATGCTGTAAATATAAAATAGTTTCTATTACAATCTTGTGAATGGCGGTCTCAAGGAATGTGTATTTTTCTTGTTTAGGGACGCAGGCTCGGAACTCTGCTGGAGTTGAGCCTGTAGTCTTTGCTATGGTACTTGAATATCATCCATGGCGTTGGGTTGGGCGATGCGAGCCCTGAAGGAACTGTGACACTGAGATTAAGGTGCGCTATAGTTCTTCGAATAACATGTGTAACTTTGCCCTTGTAAATACTAGTATATGTCTATTCATCTTCTATGCCACATCATATCATTACTCCATTAAACCTTTGCTTCGTTATATGCAATCTCGATATTGACTAGAATACGTTACTGTTTGTATTATTCGTTCATATGGTAATTATTCCGTACGTTGTTTGTTAGACTGTTAGTAGTGCCCAGGCAGACGAGACACAACTTAAGTACAACCCCAACAGGAAGTTAACAATCAGCATTCAGGTGGGGAACCCGGCATACACTATACCTGTAAAGCCCATCTGACAGTCTCTAACGTTAAGTTACTGTTACACTATTTAAAATTTGACCCATTGAAACCATTAGACAAGACAACATACTGCTACGATGTCACACAATTTATAAAATCTCCCGAGACTGGAGCCGAGAAATTATCAGATCCAAAAATAAAATGATGTTGCTAATGGGGTATAATGGCGCTAGGAAGTCCAGCTCCTATCTCTTCAACGTTGCTTTTGATTTATGTTGTATGCACTTATAGAACGTTGTACAGTGTGATATAACATTCTGTGTTTTTAAAGTGTTAGTGAGCTTACAAGCTACCTGCTGGTATGGAAACGTAATAAACAATTTTGAAACATTTAAAAAACGAATCTCGTGGTTTAGGGAACAATTGAGTATGTAAAATAAATGAATAAATAAATATATCTATATATATAATCCTCTAAGTAAGAGGTCAAACAACAACAACATGCAAGCGGCAAGTAAATAGGGAAGATCCCATGGCGCACGCACGCGGTGTGCATGGAAATTGGTGCTTCCCAATCCGCACTTTTTTCATTCACGAAACAAAATAACAGAGACGTAAATAAATATAGACTGGAAAAAGGAAGTAACTTCAAGTGTAACGTGAAAACATGCATATATATCTACTATTGAATTCGGATTTCCAAATTATGAAAAATGTAAAAATTGCTTTATCCTCAGTCTTAGAGATTAAACACAATTTATAAGTATAAAAATAAAGTAGGCCTACACACAATTGCAATGCACACATTTTTGTTTCATAAAACTCTCTTATGAATTTGTGTAGTGAATGGAAGAAAGGTTAAAAAAGTGGAAGCCGGAAGAGATTGTTTTGTGTGATAAGAACGACTACCAGTCAATACACAGATAGATACTACTCTCAGGTTTGACTTTAGCGAAGGAAATCTGTTATATCATGTTATAAAATGGTTCAATTTAATAATTTATACACCTAAAAATTAGCACGGGACCAAAGAAAGTGCAGGGCCCACTGCGGTCGCATATGTTGCAGTGCCTATAAGGCCTGCCCTGCAAAATAGCGGCGTATGATATGAAAAATTAAAAAATTGCATTGCATGTTTCCAACATGACGAATACAAAATTTTCTTGATTATAGATGTGTTAGTGCTCCTGGGACTCATTTAAATCGACAGGATGGCGCGGGGAATCTGTTGTAAGTAATAAAATGGCTTAATTTAATCATTTTTACACTTTAAATTAGAGCGGGTCCTATAAAATTGCGTGTCCTATGAAATGCGGGCCCCACTGCGGTCGCCGGCCCTGGTAAATAGCGGCGTATGCTATGCCGCCGGTCAACTAGTATATATATATTATATGTATCTTCATTTTGGTGCTGTAGTAGTTCTGATGCATGTGGGGGGAAGGAAAGAGAGGGGTTAGTAAAACCTTAGTTCAAGTTTTAATCATGTCTTAACGTATATTTATTTATTCTTGATTACATAAACCTATCTATATAGTTCATATTGTAAGTTCTAGTTAATTAGTGGGGAAAACACACAAAATGAAAACAATATGCAAATCATTCATTTTCATTGTAGTGTTAAACCTTTATATTAAAGGCTAATAAATATATACCATACATCTGTTTATCTGTAAGTTCAGTTTAGTCTTCGCGTGACATTTTATGCTGTAATATCCACTAAAGAACCTAGGGATAGGAAAGCCTCTAAAAGGATGTCTGCCTGAGCGTGTGGTATGCGCTCTGGGCTGTTGGCTCGTTGAATCCGGCTTCAAACCCAGCCTGTTACTATCCCCTGCAGTCCTGAGGGACTTTTGAACTAGGATTTATAACAATCAATTTTGAAGGAAATATCAGAAATACATAAGACTACCTGGCATGTTGAGACTGTAACTAAGCCCTACAGTCCATTCTAATAGATACCCTGTTTGATACCCAAAGAAATGTCACGATGACATGAAAGATTGTCATTGGAGCAGTGTGAAAAAAAAGGGGTGTGTCCATAACATTGTATCCACATGTCAACGTAACCCAGCACCCCGACTTACAATGTCGATTATTGCACTCTTACAAATTTCCAGTATTGCGGCCAGGTGTGAATACAAAGCAGCTTGATTGTTGAACAACCTGTTAGGGTCAAGCTAACTCATCGTCTGGCTTATACACGGTGCTCTTCTCTTGTCTGACGAGACACTACCTGCAATCAATAAACTGTAACAATAGAGCGGTTAAAAATAACTAATTAGTGTCACATGTCAGCCTCATCAATAAATGAAACTTTGTCCTCATAATTTTCTGTGACAAATCGATACATTATATAATTAAGACTTGCACTTTGTTTTGGTCTACTATTGTTTTTGTGTAATTGTTAACAGTACATGTACTGTGCTAAATAGTCTTCAATTTGTTTTGGTTAAATTCATAGAAGCATTGAAATGCAGTCGCCTACATAATGGATATGAGATAGGATGCAGAGTCTTCTCTTGTCTTTAAATACATTTAATCTAATTTGGTCCAAGCCGCTTCTAGAAATCTGCATTACATTAGTTGAAAGTTTAATGATTTTTTGAAAGTTTTAACAGACTTTTCTACATCCATACCTCCCTTTCTCTCCCGCTTACTCTCTCTCTCTCTGTCTCTCTTGTCTCTCTCCCTCTCTCACTTAGCCTCTCTGTTTTTCTTCCTCACATGTTTGTCATGGCATAGCTTCAAGTGTAAGGACTACTGTACGAGACTCAATACATTCGAGGCCAACTAATGATCATTTAGTTGGGGAGTGGAAAATCTGCCGATACATTATATGAATTCGGGATGTCATCTACTTTGGATTCTGTTGGATCAACCCATATGGCTAAAGAGTGGTACCTAGTACTATCGCTTTGATTTCCATTTAATGCTTCTTTTGCACGTCAAGGAAGTGGCATTGTGTTTCCACGAAGAATCGCTTTGGCTCCACACACAGCTCGTAACAAGGATGTCTTATATTTTTACTTGGTGTACCGGACATTCGAATCACGAATCAAATCTTATTATCTTGCTACAGCTAATAACGACACCACTGACCCATATACATGACTGGATTACAGAAGGATTCAGTATTAAATTTTAATGTTCTCCTTGATCTAACACTTGGCCAGTTAGTGAACAAAGCGTCCACGGCTCGATGTCATTAATAATGTACAGCTTTATGATACAGGGCAATCTGCTAGCAGTTGACTTCTCCCTCTCATCCACACCGATACTCACACAGACACACACACACAGTCACATTGACAACAAACTCACACAAGCGTTTTTATTATTTAACAAATATGAATTTATAGGCCTATATGTAACGAAGCCCGAACTACTTGTCCGAATTACACAGTCCACAACAACCTTTTCTAAACTTAAGTTAATATGGAAAGACAAAGGCTTAGCCCTTGGCACCAAAATCAGACTTATGCGCTCCCTGGTCATAGCCACATTTCTATATGCTTGTGAATCTTGGACGCTGACTGCAGAGCTAGAGAGGAGGATCCTAGCAATGGAATTGAGATGCTACAGAAGGATCCTAGGCATCACATTTAAAGACCGCATCACAAACCAAGAGATTAGAGACAGGGTTACTGCAGCGATCGGACCCCATGATGACCTGCTAACTACTGTGAAGAAACGAAAGCTTAAAATGTATGGCCATATAACAAGATCTTGGGGACTCGCAAAGACCTTCCTCCAGGGAACAGTACCAGGAAAAAGAAGAAGAGGCAGACAGAGAAAGCGGTTGGAATACAACATCAAAGAATGGACGGGTGTATCAGTGAAAGAGGCTTTAAACAGGGCAAAGGATAGAGAGGAATGGAGAAAGACGGTCTACAAGTTTTGCTTGGTGCCCCAACGGTCCACCACACTAAGGGATAGGTAACAGGTAATGTAACAAAATGCTAGAAAAGTAAATATGGCTTGATTAAAATTGCGCAGGTCTCAAGAGAAGTGTAAACACTAAGTTTATGTATGCATCGCGTTCTAGAAAGCAAAGAGAGTTAATTAGAAATGAAAATTGTTTAGTTCATGTCCGCTTAGATATATTAGAAAATCTTTAGAAAGGGAAGACAGGCTATTTTTGAGGTCCATTAGTCAATAATTTTTTAAGTTGTATGTTCAGTCTACTTTTCTAAATCTTTTTTATTAATTATAAGTAATTTTGTGTGTTAGTGTTGAGTTGAATGTTTTTGTAATTTCTACTAGGAGTGTTAAAATATTTTACTGTTTATTATTCTTATAGATAAATGATTGCCTTGCATTTACAGTGTAATTAGGGTCGAGGGATTTACATTATAGATTTAGTTTCTAAAATTATTATGGCGTATAATTAGCGCAGCTCGGTTGTAACAGTAGCCATATGCAGAACAATGATTCACGTAAGCCTAGATCTAGAAAAGTTCAAAGTTAGTAACGTACTCAATTAGAGGCTGGTCATCTTTACTGTTGTTTAGAAACCGAGCAGACGTAAATCAGTATTAAAGATAGCTTCACTTTCATAAATCTGAATATTTCATCATCCAAATGTAATACACTTTTTGGATGTAGAAAATTGCCCTGATTCGACTTGTAAGTATCGTTAAATTCAAATCAGTTCAATCCTGCACTCTCTTTAAAGGAATCTTCCATTTCAAAGAGAAATGATATTTTAAAAAAATATAAGAAACATGCAATTTTTAGCGGCCCCCGTAAGGGGAAAAAGCCGCTATTAGGTTCGTGCAAAATGTCCGTCTGTCCGTCTGTCCGTCTGTCACACTCAGGGCGCCAAAACTAGAAGAGATACGAAAAATATTTTTTCACCATTAAATGCGGCTTGAAAAGTTTAGGTGCAACGGCTACTTTTAGTTTTCTAAAAGCAAACCGTTTAATTTATAAAATTAATTATGCAAGCGATTTTTTAATAGTAAAACACCAATTGTCAAGCAATTAGGTAAATATAAGGGAGGAAATGTTACTAGAAAAAATGCTCTTGGCATGTAGATATCACGCACATTTTTTAAAATGACTTTCTGTCTGTCTGTCCGTCTGTCCGTCTGTCAGACTTAGAGCGCCAAACCTAGAAGAGATACGAAAAATATTATTTCACCATCAAATGCGGCTTGAAAAGTTTAGGTGCAACGGCTACTTTTAGTTTTCTAAAAGCAAACCGTTTAATTTATAAAATTAATTATGCAAGCGATTTTTAAATAACAAAACACCATTCTAAAACAATTACGTAAATGTAAGGGAGGAAATGTTACTATAAGAAATGCATTTGACATGTAGATATCATGCACATATTTTAAAATGAACTTTTAGCAGCGGCTTTCGTGTACTAGCGTAAAGCCCGGAAATAACATGATTCTAAACTAATTTCTTAATTTAAAAAAAAATCATATTTTCAAAAGCCTTTAGTGTTTTTTTTTCTAACCGTGACGGACAGACCAACCAACAGAAAAAAAAATTGTTTAGTGCCCCCATTAGAATGAAACAAGCATATTTTTGTGCGTTTTGTCTGTTGGTTGGTCTGTCCGTCACGGTTAGAATAAAACACTAAAGGCTTTTGAAAATATAATGTAACCTTTACTGTTTTTTAAGAAATATTGCGATAGTTTAAGGATGGGAGCATACAGGAATTGAGCCAGGGACTTAGAAGGAACATCTGAAACATCTTGCGAATAGGCGGATCTGACAGGGATCCGACTCCGATTGGGGGTCGCCTCTGAGTTTGTGTATCACACAAACTCTCTTTGTAATCTTGTTTGTTTTTTGTTTTGTTTTTTGTTTCGTTAATCTGTATTCAAGCCAATGTGTTTGACTTCATCTTGTGAGGTTTGTCCAGAATACATGAGTTTGTAGTCTGTCTCAAACACTCTCTGTTTAGACAAGTTGCGCTTCAACGCTCCTCCTTGCACTAGCAAAGCTACAGCCTCGTAATATTCAAGTGGATTATCTCTATTCGTTCCACCAACTGCAAACTGATCCTTTCGACCACTCTACAGGCCCAGCCATTCGAAAACTCTACATGCCCAGCCTTTCAACCAGAGGTTCGACCAGTCTCAGAGTTCAATATTATTTATGTTCGTAAACAAAGGAATAAAATCAAAATTATTACATTCTAAACCATTTGATGTTGCTGTAACTGTTTGATCCTCAAGATCTCTATCAGCAACAATGAAAATGTGTTGTAGAGAAAACAAAGCTGTTAAAGTAGAGATGTCGTGATAAAAAACAACTGTTTGCCCAACAAAGAACAGTTTTCTGTTGTTTTTTTCTCTCTCTGTTTCTTTCTCTCGGTCACGTGACCACAGTCTGCCCTAATCCATGTCTGTTGCTTATCATTCTTTGTTTTTTTTTTTAAGTCTCTCCTTTCAATGGCTTTTCAATTAACTGTTTTAAATATTTAACAATAGCATTGCAAGCACTTAGAATATAATATAAGAACTGGGAAATCTTTGCATTTTCGGGTGAGTAAAATAATGTCTGCCCGAAAGCTAGACCTTAGAATATAAGAACTGGAAAATCTTGGCATTTTCGGGGGAGTAAATGAATGTCTGCCCGAAAGCAAGAACTTAGAATGAGTAAAAAAATGTTGGCCTGAAAGCTAGAACTTTGAGTAAAAGAATGTCAGCCGGAAAGCTAGAACTTAGAATGAGTAAAAGAATATCAGCCGGAAAGCTAGAACTTAGACTGAGTAAAAGAATGTCAGCCGGAAAGCTAGAAGTGAATTATTTTGAAACCAGGAAAGAACTTTCATTTGACGCTAAAGTTTTGCGATTTTTTAATGTTTTTTTTTCTTGTTGTCCTTAATCATTATCTCCACAATGACCACATTCGTACAAAAAGCTAGTGATAATGTCTAAGTCTAACATGTTCAATCAACGAGAATTGAGTGCTTAATTTATGTTGAGTAGCCAAAAGAAAGAATAGAAAATATGCGTGCATCGCCTATTTGAGGAAAATATGTGTAAGTCAGTGTCTTTTAATAGCAATATTTATTCAGTGGTATTTTAATGAATATTAGGAGGCTTAGATACTGAAGTGAATTTTAAGATTGATTAGTTTAGCTTTACTTTAAGCCAAGATTGACAATGATATTGTCTCTAGTTCTCAGTAAAGCGATGTTAGTGTAAATGAGCATTATTTTTATCATTTACATTTTATACTTTTATATTTTGACTACGATGAGGATAATTATTAGGTTTCACACATGACTAAGTAGTAAAGAGATTTGCTTCCGAAACTAGTTCGATTCCCAGTGAAGACTGGGATTTTGAATTTTGAAATTTTAGGGCGTCTTTGAGTCCACCCGACCCTAATGGGTACTTGAAATTAGTTAGGGACTTAAAGGAGGATGTTCGTAGTGCTGGTCACGTGACACCCTTGTTAACCTTTACATCATCTGCCACATAGATCGCAAGGTCTGAAAGCGTTTTTTTTTTTCTTTACATTTTTTTTACATATAACTCAAAAATAACTGTTTGTAGTATAAACATTAGGTTGAATGAGTTAATTTGATTACACTACTTTACATGAAGTAAGAGTACACTGCATTTCACAAAGTTAAATTACACTACATTTTCTAAAGTAAGATTCCACTACATTTCATAAAGTAAAATTACAATACATTTCAAAAAGTAAAATTACACTACATTTTCTAATGTAAGATTACACTACATTTCATATTTCCACATTTTAAGTTGACTTTTCAAAAGCTGAAAAAACAAAAAGCTTCGTACCAATGTTGACTGTCCTATAAATATTTACTAAAATACAAGTGTATATGCACACTATAACCATACTCTAGAAACATATTTTTTAAAATGCACATTATTTTCTGTGCACCAAAATCAAATGGAAAAGACATTATGGTAGAATCCCAAATACATTATACATATATATAAGAGCATCTACACCCCAGAGCTCTGGCCTTATTGTTAAATCATTATTGTTTGTTTTATTGGTAAATGTCATTACTAGCGGAAAGTAAGTTAACCACAAGACGGCAGGGCCCCACAGCGTGGGTCTGTCTTAGCTTGAGAGTTTTTCTTATTGGTTAACTGCATTACATGCAACACGAGGCAAGGTTTATTCCCTCAAGTGTTCATTATACAGAACACAATGTCCAGAAAATACATCCTCCCAACCAGACAATGTTGTATTCATGGGAGTCTCGCTGTGACTCGCTGTTCGTTAGCTAACATTATTAAATATCTAAGAAAAGAAGGTCGCAGCTCGTCATGTGGTGTTGGAAAGCGATCCTGTGGGTTCAATTTGAAACTTTTGGAACTCTGCCAAATAGATGTCCTAGCGCAGTCTAATTTATAATTAGCCCCAGTCAGAATGTGGTGTAAGTATTTTATAAGACATATCATTATTTTTTTTTCAATTTCCACTAATGACAATGTCTTTTAAATGGTAAAGATACAGGTATATTAATCGAAATCAAGCAATTTTTTAAAATCCGTTTTCGGTTATTCCTAATTATTTGTAAATGTCAAACTATTACGTTTTTTTAAAGTTTTCTATTAATTGAAATTTGATTTTGTTTATAGTTTTCAAAACAAAAAAAAATTACATTCTTTCATTTCAATTGAAATATTTTACAAAATTAGCGAAAGAAAGAAAAATAAACTAAAATAATATAATTTCACCTAGACGACACAACAAAACCAAATTTCAGAAAATATTTGTATCTGTGGTGGCTGAGCGGTAAAGTGCTTGACTTCCAAGACGAGAGGTCTCGGGTTCAAACTTAGGTGAAGATATTGAAGCTCGGGGCTTTAAGGACACACTCGCGTCCAACATGCTCTATTGGGTACCAGACATTATTGGGAAAGTAAAGGCAGTTATCATTGCGCTGGCCACAGGACACTCACGTTAATTGTGGGACACGAAAACGTATGATATTGTTATCATCTGCCTCATAGAAATGGTGGCCATTGCTTTGGCTATCCTGTTGTTAATGTCTTTATCCAGTAGAGTGTTGTTTGATTTGATGGAGAGAGAAAAAGTGATCAACAATTTCTAGTGCTGGGTAATTAATGTTTACTTGAGGTGCAGTAATTGTGTTCTGGATTAGTATCTAAGTCTTGCTTTGACTAATGTTTAAGCCGACCTTCTGGCAAGCAGCAGATAGTTTGTCAACCAAGTACTAAAGCTGAATATCAGAATCAGCCACAATAGCTGCATCATCAGCATACAGAAGTTCCCTGACAAGTAACTTCCTAACCTTGGTTTTTGCCCACAGCCTTGATACATTAAATAGTTTTCGGGAGGATCTTGTAAGGAGAAACACACATTCGTTTATGTCGTTATACGCATGATGCTGTAGATAGGAGAAGAATATGCCAAACAGAGTAGGTACGAGCAAACATCCATGTTTGACACCACTGCTAACCTCAAGAGGTGCTTATTGTATCCATTGAATTTGACAGTACATTTCGTTTACTCGTGAAAGCACTCAATGAACTTTAGTAGTTTGGAAGGGCAACCTATTTTCCTTAGGAGTTTGAAAAGGCCATTCCTGCTGACTATGTCAAAGGCTTTAGTCAGATCAACAAAAACGATGTAAAGGTCTTTCTCTCTCTCTCTGAATTTCTCCTGCAGTAATCGTAGAGAGGATAACTTGTCTATAGTGGATTTACCAATCCACAATGAGACTCTGTGTATACTATAGAAGCGATCACTTTCAGCCTGGATAGTGCCACTCTAGCAAAGATTTTGCCCACTATACTGAGGAGAGAGATAACCCTATAATTGTTACAGTCACTCCGATCCCCTTTGTTTTTGTATATTGTGACTAAATAGTTGCGTCACGCATGTCCTGTGTGACATGACATGTTTCCCAACAGCGGCAGAGGAGAAGTTCAGGAAGCAGGAGTGATTCGTTGAGGTCAAGGTAGTTAAGGTCAACGAATATATATATACAATTCGTACACTAGTTTCTACAACCCCATCAATTTTATCAATTTGTTTTACTACACAAAGCGATCATCCAAATATTCACAAACAGCATTAGTTTAGTCTGCTCACTTATAAAGCTGTTTCTTAGAAGCTTCCTATCACCAGGGAAACATAAAGATGTCATCACGCTAACGTGCAATCTTTCGGCTGTGCAGATAAAAACTTAATTGATGAAAACCTTCACAGAGACGTGGCTGCTAGTCGGTCAGGTTTCGTTTCCCTGAATGTTTCACCAGACCGAGCGTCATTGTACCTGCTTGAAATGTATATAATAAATACCATGGTGGAGCTTGTTTTTCATTAGATTCAGTGAGTTGGGACGGTTGGTCAAGGAGGAGGAGATAAATACACAGTTTGAGCTTTGTACAAATTTGGGGTGGACAGAAAATGTTTTGAGCATCTAAAACAGACGGGTGGGGGTGCACTATTTCACCTGTTGTGTTGACTCCTTTCAGACGTCTGAGAAATGAAGACGCGGATATCCCAGTTCGAACCTCTTGCAGGACTAAAGGAATGGCGGCTGGTAGATTTGAACCAAGGTCCATCTTGAGCCCTTACCACACAACTAGGAATACAAGAATGAAATGGATATTTAGTTCTTAATTTTAGTTTACAGAGATGATAACATTTAAATTGGAATTTAGAAAAGTGAAACACAACAAGTTTCATTGTGTGCAAACTGACTTAGGTCTTTCTAAAAAAAACTATGAACAGAGAACAGTTTTGTAACACATGCCTTAGTTGTATTGGACAATAATAAATCATTGATTTTATTTACTGTTATACACTTGAACAAAATTTAACAAAAACGTATACTTTAACATTTAGAGACAAAATACATGATAAATTAAAACATGTTGCTTTTTCTATTACTTTGAAAAACTTTGAGAGAAAGCATGTGATATAGAGAGATAAATTGACGAAAAAACGAGAAAGAGACTTTACGGCTTGCAGTAAGAGAGAGAGACACAGAGAAAGAGGAAAAAGTGAGTACAAGAGACGAATAAGAACAAGAGCCACGCTAATAAGACAACCAGATACAGTGACGTAGAAAAACTGAGAGATATATAGAGAAAAAAACACTGAGTCTTTAAAAACAATTACCCTAGAAATCCTAATTTTGTTGATGATGTCTCGTATGAACTGTGATATTAAAACTGTGTTGATCTGGGCGTTCATGAAGATCTTCAGCGTCACTGTACAGCACTCATCATTTGACTTTCCATAGTAGATACCCATATTGCATACTACTTTAATCCATTTCAGCAAACCTTTTAAAAAGAAAGTTTAATTTATACCCAGTAGATATGTTTGCGATGAAAACCAATTTCTCTTTTGTCAAAATCTTTCTGGAAATAGAATTGATGTCTTCCAAAGGGGAATAACTTTTATTTTTTTCGTTTTCAAATGAAGCTTGCGTATTTTAGAATTTAGACACAGATGCAAATAACAAGATTTATCACACAAAAATTAGTTTGTGAAACGCAAGATGTTATCGTCTCATTGAGATAATCCGATCTCCTTGTCGTCTTCGTTAGACTGAAAATAGATCCAGAGATTATTTTTAGTCTGCCAAAAGCTAATCCTTTTATAGTTTTTTAACTAATTATGCATACAAAATGCTTACATACATAAACATTTCACCAACAAAAAGTTTACAAGATAAAAGTGTATGTTAATGAACAGCCTCATAGTATAGGGGTAAGGACGATTGTCTTTAGAAAAACATAAAAATACTTTAAAATAAAAACCAAGCTTGTATTAAGTGTAATTGTATCTGTAAGTTTAAATGTGTAATAGATCTAGACCAACAACGATAAATATTTTTACCATTATTTTTGTTTAGCACTATTTCATACTATTAGCTTTTTCATCTCGCTATGCCTGCCTATGACCCTACCATTTGTCTGGAGCGGTTGGCAAAGGGTGGGTAGAAAAAACTGGATAGCTGTGTGAAGGTTAAAGTCATCGCTTTTTAAATGTATTTGGGGGGGGGGTAGGTGTACGATTTCAATTCCAACTAGTGTTTAAGCCTCCTCAAGACTAAAAATTAAACACTGAACAAGTGAAATGCTTACGAAAGTCGAAGGTCTTATAGTTATGGATTGCTAGTTTTAAATGACGCTCTAAATATCTACATAAAGGGGAATAATTCATCTTACACCACCACATCTGTCAAGTACAATATCTTTCTCTTGTTCGATTTCAAGCAAAATAATTAATCACCAATAGCTAATTAGCTAATTGGTTATTTTGTTTTATCTCATTATTATTTTTTATTCTTGTTTTGACAGGTGCAAGAAATAAATGTGATAAGTTTCAACTTGATCCGTGGTTGGGTGTGGGAGAAATAACGTGTGCAAATATTTTACCAGACAGACAGAGAGACAGAGGAAGTTGATAGAAGCTTTGTTAAAAGGTCATCGACTAAAACGTTTTTACACGCTTCTGTTCACCAAAAGTTGTATGCAATCTAGATATAAAGAAACTGAAAATAATTTTTAAAGATAAGCTGACAAATGTGCTCAGCTTTCGCCTACAATGTCTGTTAATAATAATAATTATTTCATATTATTAAATCCGGATCTTTATTGATGATGTAATCATTATAATGTCAGACAAGAACCCACCAGCAGGGGCAGTCTTCGAGTTTATGCAAACACACATTCGCTTTATAATTTTTCTTTTACAGTGAATTGCATCAATACAGAAGCCCTCGAAAAATGAAAATTAAACCACTCATTTTATATTTAAATATATCGTTTTAATAAAAAAAAAGGATTAAATAGAATCTATGGGCCTCATAGTAGTTATAATGTTAATAATTCCGTTTCTCACCCTCGACAATCCAAGGCGCTGTAGGTTAAAACCCATTTGACTGTCCTTGCAGATTGCACGTTTGCACAAATGGTTTTTATACTGTCTTGTTTTGCTCTAAACAATCTCTCCACCCAAGCTCTGTCTATAATGTACATTGAGTCTGTTCTGTGCCTTCTCACCTCTATGATAGTCTGTGTCAGGTATACAGAGATAAATTGGCTAAGGGTTAATCTCCCTGAAAACATTGCCGCCCCTTGGTCTATGTTTACAGTACATTTGGTATAAGAGAAACAGTAGGTGTCATAAAGATGCAGGTGGTTCGCGATATTTCATGATCACATGATTGTATCAAGTTTTATATTTACAATGTCCACGACTAGTTAGAAAGTAAATTTGTACAAATCTAAATTGTCAATTAAATATATTTCGTTTCGGGGTCAAAGTAAAGGGCGCCCCTATTTCATTGGCGGATCAAAAAAAAAGGAGTGTGTAGGAAAAATTGGAGAAAATAAAAAAGGTTTGTCGTTGTGCTGGCCTCATTCTGCTTGTTAACGGTTTGCCAAACGAACAGATGACTTTAAAATCATCTTCCCTTAGGTCAAAAGACCTGAAATGGAGCATTTCTCTTATTAAAAAGGAAAATAGCCTATAAGGATATGCAAACATCGTGTTAATAATAACTTTTTTTTACAAAGCTTATATTAACTTACTCTCTGTCTGTCTGTCTGTCTTTTCGTCTGGTAAAAAGTGTGTCCACGTTATATCTTCCACACCCATTCTCAGATCAAGTTGAAACGTAGCACAATTATTCATTGACATAGTAAAAACATAAGTCAATAATAAAAAAACAATTATACAATTAATTACAGGTAATTCATAACTTTGTTTAATAGCAGCACAGTAAACTAATATTTCATTAAATATGGCTAAATTTGTTGGGTTTAGTCCCCTTAAATAATTGTTAACGTTAATTCTCCTTCACGCGGTCTCCAATCAAGTTGATACTTTAAAATTTTTTATTCACCTTGATTTGAGAGAAAACAATATAAACAGTGATTGTCGAACGAACAAAAAAAAAGGTAAAATCCAAAAGAAAAACGCACTTGATCTGTTTACGAGTATATTTTATTTCCTAACGTTAAATACTTTCATTAACTAGGAAGTATTTAAAGTGTCATTCAATATAGAAGTAGTTGAAGAAGAAATATATATGTATATATTAACGTCATACTATAAGAGAGACTGAGTTCATAAGCTTTAAAAATACTAAAATCAGTCTGTCACTAGTACAGTAAGCAAAGTCTATCACTAGCATGGCAGCATTACTGCAAGAGTAACACGTTCAATAAAAAAAATACGTTTCAAAAAAAAGAATACAATGCTGATATTAAATGAAATAGCATCAGTTATTTGAATTCTATCATGTAATCTATTTGCAAAAGATCTATACTAACAATAATACATTCGTTCGATTAGAAAAAGATTTACTAATTTTTTTTTTGTTTAATTTTTTTTACTCATTTACTCATCTTTTTTGCATAAACATTCAATACGCTATGGTCCAATCACTTTTAAGAGCCATAAGGGGGGGGGGGTAATAAGGCTACCGTGCTGCCCTTTTCAAAAGCGATTAATAAGAAAAAAAAGTTGCTCGAGTTAGAATTTCAACTCGAGCCTACACGATGTAAAGCCGACGTGTTTGCCACTGAGCTATTCAAGTGCTTATAAAACAAGATGGTTTATAATCGATTGTTAGTTTAAACCTAATTCTGCTTACAGTAAATATCTCCCTTTAGCACATTTTCTATATAAGAAAAAATATTAAACTACGACTATTTGATTAATCTATTGGTTAATTTAAGTTACTTTATCTCATGTGTTGTTATCGTTAATAAATGTGCAAATCTTTAATTTGATCTGAGAATTGGGAAGTGGGTCAAAGATTCATCCTAGAAAGAAAGACGCAGTAAAAATGTTCAGTCAAGTGAATACAAATAATGAAAATGAAAAAAAAAAAGATTTAAATAAATCTAAAACCAATATTTGAACCCTAGACAAGATCTGTCCATCAAAACTTCTGCTCTGCAGGGCCAGACAGTTAAATATACTTAAAGCAATGTCGTGCTGACCCGTAAAATTGAGAGTTTTGGTTGCCACGGAAACTAATAATCAAAAAAGAAAATCTGACAATTTTTAAAAGCAAACCAAAATGTTCACTTTTCAATGAGCCCGAAATGTTTAATCTAAAAACAAAGTTCAAAATAACCGGATGTTAAATGAGATAAAAATTTCTACGATGTTTTCATCACATGATTTCTGATAAAACCGTAATCTCAACACAGGTCTTCAGCAGACATACTGAAACTTTGCACAAAAGTGTCATCGGCTATCTGACCAGCTAACAGAGTTGTGCTACTGTACTTGATTCTGTTCAATGGCTTATTTCTACCCTAACACACGAAAATTATGCGATATGATACAGCGTGATATGGTATGATACGGCATG
>JADKLZ010000003.1:23231212-23244590 GCA_021533235.1 Biomphalaria straminea
GGTATCTTTTTCAAAATCAAAATGTAATAATATTACATAACTGGTGCCTTAAATCCAAGTAAAGTCAGTTTTCTTTTAGTTACAGAATAGGAGAAAAAAAAATTGTTACAGAAATATTCAAGCTTGTAGGATGAATTTATTTCCGTACTTTGTACATATCATATGACTTTGCCTTTGAAGTAGATGATCTAATCCGTCCAAGCTTTAATAAATTTAAAATACAAGATTTGTGAACAGCCGTAGTCAACTCGGTATTTTGTTGCATACTAAATAAGTACCCAAAATAAATATAAGATTCTTTCAGGAATTACTGTGTCCCATTGATAATTCCAAATTTCCGAATTCCAATTAAGACTAAAATTGATACCCACTTATACTTGTCTAGACTTGCAGACAGTAAGGTCAAGTAAGTCGTAGCAAACCTAAACAACAACGACACCAGGCGTCGGTATCAATCTGACCCTGACTTCTCCAAACAAAAGAGGTTCTCAATCTACAAGTTCAGTGTTAGAGTAATGTAAAACTCTATTTTGTATACATTTCATTCCATTCTAGCCATCGAACTGACTGGTTATAAAGTTACAATAGTCTACAACCCAGTTCTATAATATATTTGTCCGTTTTAGACGAATCAATGTAACGTCTACAGCAGTACAGAGCTAGAACTTGTTTCAAATGAGAAATAGAGAAACAAAGGCTTTGGTGGACTTCAACTACTCACATAGAGTCACTGCTGCTACTAATGGCTACTATTGATCATAAATAGTGTTATATTCTGTTAGAAAGAACTCAAAATGTTATCAGTAAACAAAAAAAATGCTCGCCTTTGAAACTCAATTCCCACATACATTATTCATCAAGAGTAACTAATGAGCGTTGAATTCTATCATTTTGAATTTTGTCTAAATGCAAACAAAAAGGAAACAGTAAATTTCCAACAATCTACATAAATAGTAGTAGAAGTAATTTTTATCATACTGTTTTCTGCAACCTACAAACGCAAGTTTCCAGCCTGTCACACGGTTGAACCAGATAAAAGTCTTCAAACATGCAATCGATTCATGTCTTGAGTTTGTTTGTTTTTTCCTGTTGATTCAGAGATTTTATAACTGGATAGAAGTTGTTCTTTTGTTGTTGTTTTTATTCTACATTTTCCATTAGAATCAAAGATGATTACCTCCTAGACCAAAGCTCCAGCAGGTAGGCGGGGAGAGTTCCAATCTTTGACCCTCGAGACAACAGTCCAGAACACATACTATGTGAGCAGTTTGCGATCTAGTTAAGACATGAAATGAAAAGCTTAAACCATTTTTAGAACTTAAATTATTACAGTTTATAGAAAGAGTGACATTTGAAAATTGCAAAATATACACTTGTACTATATGACAAATAATCATACTACATAGTTATAATAAGACTATATTTTAATGACTGAATTACTATATTTCACCTTTACGTTTCCTTGTCTAAACTTGATGCCAACCTGATCGTATGGTATGAGCTCTGACTTCTGGACTGCCGTCTTGAGGGTCCAAGATCTTAACCCTGTCAAAGACCTTAGATATAAAACAGAAACACTAAAATGTTCACTTTGTTTAGTGATCACATTCTAACCAGTTATGGAAATGTACCAGACATTTGTTTGTTTCATGAACTGGGAGAATTTGTGTTTTTGTGCGACTGAATGTCAAGGTCTAACATGAGCTTGACAAGTGAGCCATGACGCGTGAAGGAAATTACAGGCCAGTCCGATTGATTGTTGCGAGTGTTGAGTCCTTAAGCTGACCATTGTCCGTCTTGACAGAGAGGAAATTCGCTTTGCTGACTAGTACACTTATCATAGGCCACGCTTGACAGAAACTTTTCTGATGTTTGTTCTTTGAAATAAATCAAATACTTTTGAGGTCTGTTTTGTTTATTTCAATTTTAACTTTCTTACTTTTTCATTTCTTTTTTTTTTTAATTATTATTGTTGCTATTGCTTTTTGGTTATTGTTTTTTTTTTACTTGTTTGCTTGAATTTGTTTCCCACAACAGAAATAAATAATTCTTATTCTGATTCTGAACATCTATGTTTTTGATGATTATATACACAATTTTCATAGATTAAGTTTGAAATGTATATAACACACTATGATCAATTTTAAACTGTTTAATATTTCGTATAGAATTGTATTCATACCAAGTGTTAAGGCATACACACATACACAGGGGTTTATAAAGTAACGAAGATAAGAGGGCTGTTTTTCGTAAGTTTTTTTTTTTTCTTGTTAAGTTTTTTTTTTTGACAATATAGAATGACGAAACCACAAGAGGGTTTGACGTAAGTCACAGGTTTGATAGTCGCGAGCACGTTACTCTGCCTCAACGTGGCGCTCGCGTGGAAACGGCTCACTAGAGGAAGTGGCTAGGCGAAAGGGTAACAAACAGGACTCCCGTAGGGGTGCCCACGGGTGGATGAGAGTCCACCTCTTGCACGGCGCGGAGTAGCACGAAAGCTCCCACTGCTCTGTCAGGAATCCATGCGCTGTTCAAGGGACCGTCTCATTAATGGCGAATCTCGCACAGTTAGCTTGGTATAATGAAGGAAAATGGCGGCGGCCCCCGGTACTAATTGGCCTTCGGCCATGAATTCTAGTCCATGCGTCGGAGTGTCATTAGTATTGGAAACAGAAATGCCCTATAGACATTGACTCGGGTCTATCTCAGACAGGCCTATGTGGTCCGCAGGTTGTTTTTTTTTACTTCTTCTTCTTCTTCTTCTTCGTTCTCATTGTTATGTTGGAGGGTTCAGATCACTACACCAATATCTGAGATGAACTGCGCAGTGGTTTCCAAGTCAGGGAGCTCTCCATATAGTTTTCTTTCTATTGGGGTGTTTTGCGGCCAGTGTCTTAGACGGGCCTCTTGGTAAAGAGCGCAGTCTTGGAGGACATGGTCGGCATTCTCTGATGACACTCCAAATGGGCAGATATCACTGGTTCCAATTTTGAGCTTCCGGTACATGTGTTGTCGCATTCTGTTGTGTCCGGTCCTAAGTCGAAAGATTACACGTTGATCTTGTCGGGATAGCTTATAGTAAGCATCATCTTTCTTGTGATTTGGATGTGAGCTTGTCCATTTCTCATTTATTTTATTTATAATTAATTTCTTCATTTCTTCCAGGTAGAGTGCAGAGTTAATTTGTGAGCCACTTCTTCCACCCTTAGCGAGTGTGTCAGCCTTCTCGTTTCCCTCTAGTTGAATATGAGCTGGCACCCACTGAACAACAGTCTTTCTTTTTTTTACTGTTTGATATTTGTTCTAGGACGGATTCAGACAGTTTTTTTTTCAAACTTAGAGCTCGTAGAGCCTTCGGCTCAGCTCTTAGACTATTCAGCGGTTTGATAGTTGAAGTAAAGACTGATCAGAGACGCAAGGGAATTAATAAGAGGCAGTAAAGATATGAGTTTGTAGTGAGTTAGATTTTGTTTAAATATCATTTCAATTCTCTACCACAAGATCTCTATCTCGTGTCGGACTATTAATAAAGGATGTTCAAGTTTGTGTTCAATCAAGAAGTTTGTTGAAGTTATTTACAATGTTTACACTAAAACGTGAGACACCTCCATTGGTCTAGTTGTACTAGCTGTCCATTGGTCTAGTTGTACTAGCTGTCCATTGGTCTAGTTGTACTAGCTGTCCATTGGTCTAGTTGTACTAGCTGTCCATTGGTCTAGTTGTACTAGCTGTCCATTGGTCTAGTTGTGCTAGCTGTCCGGAGTTGCTATATAATAATTAAGAATAAATAACGTTTTCCAATACCCGCCATTGTCGCATATGAGCTACATGTGGACTATTTATTTGTCTGTGCCAGTACATTACACATATACTCAACCTGCTTATTCCATACCGTTTTAAATTTGCAAATATTGATTTTATAAATATGTTTCTTTCGTTATAATTATATTAGATTCAGAAATTGAATCCATTTATATACTTTATTGATCTACAAATTATATGAGAATGAACTATTTCTAGAATAATATAAGAACGGTAACTCTATCGTCTGGTTGGAGTACTTAAGTCTTTGTACATGTGTAAAAGCCCACACTGCCCGACACACTCAAGTTTCAAGTAGTAAAATAACAGCAGAACTCTTCGTGTCTCAACAGTAAGAACAACAACCCATCTAGCCTCATGTAGTCCCCGACCCATCGACCCCCAACCTGTCTAACAATAGCCCAACAGAGACAATAGCGCTATCCATCATCGATAGCCCGACTCAAAGAATGGGCAGACTCCACTTTAGCGCGCTCTTCTTCCGCCAAGTTTTCTCTTTGCCGCTCACGGTCTTTACAATAACTGCTCACACACTTAAAAGAGTGAAACCTTTTTTTTTTGAGGTCACTTGTAAAGTGTTTCATTATACGCCCTTGTCTCTGGGCACTGGACAGCTGTTCAACTCAACTAAGCGGTAAACGTTGTGGGGTCATCTCATGTTGGGAAATATGTTGAAGAGGAAAAATATCGTCTTGTTTTGAAACGTTAGGAACATTTTTTGTGTGTGAGTGTGTAATTATTAGAACGTGTTTTTGTGTGTGAGAGTGTAATTATTAGAACGTATTTGTATGGAAGAGAATGTCGAAATGAGAGGAAGACATGAATGAGATCAGAGAACGTTTAGATCAGGACATGGTTTGGTGATTACATTATAATTGTGGACAATACACGAAGACTCCGAAGGTGAAAAGAGGAGCCAAGTAATTTCGGTGACCACACAGTCCTAGCTGTAATGTACATATTAAGTCACATGCAAAGCAAACATCAGCGTTCTCTGCCAATGGTCGTTTCAGGTTCCTTTTCCTACGACCACGTCTGCCCGTGGCAGCAAATGTTCTTTTGGTCTCACAGTTATATCCAGCGGCCTTTGTAATAAGCCTCCATCTGCCTCGTTCTGAAGCCTCCTACTGCATGGTGCAACAAGCATGCGCTTAAACTGGGGGGGGGGGCAGCTTTGTTGCGCCAACCACCTTTCAATTCACCAAAATAGCACTACCTTTGGCATATGGAAGTTTCCCATACGAGCAGGGCCGGCTTTAGACTGATTTGACCGATTGCTCAAATTAAGCCCCGCGCTGTCAGGGGCCCCGCAATTTACATGAAGCATATTGCTGTCGGTCAAGGCTCTTGTCACAGGCTTTTAAAGATGTAGGACTTAAAGAATAAACCTATTTAGCGCAGGCCTATCGTACGGCTGACGTTACTTTAATTAACACACTGGCGACTGTTGCGTTTGGGTTGCTTCCTATGTATGTTGTATAACAAATGTAGGTAGAATGATCTAATTAATAGTAATAGTTGCTATTAAAAAAAATAGAAGAGGAGCCTCGCAAAATTGAGCCCCGCAATTCGTAAGGCCGGCCCTGCATACGGGATATGGGCCCTGCTAAGTGTAACCTGCGAACTACAAGCAGTCCCTCTACACTGTTCGTAAAGCGTTCGCAAGTACTACATTATTTGTAGTTCGGTCTTGCAGTCGAATGTCCATGATGGGGAGAAGGCATCTTTGGTGAAAGTGATCAAGAAGTTTTTGTCGCTTTCTGCATAGTAACCATGTTTATGATATAAATCAACAAATACAATTCCTCTTTGATTTGTGAAGCGGTGGCTAAGTGGTGGTCGAATTCCGATGAACCTCGTACGTGGGGGGGGGGGGGAAGATGGTTGGTTGTTGTGCTGAGCACATCACACCCTAGTTAACAGACGCCTTTAAAAACTTTATAAGCGTTGCATCATCTCTCCACAAAGTCTGAGAAAAGTATCTACAGTGTAAACTCTTAACTCTAAACTTTGAACTCTATATGGTTCTTAAATAACAACAAATACAATGTGGCTTCTTTAAGAACATGAAATATTATCCCATTACTTCAGTAACAACAAATACTATTTGATAACTTCAATAACAAGGAACATTTTGCGGTTGTTGTAACAGGGGCGCAGCTAAAAATTTTCCAACTTTTTTGGGGCCCGGGGGCTTGACCTCTTTGGAGGCCCCTGCATTATGCGTAATATTAAATTTGTTGTTTTTTATGTAAAAAATACTCGTTTGGGGGTTCCTCTCAGGTGGGGGCCCGGGGGGATTTTTAAATTCTCCCTCCTCCTCCCCTCACCCTAGCTACGCCACTGTGTTGTAACAATTTCCACTAGCTACAGGTTGATGTACCAAGTCTACCTCCGCTTCTTATCGCCAACTTAAACATTGAGATACGGAACCATGCAAAAGAATATCCACCTACGCCAAAATTTCTCTCACGCACACTGTACTCTCAAAGCACGTGTTATCTTCTCACTTATTGGCGTGATTACCAAATACTCATCAACGTTAGTCCCGCATGTACATGAATTTCAAGTTCCCCTACCTCTCATCTCCTACTTGGTAAAAGTACTATCGCTCCCCCCCCCCAAAATCATCTAAACCTTAGTGAGAAAGTACTCGCCGCATGGTTCCTTCACCATTATCACATACATATTAAGAAGGTACTAGCGCACTGGTTCTTTCCTAGGAACCTCACTAGCGCCGGCCTTGTTTTCTGACGTCTATCCATGCTTTACACCTGTAACAAGAGCTCACACTGATACATCTAGACAAACATCTGACAACAATTAGATCACTTCAACGTATCGTCGGAATATCTCAGTTTATCCCTTTAGAAAAAAAAAATCAGTTCTATCTCGATATTTGTATCTCTAAGTGAGCATATTTAGGATAAGTAGGTCAATCACAAGAACAAAACGGTCACTAAGTAGGTCACTAGGATGAGACAAGGATTAATTGGATGTAACGTTATTTAAGTTGTTCAGGGGTTGTTATGGGATGGAAACAGAACAAAAGTCACGTGTAAGCGATTCAGTTGTTCACTGTAGTCAGCCAGATCGCTCCTGATATTCAAAAGAAGCTAATGTCATAATAACAACATGATATTCGATGCTCTGGAGCTAAGATCTTCGAGGAGACTCCCCTGAGGATTCTGAGGCTTAAGAAATGAGACCTCGCTATCTTTAGTGATCTGATCCAATTTTATGACCGGCATCTCAAATGGTTGAACATAGTGGCCAAGTATTTAGCTTCCACACAACGGGGTCTCGAGATGAATCCTTAAACGTTTCGTGATTTTCAAGACATCTTTGAGTTTCTCTAGCCCCGCCTCAATACGTACCCAACATTTGATGATGACGTAAAGAAAACTTAGTGCGCCAAAAATTATGATGCCTGCTTTTACTTACCCGTTGCCAAAAGACGTCCTACTGAGTTACAGATTAACTTGACTTTGTAATTGAAATGAATGTTAAACAATTGATCCCGTCTTTGTGTGTGTTCCTTGCCTTATACGAATAACTTAGATAAGGATATTTCTGCTGACTAGACTGGGAACAAAACTTACAAATCACTATACTCTTTGTTTTGAAACGTCATTCCGTCTACAAAGCTTTGTGCACAAATTGACTGACCCTCTGAGATCAAAAAAAAAATTTGTGGAGGGGGGGGGTTAAACTCAATTCCCCCTTTGGCTATTGTCATGGAATTTGGTAACGGTTGTTTGCTTTATTTTTTGGTTTTATTGAAGAAGGAGTTTTAACCTCAAAAACCCATGGAAGGGGGGGGGAGTTTAAACTCATAACCCGCTTAGCTTTGCTGGTGCAAGTGATGGTTTAAAATTAAAATTTTACTTGCAATAAACAAATCTAAAACATAAAAAAAACTGTTACGAAAATCCCCGCCCTCCAAAGAAGGACTTCATTTGGGGGTTGTACCCCGACCCCCTCCCCAGACTTCATTTTGGGAACGAGGAAGTAAAAGCAGGCATCATGATTGATAAGAGTTTTCTCAGGCACAAGAAATAATTGTGCAAAATTTAAAATTGATCTTAGATTTGATGTGGGAGAAATAACGTGTACAAACTTTTGGCCAGAGTTGATATAAACTTTGTAACAAGGCCACATAAGCAACACTGGCTTCCTCTAAGGCTTGCCGTTTCTTATACAGTTTAGTGTGGGAACTCATATAATTGTTGCATCGCGTGCTACTGTCTCTACTCTTTAAGCCAACTATCATCTACTTACCAACTCAGCGTCTCAAGACCAGAACGTTATAAAACCAATAATGAAAACTAAATAGCAATATCAGAACTTCGAAATAAAGAAAAAGTCTAGACTCTGTCTCAGGCTGATGCCGGTAGAGGTTTTTGTACAATTCCAATCATGACTTATGTCTCTTGGCAAGGAGATCTAGATCTATATTTTAGCCAAAGGTAAAAAAAAATTGAAGCAACTATAAATTTATTGTTATCGCGTAATTACGGTAATACGGCTGACTACGCGATGTTGGCTCTAGACCTATATTTGTAAATCTCTAGCCAAATTTACATTTTTTTTTTTTACTTTGAAAAATTATAACAGTCAAACTAGAGTTTTCCCCATGGGGGACAAAAGAGCTAGTAGTTATTTCTCAGCGATATATATCAGCTGTTGAATTTCCCAAAAAAATCGTTTGAGCAGTATTCGAGATCAGCTTCCACCCTCCATGAAGAAGTGACTTGAATAGAGGTATTTTATTAAAAGCACTAAAAGTAATGTGGTTTTCGTTTTTCTGATCCGCTAAAAACTAATGTGAAATGAAATTAATTAGTTTTAAGAGTGTAGATGAAAGCCTATGAGCGGGGCCGCATTTAGATTTGATAAGGGCCCCATATTTGAGATTTGGGGGCCCCCTTGTAAGCAACATAAAATAATTTATTCTTTTACATTTTCTTGAAACAATACTTCGGGGGCTCCCAGACAAGTGTTGCCTCTAGGTAGATCCGGCTCTGTCTTTGAGAATAATAACCCTAAAATATTGAGAGCATAACGTTCAGAATTGTTCAAAGTATAAACTAGTCGATCTATAATGATAACTGTGGCATGCTTTTTTGTGTTATTTATGTCTCGTGGTCTACGAGATATTTATGGCTAAGGGAATCGTTCTAAAACATCCAGATCTTTTTGGTAGAAATCTTTTTTTTAAGTCTTGTTATTTGATTATTTAAAAATGTATTGTCATTGATAGAGGTTTATTTTGTTAATTTTAGAAGCAAAATCGAAGGCTTTCTCTCACTCTCTCTTTTTTCCTTCACTCCTTTCTCTTTATCTATACCTCTCTATCATTCTCTCTCTTAATTTCTTTCTATCTCCCTCTCTCTCTTTTTTCCTTCACTCCTTTCTCCTTATCTATACCTCTCTATCATTTTCTCTCTTAATTTCTTTCTCTCTTCCTCTCTCTCTCTTTTTTCCTCTCTAGAATTCTATTCATCTCTCTATGTCTTTTGTCTTTCTTTCTCTCGCTCTCTCTCTCTTTCTTTCTCGCTCTCTCTCTCTAGTTCCCTCCCATATTTATGTTTTCCCCTATGTTTCTATCTCATTCTCTTCATTAACCAGTAATACCATTCTCTTTTTTTTTCTGTTCTTTTTTTTGTTCACTCTATAACGATGTGTCTGTGTCTGCTGGCATCTCTGTTTGTCTGCCTCCTCCCCACACTCTCTCTTCTTTGTTCTCCCCCTCGACCCTGTAAGGCAAACACCAAGTCTAGCTAGACAATGTTCATGTAATTCCCAAGACCTCCACTCAAGCGAGCGTCTCGGTATAGCGAGGTCTTTAAGACACTTGCTGCATTTACGATGCTGCTTGATGGCGGGCCGGGTTAATCCAATAACGCACATCACCAGGGGACTTAGGTAGCAGGATCTTGGGGGGGGGGGGGGGGGGAATGATGCGAGCAGTTTACGGGGTATTTAGATGATCATAATCTGACACAGCTGATGGACACCTCTTAAGGGACCAGAACTTTGACTGTACTCACATTATACTGAGAATTCTAGGTCACCGACTCTGCAACAGTTTGATCTATAGCGCTGACACAGTGCGCGTGTGTGTGGCGGGGGAGATGAGGTGTGACACCTTTAATCACATGTACAGTCTGGGCCACGGAGTGATATAACACGCCCCCCCCCACCAACTCACAGACACATCTGTCAATCTTTTCCAGCCCTAGCACGCAACGTCTATGAACGTTGGCATTAAAAGATAATCAGAAAGCTCATACTGCCATCGTCTGCTCAAAATGCTGGCGACATGAATTGGGGAAAAAAAGGAGGAGGGGCAAGTGACTACACATTTAGACATTGGCAGCTCACTTTGAAGAATGAAGAAAATGTATTTGTTTTAATTCCGAGATCAGCAGACTAGGAAAAGTAGAATCTAGAAATATTTCTGTCACTTTGTCATGAATTATTTGACTGATGTGTTGTTCACAATAACAAATACAACTGTTGTCTAAGTGACGTAAAAATTGTGTACATATTTCGGATGTTCCTTCAGATTTGAATAGTATTACATCTTTGCCCAAACCTCCCGCAGGACGATGGGGGATGGCAGCGGGCATGGTTCGGACCAGGGATCATCAAGACCACAGAACGACTGTCCATAGCGCAGACCACACGGCCATGCAGCCTTCCGGCACGTGTATGTTCGGACCTGCCTGTATACTTTGAAAAAAAAAAACGAGTGTTAAATACAACCTTACTTTGGTTGAACATCTCCAAACTCAATTCAATAATACAATTACATATGTGAATACACATGAAACATAACTGGTATATATTCTACAAGAAGTATAATACCTTGACTGATAAAAATAATATTTTTCTGTTAAAACAAAGCACACTGAACAATGAATAATTACAGATCAAACGACTAAAAACCAACTACTAATGACTACCCCGATATCTTGCCTTTTTTTTCTATTTATATTATAATAATATGACCTTTCTAGATAAGTTACAGTCTTCACGGCTTTACCCTTAGCTAGATCCATCTCTCTTTGGGTCACTGGCATATTTTATTTACGTCTCTTTGTAAGGATTTCCTAAAGTTAAGGTCCAACGCATACCAAAGAAAACAAGCAAAAATGAAGAAAAAAATCTTAAAATAACAAAAAAGAACCTTTTATTTTGGGAAATAACTGCACATTTACAGACCTATGTAACAAAATTATAATATTTATTTCACAATTCTCTATGATCTTAGATCGAATTCATGGCTCTAGCCTCCTCAGGGCTACTCTAATAGTGAGCAGCCTATGAAAATAGAAGATTGCATAGTTATTTATTGTTTGTTTAAAATCATTTTGAATCGGCGAACTATAAAGGGGACTAATTCAGCCTATACCACCTAATTAGTCAATCATAAATCCTTTCCCTGTTAGAGATACCAAACAAAATAATCTAAAAAGTAGTAAAAAGTAAAGTGTCCCCTTCAGACCTTGCGATCTATGGCGTAGATGATGTTAAGGTCATCAATTTCTTTGGCCAACGGTTAACGAGCAGGGTGTTATGTGGCCAGCACAATGACCAATCGCCTTTACGTTCCCCAACTAAAGTTAGGTACCCATTAGAGTTGGGTGGACTCAGGGACGCCCTAAAAAACCCGAAATTCAAAATCCCAGTCTTCACCGGGATTCAAACCCAGGACATCATGTTCGGAAGGCAAGCGCTTAACCATTCGACCACGGCGCCCGAAAAAAAAATCTATTACCACTAAGTAACTCATTGTTTGTTTTTTTATTATTTGATTCTTGTGTTGTCATGTAATAGAAATAAGTGTTAGAAATTTCAGAGTGATCCGAGATTAGATGTGGGAGAAATAACGTTCACAAACTTTTTACCAGACAAACAGACAGACACAGTCCGTGGATACAAGTTTTGTAAATATACCTAGCAGTTGGAACGAGTGACTTAAGTGACTTATACAATGCCTGGTTAATAACATCCATCTGTTGAGCATCCATTGACAAAATATTCCACGGATAAGCTCACTTTGCACTAAGACATATTCATGCTTCATCAAACCTGCCAATATTATTTCTTCAATACAGTTGGTGTAATGCACAAATTGTAAGACAAATTTCCTCACGGACAATAAAGATTATCATTATTATTAAAACAGCTGTTCCCAAATTTTGTTTTTTTTTTTGTTTTTTTTTTTGTGGTTTTTATTGTAGCGAGGATATGCTGTTTCATGTTAGTATCTTCAAGCAAGCTTGACCCTGATAGCCACTCTATATAAACGTTGTATTCTCTTATAAGCTACAATAGTGAAAGATGTAGAGGACGATCCTGTACAAACGAGACGTGTAGTACAAAATAACAATGCTTCTCAGCTACAATATGGCATCTCATTAGACATGGTCCTTAGAGGAAACAACTGCGTTAATAGGGGAGCAAATTTGAATCACTGTTGTGGTGCTTAAGAACCGAGTAGGCCTACTAATCACTGGAAGCGAATGTAGAGACCCTAAAAAATATGTCACTATCCACTCACCATTTTAAGGCAAACACCTGCACGTCTGACTAAAGAGAAAGAATATGGGGGATTTTCCTCGGTGTGCAAGGCCTTTGGCCTCTCCTTTAATTAGAGAGTTTTGGGAAACGATGTAATTAAATGATGTAACGAATTTACTTCTTCAAGTTTTCTAGACGATGCTGTTGTTAAAAACATTTGTAAGTTTTTTGTAATGCTGGTTTGGACATGACAACATAGTATAAAGCAAATATAGTATCTAATTAATTTACCTATAAGCAGGTATTTGATTTAATCTTTTTTTTTAAAGAAAACAAATCCCCAACGGTATTTTTATAATCTGAAAGCTATGTCGATTAGCCGATAATTACTTTCCTTGGGCACTGTCTCCAATGTTTAAAAGGGGAAAAAAAAAACTCAACTAATGATGTTTCGGAGGTCAGTAATAATGGGTTTTTGTGATTCACTGTGGCTATCTCAACATAATGGAGTTTATTATAGCCAAACAAGCTCCCTTTACCTTTGGATTCAATAGACTATTGTAGCCATCGACTAAGACGAAAATGTGATTTCTTAAACATTAAAGCAAAAAGATTTTTTTTTTGAAAGTTTTATTATTTATATTAAAGTACAATAATTCAGATGTAATTACCTGAAAGGAGAACTTTGATAAAAAAAAGAAATTATGTTTCTTGTGTCTTTGTGTGCACAAACAGAGATCAATCTAAAAACAAGATTACAAAGAGAGTTTGTGTGATACACAAACTCAGAGGCGGCCCCCGTCGGAGTCGGATCCCTGTCAGATCCGCCTATTCCCAAGATGTTTCGGATGTTCCTTCTAAGTACCTGGCTCAATTCCTGTATGCTCCCATCCTTAAACTATCGCAATATTTCTGAAAGAACAGTAAAGGTTAAATCATATTTTCAAAAGCCTTTAGTGTGTTTTTCTAACCGTGATGGACAGACCAACCAACAGACAAAACGCACAAAAATATGCTTGTTTCA
>JADKLZ010000003.1:23333343-23348657 GCA_021533235.1 Biomphalaria straminea
TTTTCTCGCCTGATTACTCAACATATAACAAACACTATCGCTTGGTTGTCTTGTCATGGCTACACGTAGCCTACTAAAGTTCTAGGCTAGCCTTTCACTGACCATTTTTTAGAATCAGTCAGACACGATCTATTTACTTTTTGGGGCAGGAAGGTTATCCTAATAATTTTAGATCAACATATTACTGTACCAATGACTATCATAGCTATGAACGAGGTCGTCACTAAGCCTAAATGCCACTGTAGACATGAAGCAACACGATTGGTTAGATGTAGATTCGCTTTTAGTATTGTTGAGGAGAGTGACGTATTCGGAGACCAATAACAAAATCTCATAGAAAATCTGTTATTTTTTTTTTTTTGAGAAGTCAAGAATTTACTGTCCTATTTAAAAAATAGAAATGTTTCTAAGCATTGAAATATTAAAAAAAAATTGGTAAAATGTTTATAATTACAGCTCAAAAAAAAAATGGAGATTTTCTTTAATTAAAAATAGAAGTGAAAGGAATGTGTTATTAGATACCACATACTGGACTCCACAGGATGGGTCAGATAGTAACAACCCACCACAACTTATTGGACTAGTCATATATAAAATGATTTTTTGTTACATTTTTGCTTTTATAAATTGGCTATAAATGTGAAAGGTAAAACTCTATATGCTTCCATTCTTTATCATTATTTCATAAACTAGCATGACTTTGACCCATTGGATCCCTCTCCCCTTCTCTGTCTCTTATACACAGATTCACACAAACACAGACACATACAGACACACACATATACACACAAACTCAAAAAGAGAGAGCGAGAGAGAGAGCAAGAATAACAAACTACTTGAATTGATCTATTGGACAATTCAACAGCTACTTTGTAATGGAATTGTTACCTGCATCGGGAAAGATATTGGGAAGTGAAAGGGAAAACAAAAGCTTTGCACTTTAATTAAAAAGCTCAATTGTTTTCCAAATGGATCAATCATCCGAAACGAAATCTGACATAAACTACTTCAGCTTAGCTCAAGGGCAGTAAACAACAACATTATCATCAGCGAAAAAAGGAAACGACTGTATGGAATAGAATCATGAGCTGAGTGGGAGTTCAGCGCTAAGTTGATATAAAGTTTGGAACAACAGAATGGAAACTTAAACAAACAAACAAAAACGTCATTATAGACTCATCTGTCTTGTACAGTGCCATTCGCTTGACCAGATTTTCATTATTTGACGGACAAAGCTTGACTAATGACGTTTGGTTAAACCAATTATTTTAATACAAGATATGCTGGTGATAGATGATGTCGAGACTGTGTTTTTTTTTTATTATAACAAAATTCTAGTTGTCTCTACAGATAAATACATCTGCAGTTGGCTGTTTTATTTTTTAAATACTTTTAATACTTTGCTAACTCATCACATTTGACTGAAGTGTTCAGATTTGGACAAGGGAACACAATATCCTCTATCTCTGGCTCAGACTTCATTATTTCCTTTGCACTGTTACATTAGCGCTTGTGTGTGTGTGTGTGTGTGTGAGTGTAAATCTGTGAATGCATAAAGAAAGAAAACGTCCTAGAGAAACAGAAGGTTCTAGAAACCAAAGGTTAATCTGATGTAGAACCATTCAAGAAGGACAGAAACAACTAATAAACAAGACAAAGTCAATCTCTAGAACAGCGATGGACGACCTCAAATCATTGCAAGTTATGTGACGGCAAGCCAAGAAGAAACAAAAAAGAAGAGAAGGAAAAACAAACGTAGAAGTGTGTGTGTGTGTGAGTGTAGGTGTGTGTGTTTGTGTGTGTGTATGTGTGTAGGTGTGTGTGTTTGTGTGAGTTCAACAGTGTTGAATAGAGAAATTATAACGATAGCCGCCAAGACGACAGAGAAATAGAAAGATACAGAGAGTCAAGAGAAAAGGTCAGAGAAATCATTCGTATCTTTGTATTAACACACACGTCACATTTTTACAAAATCAACAAGGAAAATAAGAAAAACAAGTTTACAAAGACAGTTTGTGTGGTACCACAAACAAAAAATCGGCCCCCGAAGTGGTCCAACCAGGCATGTATGAAGGCAGGTTTCAATATTTTCAAAAAGAATATCAGAATGAAATTTTATCAAAGGCTAATGACAGAGAAGAATGGAGAAAGAAGGTTGACAGATCCCGTGTGGTGCCCCAACGGTCTAGCAGATCAAATGATAGGTGAAAGTGAATGTAAAGTTGAATGTGAGCCTGGCTTAACTGATCTCATATAATGCTTATCTTTGTGATTTTTCCATTTTGTATAGGGTCAATATCTTATTCAATGACTTGTTTTAAGAAATTTCGTAGAAAAAAATCCTTAGTTATGTATTTCAGAGTGTTGATGTAATAAGTCAGTGCACTTTATGATATATAAACTACCTATTAATTATTGTTTTAATGTATGTTCCCCAAATATGTATATTAAATAGATTTTTCTCTTTGCCCAAAGGCAGCACGGGAAACCAACTCCTAGATACCCCCTCCCCCCACTGGTCCACAAATGAGATTGGACCAAAGCGCTCTGAGCATGCTATAAGCATGAAAGTAGCGCTATATAAAAGCTATAATAATAATAGTAATAGTAACCATTTTTTTGTAAATGTAGTAGTCGGTATGACAGAACTTACATAATTTAGCAATACATTTGTGAAAAAAAAATATTTTGACAAAAAAATCTAAAACCTTTTGCATAAATGTGTTAAAAATATGGTAAATTGTTGCCTCCCTTACTAAGTAGCCTCCTGTGTTTGTTACTATTAATAGTGAATAGTTGTAAAAATGGTGTATTTTTTAATGAAAAAACTGCTTATATATATAAAGAGAGAATGACCTGAATTCGAACTCATGGCTCAGGTCTACGTAAGCCGACATTTTAACCTCTCTGCTAGTTAGGTGCTTATGTATTATGCATATAGATGATTTTATTGCTACCTATTGTTTATTCCAAACTTACTGTCAAGGTGTGACCTATAAAACTATTCAGCTTATACCAACATGCTCAGTCAAGTACAATTTCTTTCCCTTGTTCAAGATACCAAACAAAATAATTAATTACCAGTAGTTAATTCAGTAATTGGTTACTTTTGTTTATTGATTCTTGTGTTATCAGGTAAAAGAAATAATTGTGCGATTGTCAGCTTGATTTACACACTTTTTACAAGACAGTCAGACAGGCATGGGGCACTCTGGACAACTTTGGAAAAGTACAAGTATAACATGGACGTTATATAAATCAAAGCTTGTTTAAGGGGCAGAGTTGTATATTTACAGCCTCAATGTTGAAATATTTATTTTCCTTTTTTTAAATGCAATTAAATTAATTAATTGCCTGTAAGTAATTGATTAATTGGTTAAGTTTGTGACTGATTCATGTTTTGTTAGGGACAATGAATAATTGTGTAAAGTTTCAACTTGATCCGAGAATAGGAAGTGGGACAAATAACGTGTACAAGATTTGTACCAGACAGACAGACAAAAGGAGTGAGTTGATATAAGTTTTGTACAGATGGAAGAATATGTACTACTGCTCAGAAATAAATAACTTGTGTACAGGTCATCTTTCATGTAATAGCGTGTTAAGTGCACTGTGACCCAAATTCTTTTGTGGACATTTCGGATGAGTGAGGTATTTGGGAGAAGGTTTTGCGTGCTGCACTTAGGCGCTCAGCAAACACAACTCAGCGTGAGTCCGCGATTCCAAGTTGAGCCCCATTTCACGTGTAGCCAAGCGGTTTATGCTACGCAGCCAGACGCAAACTAATCACCATCACTTAAGAAGTAATAGGACTGCACAATTATGTCCATTTTGATTTCAACAGCCAGCGAGACTCCGTTGAAGCCGTGAAGTCTTCGATACTGGCGCATATAATCCGTGTGTGGCATAAATGTCAGATGTCAAACAGATCGCTTTATCGATACCACTGAACCTGTCATTTAATTGTTTCCTACTGGTTGAATAGCGTAATTATAACTAACAAAAATGATTTTGTTTGTTTAATAGTTTTTTTATAACTATTTTTTTTAAAAGAGAACTACACTGTTATTTTCAATGAATTTCCCGTTTTTAATTTTGTCATACTTTATAAAACATTTTTATTTATTTATTTTTAAAATTTCATTTAAATCATTTTACTTTCAATAAAGTTTTCGTTTTCTATATTCATTTTTCCTTTTAATTTTGTTCTGCCACACAAAAACAAAAGCGAAAATTGATTTCACTACATGTGTAACATGTTACTTATACCACTATTAGTTTTCGATAACGGAAACTAAGATAATAATAAAATGAAAACATCTTACAGTTAGATATGAACTTGTCACATTATCTTAGTGCTGAAACATTAATACTGCTGAGCCTAATCTCATTTCGTCTACACCACACTAAAAGGGAAAATCTATTAGAACAAAAACTATACAAATGCTTACCTATATATTTTTGTAAAACGACATACCAAGCTTCCGTTGACAAGATAAATGTCCACTTCATTAAACATTGAAAAACCCATTTCAAAATCTAATGTCTCGAAATATCCCTATAATCCTAACAAGCGCAAAGACATTGAGAACTATTTACAGCAGAGAACATTATATGTCAGGGGTTTCAATAAATTAAATCCACTCCTCCAACGTCTGTAGGAGACATTTTGGACAGGGAATTACTTGTGGGAGTTCATGTAGAACCAGACAGTATATTTAATCTTTTCTTTGTTGTCCTATTTCAACCTTGGGAAGTGCGATTCAATTAGGAGGAAATAATAAAATGAAGTACATACACTTTTTTGTTTCATAATTAAAAGGAGCAACCTAACGTCAGAATAAAACTAAGCTGCTTATTTAAAAGGAGGTTAAACTCGTAGGCGGCCCCTGTGGATAAGTCATAATAATTATTTATGCTACATAAGCAGGGCCGGTCTTATGCCACTGCAGCCTATGCTGTCGCAGTGGGCCCCGCGCTTTCATAGGCCCCGCGCTAATGCAAGGTGTAATTATTAAATTGCAAAATATATACGAAAAATTATAATGGAAATCTGAATTTTTTTAAATCTCTTGAAAACTCTTAAAAATATCCCGAAAAAAATAGACAGAATTGTCATTTGTGGGTGTCATTCATTGCGGAAAACGCCAATCCTACGCGCGATTAAAAAAAGGCATTGTCAGCTTTCATGTAATAAAATGTAATAATCGGCGAATTTTTACCTTAATCGGAAGTTCCAATACTTTACTTTTATAGACACTGGCATATAAATATGCAATTGGTTACAAGGTTCGTAAAGTACAGATCGCAATTTTTAACCTAGTAAAGAATAAATAAAATTCAAGGTCGAATTTTATTCTTATACAAAATCTTAATTTTCACTTATTATTCTTATTCCCACACAAACTAGGCCCCGCGAAATTAGTTTCGCATAGGGCCCCGCAATTGCTAGGACCGGCCCTGTACATAAGTATAGATGGATTACGCATAGAAGCTATGAAATCATTTTTCTTTTTATAATGTTTATGCATAGAAGCAAACAATATGAATGATTTCGTGTTTGGTAAATAAAATTGCACACATAGAGAAGATAGTAAATAGATGTTGCGTACTAAAGTAATGCCAAAACATAACTTGGAAATGTTATAAAGATAGTAAAGTGTAAATCCAGGTGACACGTACAAACATTTGAAAGGCTTCTACAAGCTCATCCTAGATTTGGTTTTTATTTATACTTTTTGCTATTTTATCTTTCATCATTAATTGGCCAGCTGTAGGGCAGTGAAGATACATTCTCAAAAAAAAAAGTGACCATTGCCCCCTAGGGGCTATGATGACTCACTCCACTGTTACCTCATTCTAAAAGAGCTACGTGTGAGATTGATCAGCGATGCTTCCCTCCGTTATCCCCTCCACCCCATGCAGCAATATTGACATGGTTTGAAAATAAGCCCGCTCATAACAGATGGACCCTGTACGCTATAATTTATAACTGCCCAGGACGTGATGATAAATTGGTCGCGCGCTGAGCTGGTACAATCTCACAGAGAAAGAAGATCAAGAAAAAAAAAAGTAAAAAAAAAAAGATAAATATAGAATATACTTTAAAAAATAAAAAATAAAACAAAAGCGTATACAATGTGTAACTGTATAAATTAGTTTGGTTTAGCCATGCAGTTAAATTGGCAACAGATCTAGACTATTCTAGACCAACAATAATAAATCGGTGCGATTAGAAATGGCTTTACCAATAGTTTTTGTTTAGCGCAATTTCATGCTTTTGACTTTTCATTACACTATGGTCCAATCATATATCAGGACCAGTTGGAGGCGGGGTAGGAAGAAAGAAAAAAAGAAAGAGATATCTCTGGTTGAATTTTACTATAATCAATTTTTAGAAACATTTACAAAAACAAAAATAAAACCGGCCTGAATTAGAACTAATGGCGCACGCCTGCTCAAGCCGACATACTAACCGCTCTGCTAGTGAGGTGTTAATGATTTTTAGAAGATTGTATATTTATGTATTGTTTGTTTAAGCTTAATTTTAAGCAGCCACTTATAAAGGGGGCTAATTCAAACTATGCCACCACTTCAGTCAAGTACAATTTCTTTCCCTTGTTCGAGATACCAAATAAAATAATTATTTAACAACAGTCGACTAACCAATTTGATAAGTTATAAATTGATTCTTGTGGTGTCAATTAAAAGAAATAATTGGGCGACATTTCCGTTTGTTTCGAAATCGGGTGTCGAAGAAATAGACATACAGATAAACAAAGTGAGTTGATATGATTTCTTTTAAAATACTATGGATTTTTTAAAATATAAATATGAGGTAATGATCTTTTTAAGTGCAAGAACTAATTTGCTATTGACGACAATGGGGTCCATTCACCAAATGTAAATAAACAAATTTAGCCACGTCATAATATTGATAAAATAGTGAAAAATACGGATCACGTGACACACATACGGATTGCGTAATTTGTATAGAACATATAGAGAAAATGTTGTTTGTTTACGTTTGGTGAATGGACCCCATTTGTGAACGGGTTAAATACAAAGACTAGAAGCTGCTTGGGATTTAAAAAATGGAAGATATTCGTTTGTACATTTTGTTAGAAAACTTATTGCGTGCTTTAGCCATCTGTAGGTTCCGGTGCACAATTTATTTAGTAGATTCTTCCAAAACATAAGTACTCCTAATTGACTCCTAATTAACAACATTGATAAAAAATCAAAGGTGATTGACCTCAATGTAACTCTTTTCTTGTGTTACTGTTTGACTCAGCCCATCAGCGACATCACAAAGGCCTATTTTTATTATCGTCTGCCACGGCAAGTTCTGGCCTTAAAAGAGGCTATCACTGCTTTACGGTTGCGTCACAAATCTGAACAGAAGTTTCGGTACAAAGCCGAACATATTGATTATAACGACGAAAGAAAACGCTAGCTTAGTGATACGACTGGGCAACTATAAATCATGTTCTACGACTCAGCTGACCTCCGTTTGATTTAACGGGGTAATTACTAGTGGCAAATAACGTCCTCGGGCTATCCCAACCAATACTAGTCTTCTGTGGTCCTAGTTGACCAAAGTCAACTAAATGATGCCATGATAAGAGATAAATATTGGATTAGTTGGACAAGTTTCTAGCCCATAAAAATACTTGTTTGTATTTCTGTAAACTTAAGAAAAACGAAAAAACAACAACACATACACACAAAAACCAGTGTTTTTCTATTTCTTCGGTGTTATAAATACATTTTATCAAAATGGTTTCGTCTCAAACCATAGGTGTCGTTAGCAGTAGGCGGAGCATGGGCGAATGTCATATTCGGGGTTTAACACAAATTCATATAAAGAATATCATACAAAGATTTTAGCAATCCTTATATCAACTCTATCTATATAGTAGAAAGTTTGTACACGTTATTTCTCCAACACCTAATCACGAATCAAACTGAAACACTGCACAATTATTTCTATTATTTCTTTTACCTGACAACCCAAGAATCAATAATAATAATAATAAAACCGATACGTTATTTAATTACTGTTAATTAATTAACGTATATTATTTGTTATCTCGAACAAGGGCAAGAAATTGAATTTGACTGAGATGGTGGTCTAAGCGGAATTAGCCCCCTTTATTGGTTGCCGCTTTGAAGTAAGTTTGAAACAATACAAAGATAACTCTACAGTTTTCATAAGCATCTCACTAGCAGAGTGGTTAGTATGTCGACTTAAGGAGGCTCGAGTCCTGAGCTCGAATCAGGTAGTTCTCTGCTACTCCTTTTTTAAATAAATGCTTTTAAAAACGATTTCGGTAAAATTCACCCAGTTATCCCTTTATTTCTCACCGCCCCCCCCCCCCTTTTTTTTTTCCCAGCTGGTACAGAGAAAGAATAGGATCATAGCGTATTGAGAAAGCTAATAAATTAATGAAACTTCAAGAGTGTCTTTTACATTTGAAATACATATGTCAGTGACGTGAGAGTTACCTCCAATACCCACATAAACATACACACATACACAAGTACGTCTTACTTGATTCAAACACAGAGTAATATGTAGATTGTAGAGGAACTGGAAAGGCTTCCACACTTTTAAGTACCATTTCCTTGTTTCAAAGAGTAGTATTCGATTACAATCATCCAATTGTATTTTTACAAGGTTTTAATGAACTCACTCTGTCTGTCTGTCTGTCTGTCTAAGTGTCGGTTGAAATGTTATTTCTCCCACGCTCATTCTAGGATCAAGTTGAAACTTTGCACAATTTTTCATTGACATAGACAAGACATGTATCAATAAAAATAAATTAACCAATTAGTTAATTAATGGCTATTAATTATTGTGTTTGATACCAACAAGGGCAATTAATTCTTAAGTATTCACAGATACAGGTACGGATAATTGTACACACTATCTCTCCTACAGGCAACTCCTCAATACTGTGAAGAGACGAAAGCTGAGTTAGTTCGGTCCTATTGTAAGACATGGCTCATTGTCAACAGTTATCTAAGTACAGTGCAGCGAGCACGAGGAAAAGCTCGTCCAAAGAGAAGCTGACCGGATAACATAATAGAATAGACCAGCCTCTCTCTTGATATCCTGTTACGCTGATGTTTGGTAAAGGTGGAGGGATTTGGTTAGACGAACTGTCATAACACCCCAACGATGAAAGTTAAGGAACAGATGATGATGAAAAATGGTGATGAGATCTTGGCACCTCCTTACTTCAATAAATTTAGTCTTTTTAGTTGATTAGCACCAAATACAATAAGACAATGATGTTATATAACTTCGGACGTAATACTTTACAAGTAGAACGAACCAACCGAAAGGCTTGTTATTTACGGTCATACTAAAAGAAATTCATAAAATAACTTCAGTTGGTTCACCTCGTCATCTTCCTATCTCGTTATAAATACACTCATCCCACTACCAGTCACAAATAATCCTAAAATAACTGTAACCTCCTTGCAGTGCCTCACACATCTGATTTTACTATAACACCCCTCGCCCCTAAAGATACTGATATACACTACGGCAATCTTACTATAATCAAACCCAGAATAAAACGAGGGGGAAAAATATCTTGACAGCTCTAGAATCACCTGTTTGACGGTGTTACTAGCCGGGAAGGTCAAGTGTTAAGGGTTCAAGGCTGAAGACGTGGATGTACTTTATATCTATGAATGTGAGCCGCGAAACTCTCACGCTGATACCTAGATATGTTTATTAAGCCATAAAGAGGAAGGTCACAAGAGGTCATACAATAAAATTTGGCTCATAAGACGGCCCCGACCTTTAAGAAGTTTTGACTCACATATCACTGAGATAAGTATTTAAACTATATAAGAAAAGGCATTTAATAATTGATTTAGACCGTATAAAAAAAGTCATCCATCGATGTACCCACACGTTTTAATGGAAGATTGTCTTATTTTACGGAGATTTTGTTAAGAAACATTGTTACTTAAGTCTAGAAAAAGTAAATTAATGTCATAGTAACTTGATTTCGTTTATAATATAAAAAAGTCATTTCAAGTTTATAATACGCCTACAGCGGTTTAATGTCTACCAACAGTTTGGTGCTACAAGTCAACGACCGTCTACGGCAGCCTTGCAATGAAACTGACCTCTAGTTCTAAATTTCCAACGTCTCAAAAGGTCGTCAAAAATAACAGTTTAATTGAGCGTCATTGAAATTTCGTAATCTTCACTAGATTACCTTTTCATTTTGTATTTTGTTACATTAAACACATATCTACAAAATGGGCTCGTTCTGTTCTCATTCATTGCTTTCTTTTTGATAAGCGAAACACAGAAAAATAGAACAATAAATGAATTTCAAATAAAAAAAATGTCTGCATCAATATGAAATATCATTATGAAGGATTAGACGGGTGAACAAGGGGGCACATGTTTACAGATCATTTCCAAATGAATGCATTGCGTGGGTGGTGTGGTTCAAACATATGGCACTCAGAATATGAAAGTGCAGATTTAATCCGATGCTTGCTCAGAAAAAAAAATCAGCATAACAAGTGCTGCGTTTTGAAAAGAACCAGATCAAATTTTGGACCGTTCAGTTCTAATAAATTACTTTACAATTTAAAGACATTATTTTTTGTTCCCCAGTCTTAAGTCACCCCTTGGGTCTGGTAAAAATCTGGTTCACGTTATTCCCCGCAATTTGCATTCTCTGTTCACGATAAAACTTTGCACGAATATTCATTGTCGGTGACCAGATACGAGTCAATAAATCTTTAACCATAGACATACATAAATATAGACTGGAAAAGGAAATAACTTCATGTAAACTGAAAATATGTATATCTATTGTATTCGGATTTCCGAATCCTAAAAAAATGGAAAAATTGCATGGTCTTAGAGATTAAACAAAAGTCATAGACATAAATAAAGTACTCACAATTGCAAGTCACAAATTTTCGTTTCCTAAAACTCTTTTAAAACTCCAGTCTAAATTTATGTATGTTTATGACTTTAAACCAATAAGTTAATCAATTTAGTAATTAATGAATTAATTCTGTTTTTACATGGAAAGTGTGCTTGACCGGCGGAAGATGAAAGGTAACGATAACCACTAACTTTCGCAGTCCGACGAGAGAGAATAATGCTCTTGGAACGTACTCACACAGGTAATACCTACAGTTGGTTAATTTTTGAGTCACTAAAAATTAATTAAATAAACGATTACAGAAAAATTGTAATTTCACCTTGAAGTAAGTGTGATTTGAAAAAAAAAAGTATTTTCTATATTAAACTTGTTGTAAATTAAAATGATTTGCTTTCAACATAAATCGCTTGAAAAGACTTTGTTACATTGGTTGGAAAAAGCTCGAGAAAAATAATTGTGGTTCTTTAAATCCAAAACAACAACAAACATCAACAAAAACAACGGAAAAACAATTGCACACACACACACACACACATAACAGCTGTAGACAAACTGATTCCGAACTTTTTACCAAATGACGCAGGCCATTTAACTAGCCCTTGTCTGAGATACCTAACTAAGATGAACATTTGAAAAAGTCCCTTTTTAATATTCCCCATGTCTTCCCGCAGAAAGCTCTTCCTCAGGATTAACAGTTACCCTGGGAAATCCATGTCTTAGACAATCAATAGACCATCTAGACAAGTTTAATGGTCACTTACTATCTCCAGTTTGATCAGGCTATGGTCTTCCGGTACACCGTCCCTCACCCCCCCATCCCCTTTTTCTGCTTTCATCCTACGCAACTTTCAATTCAAATCACCATTTATTTTTTCATGTGGTTCTTCTCTTCTACCCCTGAAGGTAATCAAAACTTTTTTTTGCTTTAAAGAACTAAAAAAAATATCAGAATTTAAAATCTTTATTCGGTTACCATTTCTGGAGAGGAGCAATTGAATTAGACCCAGACTTTTTTGGACGCCCTTCTACTTCCCTGTTTCCACCCTGCCCAAACGACCCCACTTAATGGTCCTATAATATGAGTGAGTTAAGAGATTACACTTGCCGAGAGAAACGACAGCGCGTGCTAATAGTGTCACACGTGCAGGCCTCGTTTCAAGAAAGCAAAGTGTTGAGCCTTCGACACTAAATGGGTAAAGAAAGTCTGACTGCAATGGACATGTGTCTAGATCTTGTACTTCATGTGACGCTGTCTAGATCACGTCCTGCATGTGATGTGTGACTAGATCATGCATGCGCGTGATGTTGTCTAGATCATGTCATTAATTTAACGTGTGTCTAGATCGTGTCATACATGTAATACTGTCTAGATCATGTTATACATGTAATGCTGTCTAGATCATGTTATACATGTAATGCTGTCTAGATCATGTCATACAGGTAATGCTGTCTAGATCATGTTATACATGTAATGCTGTCTAGATCATGTTATACATGTAATGCTGTCTAGATCATGTCTTACATGTAATACTGTCTAGATCATGTTATACATGTAATGCTGTCTAGATCATGCATGCATCGTATGTGTCTAGATCATGTCATTAATTTAACGTGTGTCTAGATCATGTCATACATGTAATACTGTCTAGATCATGTTATACATGTAATGCTGTCTAGATCGTGTCATAAGGCAATACTGTCTAGATCATGTTATAATGTAATGCTGTCTAGATCGTGTCATACAGGTAATGCAGTCTAGATCGTGCATGCATCGTATGTTGTCTGATCATGCCATTAATCTGACATGTGTCCAGATCATGTCAAGCATATGAAGTCTCTCAATCATGTCAAGTAATAGAAAGATATATTTTTTAAAAAAATATTCTACAAATTGTTTCTTGTTTAGATTTGTAATAAACAGATGTCATTATTAATGAATTTGTGATAGTCATTACTTATTACTGACTGAGATGATAACGACGTCATAGAAAGACCCGTGGGTCAAGTGTTGGTGCTAGCGCTATGCCCAGTGAAGACACTTTAGCCACTGTCAATCAAGAACGAAGCAGTGTCCCATTATCAAGCTGCTTTCTGAAGGTTCTTTGATGGCCGAGGCCAATCTGGGTTTGGGTCACAAAGGGCAAAGAAGTGTCGAGCTCGTACACTTTCCTTCTTAGTTCACTCTGATGGATGCCCTTCCTTTACTATTCTGTGAATGTCTCATTCCGTGGGAGGATTGCAACCTCAGCTAACAGGACCCTGAAGACCCCCCCCCCCACACACACACACACACGTTGGAACAGAGCATGGAAAGAGTTTGATGAACTTAGCGACTACGACTTCCCAACAATGTTTGATCAGTCAAAGCCTATAGTCTGACTGCCGTCTGTGTGTTACTGCTGGGGTCAAGTTGATAAATGTGATATCGTTCTACATACGTTGAAAACAGAAAGTTCTAGATTAAGTGTCAGTGATTGTTTTGTTCAGGCGAAACACGACATTTGTCCAGTAGGTAACATTTAAGTCATTGGGGAAACACACGCACTTCAGATGTGGATGGAATACATATTTTAATAAATATACTGTAAGATTTATCTCCTTTTGTATATACCAAATTTATCGAATACCACGAAATAATTAGCTAATTGATTTATTTTGTGATTGTTTAATGTTTTGCTAGGGACATTATAAAAAACTGTGTAACATGTCCATAACTTGGTCTGAGAATGGGATGTGGGAGAAATAACGAGAACAACATTTATACCAGACAGACAGACAGACAGAAAGACAGACAGACAGACAGACAGACAGTGAGTTTATGTAAACTTTTTAAAAGGAATATTTTTTCAGTGAGAGTTTTTTTTCCCTCCATGTCAATTGGAAGAAAATGAAGTATAAAGTGTCAAGCTATTCTAAACTATGCCCAGGCAAAGTATAAATTGGAGACTTTATTTCCAGGATAGCCTGAAATTCATCAATTTCCAGTAACATAGAAACATCCATCCATCCATTCATAAACAAATAATACAACATAACAATTATCTATCAAACTAAATAGCCAAACTCTCAGATTTAATGCACTTAACATAACTTTAGACAGTCATAAAAAATGTATACATAAGTACATTTAAAGAAATAATTTGTTTTTAATTATTTTATTTTTGGATGTCATTATGTTAATTATACTGTAAATTATATATTAAGTATATTTAAGTATATATTTTATCGCGTAAAGAGAACAAAGGGAAACAACCGATACAGCTGATTCATCATGTCTAGAAAGAGTGTCCTCATGCTGTTCAGATTATGATTTCGTTATTAGAGCTAAGAAACACGTCTAGCTGTTACAACTAGAGCATTAATAAAACTTAAGATGCCCTTCACTCAAAGTAACCACATATCCAATTTCTGATGTACATTTATTTTGACAACCTGTTTGGTAAACAATGGAAGGAAAAAAAAAAGGGGGGGGGGATAACTTGGATGAGAAACAAGTACTGTCGGATTCCAGCAGGGGCCATTAGCTGAAGGCTGAGCGCTGTCTTTTGTTAAACGATCCCCACCGTAGTTAGCTCATTACCGGCACAAACAACAGTCAAGGTCTGTCTCAGAGTAGAAAGAGTAGAGGATCCAGGCTTACGGTAATGTCGATGTTTTGTTTACGTCGACTTTCTTAGAGAGACCTTTTTTATGTAGACCAAAATGTTTAGCTATAGTGTTCTATGTATTGCTAAACGTATTGTTCTATGATTTGTTATGTTGTTCAATATATCAGATGATAGGCTGCTTGGTACTGTTTAGAAAACACAAAGTAACTGAAGAGACTGGAGACGAACATGAGCTTGCGTAACAGTAAAAAAAGAAAAAGTTGTACGTCGATGAATCACATCAGCAAGAACATGAGAACCGTTGGATGATTGCTCGGCTTTTGGTCTAATATATATATATATATATGACTTCAAAAAAGATCGTTTTGTTTTATATATTTCGGATGTTTTTTCAGAATTGGTAAATAATTTTCACCCTTACTATATAACCACCCAGATCTCTTACTACTAATATAAAAACGGCATTAGGCCTATGTATTAGCTCTAATTGTGTAATATGGTGAAAGAACCTCATCGCGCCTCAAACTAATGAAGAATTACTTTTCTAATACAAACTCTTACATATGATTTATTGTTCTCTTTAAATTCCCTACTTAAACTTGGCGAAATCATTTTCGAATAGGGTCCCATAATGCTTAAGTCCGGCCCTGCTATTTAGTGTTTGTGAATACCCACGTGTTCTCCCCTTCTCTCTCTTCTTTTCTCCTGGACTATCCGCAGAGTGATCTTTCCTTTACTCCTTATTAATATTTTGTTACATTGTTGAGGAATGAAG
>JADKLZ010000003.1:23354272-23367757 GCA_021533235.1 Biomphalaria straminea
ACATCTAAACAAAGAAACAGTGATAGAAGCTCTACAACCCATCGAATAGATACACCTAGCAATGTTATAAGGGTAAGTTCTTCTTTCTGTCACGTCATCACGCACATGTAATTGTAACAGTGACCTCTTCTCCAGGCCCAAGTAAACCAATGAAAGCCTAGAGTAGACTAAATCATTTATACGACTAAGATTAACTAATTGATAATTTTTCTTATTGCTTCATGGGGTGTGATCAACAATAAACAATTGTACAAAGTTTCAACTTCATCCGAGAATAGGAGTCAATAACGTGTGCAAGAATCCACCCAGACAGACAGAGTGAGTTAATAGAAGCTTTGTACAAAAAAAAATAGTTGTAGAACCCTTGAGCTGAATATGGTATTGCTACACATAGGTTGAGGTCTACGGATCATGTAAGTTTAGAGTCAGAAACCCCATTGGTAATAAACATGCTGAGAGCTACTCCCTTAGAGCACGTGAGAGGAAGCGAGCAGTGAATCTTAAGGTTGCCTTATCCCCGTACAAGGACAACCCTAATGCCTTACGCGCACCAGTATTTTCTCCAACACTTTGTCCAAATCGTCCTTCATGCAAGACCCGGCATTCGTGCAGAATGTGGTCTACGGTCTCATCGTCTTCCATGCAATGGCGGCACCTCGTATCGTAGTTCTCCCTCCACCGTCCGAAGTACGCGCCAATCGGACAGTGCCCTGTGCGGAACTGAGCAAGAATCGCTTGCTCTGCTCGACCCAAACTCCACCATGCATCCTTTCTGTCTGGTCTATTCATTGCTCTATGAAGCTCACGTCCCTTATCCGAAGAGTCCCAGCTATGATACCAACTTGCCAACAATTTCTTGTCGGCGAGGGCACGCGCACTAACATAAGTGCACGATTCATCATCCTCCTGCTCGTTCACAACCGCGGTTTTCGCGAGGTGGTCCGCCAGCTCGTGGCAGACCAACCCGCAATGGGCGGGCACCCATTGCAGAGTGACATTCACACCGAATCGTTGGAGACGCTCTCCGACCGTGAGTACGTCCCAAACCCTTCTGACACCGTCGTCAAGTCTCTCTTGGACCTCAAGAGCGGACACCGAGTCCGTGAAGAGAACTACATCACTCGGTAACGCAGTTCCCTCTCGCACCTTCCGTTCCACCCAGACAAGTGCTTGGAATATCCCCTCCAGTTCAGCCTCGAGGCTGCTTCTCCCTGGACAAGGGCCCATGAGCTCGTATCTTTCGGGATTGCCAGCGAGTCGAACTACAGCACCGTACCCCGCTTTCATAGTTCCCTCGAGCATCTGCACAGAGCCGTCCGTGTAGATAGTGGTCACTCCGGCTGGATATGATGCTATAGTCTCCCTGGCTGCTTGTAGTAGCCGTGTTGGGTTGTCCTGTTTGGTTACTGTAGTGTCAATCAGACTCTTCCGAATCGTGATCGTGCCGAGAGCCTCCATCGGAAAGAAGGCACCGGACGGGGATAGAGCAGCCCGCTCCACCGGCAGATTCGCCTCTCTGACCAGTCCCCGCGCCACATGCATGAAACAGGGTCGGTTTTTGAGTCGTCTCTTACCCTCCCAGTTGTCGACCAGACTTCTGAGAGGGCATCCCTCTTCCAGCCGTGCATATCTCTCGTGAGCTAGTACAACGGCTCGCTCTCTGCGCAGTTTCAACGGTGGGATGTTTGTTATGATCTCACCAGCAGCAATTGGCGTTGTCCGAAACGTGCCACAGATTAGTGTTATGGCTTGGTTCTGAACAGAGTCCAAACTTGCAAGCGTCGTTTGCGAAGCCCAGACCTGAACAGGAAGACTGTAGTCCATGTGAGAGCGAACTGCACCCATGTACAGTCCTCTCAACACGTCAGCTCTTGCGCCCCACTTCGTAAGTTTAGAAACTGTCTCTTGCCAATTTAAAAAAGATCTTCAATTATATTTAGAGTGCAAATTTTGTAGACTAATGTAGAGTATTGATCTATAGGGAACAAGACAGACAGAGAGGGAGACAAAGAGTAGGAGAGAAGAGAAAGTAGGAAAGAAGAGAAAGTAGTTAGGAAGCATGTCCCCCTGCTTGAGATAAGCTCAAATCTCTCACATAATATTGTTGGCTGGATCTTATTCACTTTAACGAGAGAAGGGAGAGAACTTTAATGTTTGACACCCTTGTGATCGTTGTTTATTTTGTACTACAACTTCCAGGAGAGTTATTGTTGAGTCAACTGAATAATGAGGCTAACATTGAAAGCTTCTAAAACTGTAAACTAATTGGGGGCCCCGAAAAAAAAAAAATGTTTTTTTAAGTATAATTTCAAAGTAAACAAAAACAATTCAATAACCACAAACGTTCTATACAGCTTTGTTGGTTGTTTTTTTTTAATATGCAAAGTGGAATCCATATCTATACAATAATGAGATCCCCCACTCCGTGAATACGAGAAGTGAGAAAGCGAAATCGCTCACTGTATTATATAAACTATCAGGTAGATAAACTACCATGTAAACAATCAGGTAAGTAAACTTCCAGATAGTTTAATTATGAAGTATATAAATAACAGGTAAATTATTAGGTAGATGTACTTCTACGTAAGCTATCAGGTATGTAAACTATCATATAAGTAGACTATCAGGTAAACTAAAGTTCAGGTAAATGTTCAGGTAAATGTTCAGGTAAATGTTTAGGTAAATGTTCAGGTAAATATTCAGGTAAATGTTCAGATAAACTATCAGGTATTTGAGCTATCAGGGGAACTATCAGGTCTGCCTGGGTGTTTGTTTGTTTGTTTTATACATGTTTCAGATGTTCTGCAGAATTGAAGATTACTACATCCTAGCCCAAACCTCAAGCAGGACAGCGGTGAATGGTGGCTGACAGAGCCCTAACCCACGGCCCTTGAGACAACAGCCCACACCACACACCACATATGGTAAACTATCATTCATTTGCTTACCCTAGATCAGTGTTTTCCCTAAAATGTGTTTCGTGAAACTCTAGTGTTCTGCAAAGCCTAAATTATCGGTCCACGAACTATTGCAGTAATTAACGAGTGCATGTGAATTAATGATAAAGTAAACGCAGAAAACAAAATAATTGGATTTGACTAATTCTTCTTGGTAACGGAAATAAATTTATAACATCATGATGGCCTTTGAACTAATCTACATTCTAACTCTGTATTGAAACAAACATACGAAGACCAATCATTAAAGGATTTCTGGTTGAGTCAATGTGAAATATATCGCAATATTTCAAACCAAGCTGTCGGTTGTTCTACTTCAGTTTTCTACAACTTTAATGTGCGATGAAAGATTTTATTTTTATGTTGCAAGAAAGTCAACAAGCAAAATACAATTTAAAAAAAAACAAAGGTCTCTGGATTCTAACTTATACTTAAATCGAATGGTGCTAAAACAAAGCGATAGAAGCTTAAGACAGGTGAAAACATAGTGAGTAGCAGGGGGTAGATGTCGTGAATAGGGAGAGGCGTAACCTTTGGCACTAGAAAATCATGCAAACCTCCATCTAATTCCCACACACACCTAGATTTAAATGTTAAAAAACTAGAGCAAAGATTTCTTTCTTTCTCTTTTTGAAAGTACAAACATCAGAATGGTGGTCAATTGTTTATTTTTCTGGTTTATTAATCAATTAAATTCTTTTTTTTCTATATATTCTTTGCAAGTTTTTTGTCTTCTGTTTTCTCTTCCTTTCCAGATTTTTTTAACCTTAATAAAAAAAATTTAAAACAAAAAATGGTCTTTGTTTAGTTCTGTAACTACGTAATCGCCATAGAATCTAAACTATTCAAGTAGAACAAAGAGTTAATTAGAGGAATACCACAATACACGTCTGTGTGATAGAAATGAAATTAAAAATGCATCCACGTTTTTAGTGCAACAGCAAAATTCTTGCGTTGTTTATTCTTAAACAGAAAAATGTGGATGTGCGGTGGGGGTTGAGGAGGAACCTTCCTCATCACTATACAGAATATACAGAATATAAATCAACATTACATAGTTTTTAATTGGGGGGTTCTTTTTGTATTATTGTATTACAATGTAATAAGCTCATTCTTTCTCGTAGGCTGTATATACATAATTAAAGGTATGTTAACGATGGCTTAAAACAAAATGAAATGATTCATATGTTAGAGCTCGAACTGATTACATATTGACATTTTTTGTTTATTTCACTGATTTAATGTGGCAATTATTTAAACATGGATATCTGCTAGATAAAAATGTTATTGTATATGATTCAACACTAACAGAAATTAAAAAACAAGTCGCTTTTTTTGTTTGGCACTAGGATTCTAGTGAGTAGTCTGCTACAACAAGGATGGCTCAATTATTTCCCCTTTGGCTGCTGTCCTTTTCTCTTCTTCGTTGCAATGTTGAATCCGCACATTTTCAACTATGATGGATTACTATGAATAGCCAGGTTTCTGTTGTATCCGGTGTACAGAATACAGGAAAGATAGTATGAACTATTCTATATCTGAGTAGTTAACTTTTTACAAAGCTTATATCAACTTATTCTGTCTATCTGGTAAAAGGTTTTGTGCACGTTATTTTTCCCATACTCAATATCGGAACAAGCTGAAATTTTGCATAATATTTCTTTTACCTGACAACACAAGAAACAATAAAAAAAAATTTAATTAGCTTTTGGTAATCAACGATTTTTTTTGGTAGCTTAAACAATGGAAAATTAGCACTTGTCTGAAGTGGTGGTATAAGCTGAATCATTCCCCTTATAATTCGTCGTCTGAGTCTTTGTGAACACACCATGAAAAATAAATAGGAAGAGACTATACCAACAATAGGTAACTCTACACTCTTCCATGTTCGTAGGCTCTCCCCTAGCAGGGTGGTTACCATGCCAACTTGAGAAGCCTGAGATAGAGCCATGAGTTTGAATTCAGGTCGTTCCCCTTTTTGTTCTTATTTTAATAAATGCTTTTTTATTATTAGTTTACATCTATTACCAACTTAATTACATAACTAATTCAACTAATCGATGCAACTATACTTAATATCAGCTTTGTTTTTATTTTTTTATCAAAATTACAAAATACAATAATAATCAAGGATACACTTAGCCCAAAGATCTCCAGAGCAGGGCACACTTCTCCCGAGTACCCCAAGACACACGACCACTTACACAAAAAATATATACAGTTCACAACACATGCCCAGTGGTCAAGCTGGTAACTCAGGAGTAAGTGGCAACTAAACACACTTTGCAAGGTTTTATATAAACTTCTTAAGGGAAACCACTCCTGTCTTTACAACAGCTCAAAAATAGTTAACTGCCCATTATGTCACACCACCCTCTAGCTACGCCACCGGTGCCAGCATCTTACATCGTTCCTCAAACCTCAGACCATCTTTGCTGTTTGAGAAACACTTGATTAGAGACTATCAGTTAATCTGATGTCTAGTCAATAACTAATTAAAGGTTTGATGTTTTCCTGATACCAAGTCAACAACTGATTAAAGAATGTAACCTTATCAATTATATACAATATAATTATATTTCAACTAGTAGTTGTAATTTTTAATCGAATAACTGTATCTTTATTATCCATAAGAAAAATTTTTTTGCACATAAGATATTGCACTAAAAATATTTTTTAAACATAAGCGATCAAAATAACTTAATTTAATAACTATATTCTCAACTTCTAAGGAAATATAATGATGGATTTGTTTAGAAACAATACTCTGAAAATTATAATTTAAAATATTATGTTACAGATTATTAGGAAATCATTCTTTCCTTGATTCTTTTTTTTTACTTTTTATGCAACTCTCTTCTAACCCCACCATTATAATAAAGCTGATCTTTTAGGCCGTGCGTTCTACAGGGCAGATTATGTAAAGGTCATCTCTTTCTGTGGCCTACGGTCAACAAAGGTGTCTTATGGCCAGCACAACGACCAATCGCCTTTACGTTTTCCAAACTAATGTCATGTACCCATTAGAGCTGAACTCATAGACGCGCTGAAGATTCAGAAATTTAACATCCCATTTTTCAGCAGGATTCGAACCCAGACCATCCCATTTGGAAGCCAATCGCTTGACCTCTCAACCTCCGCGACTGAGTAGAACTTAAGTTCAATACAACTAGTTGCCATAGAATAAGATGTTTCAGATTATACACAGTTTCGTCTCTACTACCATATTAAATTGTCAATTTAAGTAATACAGCACAACTTGAATAGAGAATTGAAATTTAAAGGGAAGACTCCATGAAATCTAATGAGAGGAGGGAGGGGGATGTCTTTGAAATTAATTTGTTGTTCTTTAATTGAGTCCTTCTCTCTATACACTCATTAATGAACCATTTTTGAATAACAGACTCTCTCTCTCTCTCTCTCTCGATCTCTCTCTCTCTCTCACACACACACACACACACACACACGCGCGATCTCATCAAAAGGAGTTCATTAATATTTTTAAAGTAAAAAATACCGATTCCCTTTTTATTTTTAAATTCCAATTTTGTTTTGTTCCTTTTTTTTTATTTTAAATATAATTTTTCTATAAAAACCAACAGACAAACAAGCCAGATTTGATTACATTTTTTAACTAAATAAACGTTGTGCCTTGGTTAACTATACAAGTGTCCCCCTACTGGCCTCAACTTTGATGGTGATTTTTGGAGCCGAAGAATGAGATGAATTCCAAACAATCGTGACTTGAATTTGAAAACTAAAAAGTCGTGTTCAAGTAAGGTCATTCCCATGGTGGGCTCACGCTGATGATAGAGCAATAATCTGGTCAATATTCAAGTAGGCTAAGTTACTCATAGGAACATTGAATAGGGTCCTGAGAGATGCTGTATTGATGCACATACCTTACGTTAAGGAGTGTGTGTCTGTCTGTCTGTTTTTCTATTGTTACGGTGAGAAAAAGTTAGCGATTGATTGGTGGCTATGCACTTATGCAGTGTGAATGATGAAAGAAAAGCGGCACTGTCCTAAGCCATGTGCAGAACGCCATACGATTCCAGTAAAAAAAAAAGTTGCTCCCCTATCAGACTTGGGGTCTATAGGGCAGATCAGGTAAAGGTCATGTTGCTGTGGCTTCGGTTAACAAGGGTGTCATGTGGCCAGCACAACGACCAACCGCTTTTAGTTTTGCCCAACTAATATCAGGTACCCAAAGAGCTGGGTGGATTCAATTTTCAGTCTTCACAAGGATTCGAACCTGAGACCGCCCGTTCGTAAACCAAGCGCCTTACCGCTCAGCCACCGCCTCCTGACGATTCCAGTATGCCATTTTGTAAAGACGTATTTTTAAAGTTCAAAATACTATTTTATATTCAGGCTAAAGACTACCACATTTATTTCATTTCATCTCAAGTTATATTTAGTTTTGTTCACAAAGAAATTACACACACATATGCATATGCTAAAATATAATACGTCTACATTGACTTGGTTGTCTATCAGTTTGTTGATAAAAGTCAATGATCGTCAACAATACTAAGATTTTTCCCATTGCCAGGCCCTATGCCACCCACAATAGTTTGACCAATTTCAGCCCGTAACAGCCGTTCATGCTGTCCATCTTTCTATCGAAACATTCTGACCATTCTGATGACTTAACAATAAACTTTATTTTGTTTTAAAATTGACGTTTCAGCAAATCAAATCATTCTGTTTATTTATCAATAACCTTGATTTTGATTTATAAAATTGATATTTCATCAAATCAAAAGTGAGATGAAGCGAGGTAGCGTTATGAAAGACTCAGCATCTTGTAAAAAAACATTTAAGAAAGTCATCAGACATACTTGTCAGGGGGTGGTATGGCGAGAATGATTGTTAAGTTGCTATTTTGGTATGATAGTTTTATGTCCCCTTGTTGTGAATGTAAATAGTGTTGCACGTGTTGTGAACGGTGATTTAGTATTAGTTGAATGTGCGAGAGAATGTTTTAGTTAGTAAGGTTTTGCTCCCGGTCCAGGAAGGTAGGACGTGTGCTTCCTGGACTGGTCTTGTGTATTCATATTATATTATGTGCCTAATAGTTTAATAAAGTATTTGGATTTGGATTTATTCGAACTCGAGTTGGAATATATTTATTAAGTGTTTTGTACGTATAACAAATATTTGAGTAGCAAGTATAAAGTAATTACAAAGGAATAATCATCATACCCCTAGTAAGACAAGAGCCAAGAACAAGAGTCAAGAGATATAAACATATATAATTGAACCCCTGACAATACTTTATGCATGATAGTGTCAACCATATTTTTTTTACATTTTGCATTCGCGGTTTTACATTCGCCGTCATTAGAACAGACACATTATAATACTCATTGAGATTCTCAAATGTATAAAAAAAATGTTATGATTACGAAAAAAGAATCTTTTCTCCTAATATCTCTCTTTCTCCTCCTTCCTCTCTCTCTCTCTCTCTCTCTCTCTCTCTCTTTCTCTCTCTACCTCCTCTCTTCCTCTCGCTCTCTCATACCCTCCTTCTTTCTATATATTTTTCTCTTTCTCTTTCTCTATCTTTCTTTCTCTCTCGTACAGCACACGATTATTACAAATGACCAGGTCAAACTCTAAAACATTTGTTCTTTGAAACTCAGACCTTATTGCCTGACCTGGGAGGTCTTTTCGCCGATCAATGTCACTGACACCAGCACCCTCACCAACCGACCGAGTATCGCCAAAGCTACTGTCAAACGGACGTTCTTTTAATTACGCTGAATGTCTTCAGGGCTAGGCCAACAGTGGAGGCCTACATAGCCGGGAGACGAGCTGTTGCCACAGCTACCTTCGGGTTGCATCCGGTCACATGACTATCTGGTCTTGACTTATACAGGCCGGATCTACATTGCTTCGCGCCTATCAAAAGTAGATTTAAAAGCGAAATGAAACATTCTCATAAACTCTTTAATCTTTATAGCTTTGAAACAAAATTTTAGCCTCAAAGTCTATATCTATAAACACATTATTTGCTTCTTTTTGTTTTTTAAATCATATAAAATTGAATAAGACCTACTAGAAAAAAAAATAGAATTTTGGTTAAGATCAAGTATGAAAATATAGATAAGTTGAGATAAGATACAATTTAACTTTGTTTAGACCAACATTAGAATATGGTTCCTTTGTTTGGGATACCTTAACTTAATAAAACGTAGAACTAGAGAAGAGGGATAATTGAGCCGCGAGGTTTATAAGTAACGAATGTTTGACTAATGTAACACCATTATTGAAATCCCATAATTTAGGACAGGACAGAAGGCTAAAGAAGCAAATGAACACCATAATTAATTAATGTTTTTTTCTCTTATTTAAAATATGGTCCCCAGTGCTATTTTAATACAAACAGAATACAATTTCAAAAGAGTCATTTTCTTTTTTTATAGTATTCTATGACGAATGCAAATTACAAGAAAGTATTTAGTGAAATGTTGTTACTTGTATTGATTTCAACTACTAAATAAACGCACTATTTCCTCACTGTAGTTTATGACCTGTTGTTGTTTTTTTCTTAAGAAAACTTATAGCTTCATTTGAAGTTCTGCCGAAGAGTGAAATAGTACAAAAATGTGTCACTGGCACATATATTTGACACAAACACCTCCACGATACGCGATTAGTTTATACATATCGCGCTATGGATAAAACGTTGATAGCCCAAGCCAAGTCATTGTTTGACCTAATTGCAAGGGCGCTCGCCCATTCATCTCTCCATGTCTTTGCATGGGACACTATTGCTCACACATTAAGTTGTATGTAAAGAGTGTCCATATTAAACAAAGCCCATGAGAAAAACATTACGAAATGAATTCGTCTAGTTGCTCACAAAGGGAATTCGGATCGCAGACTGGGATCTATAGCTTATATTATTACAAGACATTTTTTTTGTTGGCTAAGAGCTATTATCTTTATTATTACTAGTCAGGGCCGACATAAAACGGTGTTATTTCATGTTCAAGAAGAATGTATGCAGTTATTACTTTAGAAAAAAAAAGGTATTAGTGTACTTTAGCTTGGGCCGATATCGGTGTAAGTACTTGGTGCACAAGGCTAATAACATTGATATAGTCCAGTGGCACCGACTTGTCGATTTCTTTTCACGTGATGTAGCCACAAGGCACTAGTGATTAATACGTGCCACTAAGAATGACACTAGTGATTAATACTGTCAAGCTTATCAATAGCCTATATGAATCTAGCTCTCTCTTTTTATCTCTTTCTCGTTTTTTTTTTTTTTTCGATTCCTCTCTCTCTCTCTTTCTCTCTCTCATCCACATCCTACATATTTTTTGTTATTGCTGTCCAAATTTCTTTTTTAGCGGCCCCCGTAAGGGGAAAAGCCGCTATTAGGTTTGTGCAAAATGTTCGTCTGTCCGTCTGTCCGTCTGTCACACTCAGGGCGCCAAAACTAGAAGAGATACGAAAAATATTTTTTCACCATTAAATGCGGCTTGAAAAGTTTAGGTGCAACGGCTACTTTTAGTTTTCTAAAAGCAAACCGTTTAATTTATAAAATTAATTATGCAAGCGATTTTTTAATAACAAAACACCAATTCTAAAACAATTACGTAAACGTAAGGGAGGAAATGTTACTATAAGAAATGCTTTCGGAATATAGACATCACGCACATTTTTTAAAATGAACTTTTAGCAGCGGCTTTCGTGTACTAGCGTAAAGCCCGAAAATGACATGATTCTAAACTAATTTCTTAAACTAAAAAAAAAATCATTTTTTTTTAAATTGTTTAGTGCCCCCATTATAATGAAAGAAGCATATTTTTGTGCGTTTTGTCTGTTGGTTGGTCTGTCCGTCACGGTTAGAAAAAAAAACACTAAAGGCTTTTGAAAATATGATTTGACCTTTAAAGTTCTTTCAGAAATATTGCGATAGTTTAAGGATGGGAGCATACAGGAATTGAGCCAGGGACCAACGATAAATCCGAACTAAAGTCTAGTGCGCAAACATCAAGATAAGGCAGGTTTATACCCTGCTCGCCATCCTCCGTCGTCCAGCGAGAAGTTAATTATTTTCAACTTAGAAGGAACATCCGAAACATCTTGCGAATAGGCGGATCTGACAGGGATCCGACTCCGACGGGGGCCGCCTCTGAGTTTGTGTATCACATAAACTCTCTTTGTAATCTTGTTTTTTTTTTACATTTTTTTTCTCACTCTACCTTCTCTTTTCTATTTCTTAATGTTTTTTTTTCTTTTTCTATGTCCCTCTCATCTTCAGGGTCGTAGCTAGGAATTTTCCTTCGTTCGGGGGCCCGGGGGGGGGGCTAGACCTGTCTGGGGACCCCATCATTTTGCGTAATATTTAATTCTTAATGTAAAAGAACACTCATTTGGGGACCCCCAAATTCTCCCCCCCTCCCCCCCCTAGATACGCCACTGCTCATCTTTCCATTTCCTTTTTTAGCGGCCCCCGTAAGGGGAAAAAGCCGCTATTAGGTTTGTGCAAAGTGTCCGTCTGTCCGTCTGTCCGTCTGTCACACTCAGGGCGCCAAAACTAGAAGAGATACGAAAAATATTTTTTCACCATTAAATGCGGCTTGAAAAGTTTAGGTGCAACGGCTACTTTTAGTTTTCTAAAAGCAAACCGTTTAATTTATAAAATTAATTATGCAAGCGATTTTTTAATAACAAAACACCAATTCTAAAACAATTACGTAAATTTAAGGGAGGAAATGTTACTATAAGAAATGCTCTGAATAAAAGGATGTCACGCACATTTTTTAAAATGAACTTTTAGCAGCGGCTTTCGTGTACTAGCGTAAAGCCCGGATGACTTGATTCTAAACTAATTTCTTAAATTTTTTTACAAATCTGATTTTTAAAAACAAAATTGTTTAGTGCCCCCATTAGAATGAAACAAGCATATTTTTGTGCGTTTTATCTGTTGGTTGGTCTATCCGTCACGGTTAGAAAAAAACACTAAAGGCTTTTGAAAATATGATTTAACCTTTACTGTTCTTTCAGAAATATTAAGGATGGGAGCATACAGGAATTGAGCCAGGGACTTAGAAGGAACATCCGAAACATCTTGCGAATAGGCGGATCTGACAGGGATCCGACTTCGACGGGGGCCGCCTCTGATTTGTGTATCACACAAACTATCTTTGTAATCTTGTTTTTTAAAGTTTAGCAAAAAAAACAAAAATATTGTTTTGATGGTTGTAGTTAAAAACACTTTTCTTCCCACAATTCTTCCAGATCACTTCTGAATGTATCTGAGCTCAGCTAAGACAAAGTGTTTGGTCTTTTTTCTGGGAATGTTACATCTCTCCCACCCACTCCCTTCCCGCACCATATACGAGCACTACTTGTACTTTTCATTTTGATAGTGTTGGAGATGTCCTAGTTCAACTAACAAAACGTCAAGGACTCTACATTGATCATAAATATTGCCAACTAAAGAAAAAAAAAGAAAATTGATATAATTATTGATAGTTTTTTTTTTATGGAGGTTATTTATGAATGCACTAGAATCGAGTTCTGAAATGCACTTTATATCCGAATGGCAAATATATTCTATAAGCCCGGAGTTATTCTGAAACCGAAAAATAATCTAAAAATAGGTTAAAATAAAAATAATTGATATAGACAAGATAATATAAAATGACTTATATACATATTGTGTCGGTCACATGACACCCTCGTTAACCATCACCATTGTAACAGATGACATTTACATCATCTGCTTTTATAAATCGCAAGGTCTGCAAGCAGTAAACTTTATTTGGTTTCAATCAACATCAAGACCTTCCAGACTAAACTAGAGTTGTCATTCTTGCGGCGTCAGAGTCTTACTTCTAACGTAGTTCAGGTGTATTGTGAGTCTGGATATTTAGTACAGTACAGTATGTTTCTCAAAACTATGATGTGTCTTCGCAGCACTTGTAATAACTCAGAGAAGCTTCCTTTAGATACACACATTTTTAAACCACGTAAACGAACGTTACATAAGAACTGTATAACCAAACATAACACAAACAAAAATTCTGGCAGCTCTATCAAGATATTAACATGTATTTACATAGAGTGTACTTTAACGAGTTACAATAAGCCCAGTAGAAATAAACGTTTCTTGTTTTTATCCAAATCCAGACATACTTACTTTTGTTTGTTTGTTTGTTGTTTTTTTAATCGTTTTTGTCCTACTTGCACCTTATTTATAGATTAAGATTTTAAAAAAAAATAAACTGACATTATTCTTCTATCTTCCTATCGTTGCAGATCTGTGCGTGAGGAGGGGGGGGGGGGGGGGGAGGGCGAGAAAAAAAAGGTAAAGAAACAGAGGGGACCAGGGGGGGGGGGACTGTGTTTCCACAATGAACTCTCTCTGCCTTCAGGCGTGTCACTGCGTGTCTTCACACTGGCAGACAGATAAACAAAATGGAAGGAAGATGCCCATAATCTTTTTTTTTTTTCTTTTCTATTATTAGTTTTTTTTTTCCAGATGTATCCCTCCCCCCCCCCT
>JADKLZ010000003.1:23398286-23411045 GCA_021533235.1 Biomphalaria straminea
TGACTCTGTAGATCGTTTTGTTAGTGCTTGTTGTAACGTTTGCTAATGCAAAGCTTCTGACTCTGTCAGTCTGTGGTTCAATGTTCGTACACGTCATTTCTCCCACTAAGAATCTAAGAATTGAAATTGTACATGTTTATTCACTGTACATTAACAAAATATGAATTAATCTTAAAATAAATTAATTAAGTAGTGGTCATTAATCTTTTTTTTAAATATGAAAAAGGGAAACAATATTAAATTATTGAGACATATGGTTTTAAATATGGAGCGTTTCCCTTAGATATGCTTTGTTGTTGTTGTTTTTTTATAAAAATGATTTTTTAGATTTTGTTATTGATTGCATCATTTTGGAGATTCAGAGATTTCACGGATAGGTTTAATTAGTTCACTATTTTGTTTCTGGTGCACATAATATAGAAAGTTTTGATATTTTAAGAACTACAAGAAATCTTATTTATTTATTTTTTTTTGTTGCTCAAAGTAATTTTAAGTTGACATCAGCGACCTTTCAACCTATGGTGTCCTTGACATTGGTTAAGTTTGCATTGACTTCCAAATCTGCACTCTTTTAAACGTCTTATTTACAGGGCCGATCCTACAGGTTGCGGGGCCCTATGCGAAACGGATTGCGCGGTGCCTCATTTGGGTTGTTATAAGAATAATAAGTGAAAATTAAGATTTCATATTTGAAAATAAATTCGTCTTTGCATTTTTATTTATAGTTTACTAAGTACAGAATTACTGTCAAAAATTAACTTTACGAGCCATCTGCAGTAGATAGTAGTTTTACGACAACAACAAAAAAACAGATGAACATTCAGATCTGCCATTTACATTCACTATCGACTAGCAAAATATCGCTTTTTTTTTCTAGGAGGTCGAGATAGATTTAGATTTATATTTGTATGCCAGTGACTATTAAAGTAGCCTAAATTAAGTAATAGAACTTATTGTTTTTTTTTTTAAATTCGGCTTATTGTTACATTTTAATTAAATTAAAGCAGATATTGCCGTTTCGAGTAGGATTAGAGTTTTCTATATTAAAGGACGCTACGAAATGACAATTTTTTGACTGTTTTAAGGAGAGTTGCATCAGTTTTCGGAAGATTTTTAATAATTTCAGGAAATTTTCAGGACTTTTTCTTATATTTTATAATTTCAGGAGAATTTTAGGAAAACTTTAATAGTAATTCTAAATGGTTTAATATAATAATTTACACCTAGAATTCGCATCGCACGGGGCCTATGAAAGCGCGGGGCCCACTGCGGCCGCATAGGTTGAAGTGGCCTAAGACCGGCCCTGGGTCTTAACGTTTCTTTAAATTACCTCAAAACGCCATCTAATGTCGTGATCGAAACAGAACTAAGAGTAGGGTCTAAAAGGCGATGAGAACCTTACATGCTCAGGTCCAGATCAGAACAGACGCTCTACTCAGGGCCAGCCTTATAATTAGATCACTTAGATCATTAGGCGAAGTGAGTTTGGTAGCCTTGAATAAAATAGGAAAAAAAAAACATCCAAAAACTAAAATTACGCAACTGATTACCTACTGTACTCCAACAATAATATTGGGCACAATTTTCACATAGTTTTGATTCCTGTGCGAGCAACCCACCAATCAAAGGCCATTTAGGGGGCTGTCTAGTTTACCTATGTTTATTTCTAGCTAGACTCTTATTTCATGTAGTGCGCTATTAACATGTAGGCCCCTAAATCTCTCTTTCTGTGACGAAGTTATTTAAATAGTTTTCCTATTTCAGATTTGTATTTGGCTGTTAAAAGAAAGTAGTTTTCTATGTCGACTGCTTCAATGAAACTGATATTCCCAACCCCAACAAGAAATCATAAACTTGTCAACATCAAAACGTCTGCTTAAATTTCGGATGTGTCTAGCACGTCTTGTGTCATGTCATCCTGCAACCTGTTGCCTTCCTCCCCCCCCCTTCTGCACCTAATTTTAACTTTCCACATTTCTTGTTCAGTTTATTTTGTTCAATCACAAAGCGTGTTTTAAGGTGGACCCGATTGTGTTTTATTTAGCGAGTTGCCAACTACAAACCAAACAATAGATGTAAAATAATTTAACAATCACGGGAAGGAAAGGTTTCTTAAAGTGTATGTTAGATATAGTGGTACTGGATTTAGAACATCGCGAATATCTGTTAATTTGCATTGATACCAGTCTAATGTCCTTGAACACGTTATTTGCGTTGGGGGAGGGGGGGAGTTTGCGTTGTTTAGTTTTTTTGGAGTTTTTTTTTTGTTTTTTTTTTGTTGTTTTGGTTTGTTTCTGTCAAAATATAGCATTATAAAATTTACATTATATCTAGCGTCTTGGCCTATTTCCTTTTATGGGCAGTGTGTTAAAGCCATTAAGGCGATAAAATATAGATCTAGAACCAAGAATATTTGTGTCTATATACCTTTTTTTTAGCGACCAACACCATTATTTGATTATCTGTAAAAACAACAGTAACTTGTAGGATGTGTGGGCTAGGGAGCTGCCAAATTTAAAAACTATTTTTGTTTCATCCTCCACATGATGTACAAAGGAAATGTCTTTGCAAATTAATATAAATTATTCAATTAATCAAAAGCTTTTATCTAGAAGGAATCTTCATCATCTAATCAAACTCATATTTGGTGGAGTAGGTGGGCAATCACATATTATAACTACCATGAGGCGGGTGACTTAAAATTTAAAAAAAAATTGTTTTAATATTGAACGTTGAATGGACTTGGCTATTTAATGGAACAAGCTTCTGTACATTTAGTAATTAGAAATGCTTTTATTTAGAAAGTTGTTGTTGTGTGTGTGTTTTTGTTTGTTTGTTGTTGTTTTGTTGTTGTTTTTGTTGGGGTTTTTTAGGGGGGGGGGAGAGAAACTTGGGGACGGGAGTATGACCATTATCAAAACTCATGGGGTGACACTAATCCTAGCGATGGCACAGCGCATAATTAATCAAAAGAAAGATCTTGATGGTTGAACGATAGAGTATTATATGGGGCGCACCACTCAGAAGTGCAACTTGAAAAGTTCGAAGTCCATGTGAACGTAATGGCGAGTGTAACAAAACATAACTGTATTTAGAGAACAAACTAATCCACATTACAAACGATGATGAAAATGTCCTCCGCCAATATTCACGTACTAGGACATGCACCTCTCTATTTGAGAATGTCCACTGCAGGATGTTACTGTCAATGCTTTCGCTTGTTCGATTGTTCTGACTTGATAAACTAGCCCTTTAAATATCCCATTGGAAGAAAATCTGGGGAGTTAAATAAAGATAATTGAGGTGGACACAGGCCTTTTGAGATCATCCTGTCTCCGAAATCTGACAGGATCTCTTCCATAGTGGCACAAAGAATTTCTTCCATAGTGGCAGATAGGATCTTTTCCATAGTGGCAGATAGGAACTTTTCCATAGTGGCACATAGAATTTCTTCCATAGTGGCAGATATGATCTTTTCCATAGTGGCAGTTAGGATCTTTTCCATAATGGCACATAGAATTTTTTCCATAGTGGCAGATACGATCTTTTCCATAGTAGCAGATTGGATGAATCGGAAACATCGGAAGAAAAGATAGATATAGTTTCAAATTATGGTTAATAAATAAACCAATTAGGTGCTGTAGAGCTTGACAGAGACATTAGGCAACATTAAATAGCCTACATTTAATGCTACTTCAAACTTGTTTGTATAATAAACCCTAATTTTTCATTTATGATCTATCATATATAGACCTATATATATAGGCTCCTTACTGTAGCCAAAGTCATAGTGCATCATGGATCTCTACTGACAAGTTCTGAATGGCCTTGTTTGGCGTCTTAAGCCGTAAGCTATGTCGTACCAACAGAGTCCGGCTGGTCATATTCGCTGTGCCCATGGTGTGGCTGATGACCATGATGTGGACACTTTACTGGGCACAGGGGTTACAAAATATGAAGCTTCAGGACAGACAAGAACAGACGACTACCATCTCACCCGAGACGACAGCGGCCAAGACGGACGCAGCACCTTTGGATGATGAGGTTGTGGACCAAATCGCCCCAGATGCTGATGCCAGATTTGGCGGAATACCTTCTGATGAGAAGTCTTTCAACTGGGAAGAGAAAAATCAAAAAATTATTCAGGTAATTGTTACCGTTTGATTAGTGATTGGTGCGGTGCGATTGGTGGGGTAAGATTGCAAAGGGGTACGGAACAGTTTGCGATGTTACAACGCTACAGTAAAAATGTACAGCATTGCGAATGTACAGAGAAAGATTACTTCATGTTTCTATGCTAGAGAATAATCCAAAGATTATTCAGGTAACTTCTACGGTTTGAAAGTAAAACTAAAGGATAACTGCAAGAAGCAAATACCATATGCGTAGGCAGAAGAGTCTGAGATTTAACTCCTCCCCCTTTTTTTTCAAATAAAAGTTACTGGGATCTATTCATAAAGTAATTTTAGAGAATTCAAGCAGCACACTGTCGTGTGAAATGTGTGGCTGAGCGGTTACCGCTTGGATAAGTAAGTGAAAGAGATAGGTAGAGTTCAAATACAGATGTAGACTTAAGTCGAGATTTTGACTAATCCTCAGCAGAAATTTTCCATATAAAAAAAAAAGCTTAGGCTTACAGTTTTCGTATAGCAGATCAAAATTGGATCTGTATCCGTATATTTATGTGATTTTGTTAAGACATTTATGATTTGTGTGTAAATGTGTTTCACTGTCCGTCCCAGTATCCCTTCTTGAACAAAGCTTCTATGAACTCACTTTGTCTGACTGGCTAGAAGTGTGGGCATGTAATTTCTCCCACATCCATTCTCGGATCAAGTTGAAACTTTGCGCAATTATTCATTAGCATAGAAAAGATATGAATAAATAAAAAAAAAACAACTAGTCAATTTATTACTGGTAATTAATAATTTTGTTTGATACCAACAAGGGAAATTAATCCTTCAGTATTCACATGGCTCTTTCGTCTACACGCATTCTCCGATCAAGTTGATGCTTTGAGCAATTGTTTATTTTACTTCACAAAACATAATCAATTTTTAAAAACTAACAAATTCGTTAATTATTTATTGGTAATTATTTGTTTTGTTTGATGTTGAATAAAGGAAATAACTTCTACATTATTGATAGATAAATGTGTAAGTGCGGAGTTTTTCCCTTTATAGAAGCTTCGTTTTTTTATCTACATCCCTTTAAAAATGTATCACTATTGGCCCTATTCACTCAATCGTAATGTGAATAAAGGTTAAATAGCATTGGAAATACCTTAGTTTGAATTATATACATTTGGAAATATTACCTCAGGACATTGTCGCCGATAATTATGGCGCCGAGAACCTAGTAGAGACGGTTGATGACAGAGGCAGAGGGCGCAACGATGACCTACGTCCTGACGATGAACTCCATGCAGACGATCGTGACCCGGATAGTGCGGTGTGCAATTGTTCATCTATTTCTTTATTTAACAAATAGTCTGTTTTAGCAAGTGTAGAAAAAATAAAATACTCTTGTGTTCTTGTTTTTTATACATAAGAAAAACTAATCCATAAGCTGTCAATTGTTTTAATTTTTTTATTAGAACTTTGCTGATCATGGTCAAATATTGGATCACTACGAAGTAACATCTGGCAGTGCGATCATTAAAAAGGCTATTAAACCCGGCGTGCGATTCGACCCACCTAAATTAGGTATGATTTTCATTTACCTTTATTAATTACCAAATAAATAGATGTTTCGGATGTAATTTAGAATTGAAGATTATTTCCGGTACACCTTAGTCAAGCCTTCAGCATCACAGCGAAGAATCGCGGCGGGTAGGATTTGAACCCAGGACCACCGAGATGAACTTGCAGAGCGCATACCACAAGGCAGCCATCTCAACTGAAGACGTAATTATCTCCTTTGATACAAGTCACAAATTTTCGTTTCATAAAACTCTTTTATCGGCCAGTCTATATTTATTTATGTCTATGAATATAGTGTACTGTATTTTCATTGTAAAACATTTTGAATAAGCTTGATTTATATTTTTTAAACATCGTGTTTTACCTTTATTTATAATTCATGTGAATGAATATTGCAGGTGAGGGAGGTAGAGCGGTGAAGATAGTGCCAACTGAGCTAGATGGGAACGAACGAGCCAAGTTTGATGAAGGATGGAAGAACCATGAGTACAATGAATATGTTAGTCAACAGATCTCAACTCAGAGAGAAATACCAGACTTTAGAAATTGGATGTAAGTCCATAGGTTCAATTCAGAGAGAAATTAGTATTACTATTATTATTATGCACCATTGGATTGACACATGGATACACATGTTGCTTGTTTGTTTCACATGTTTCGGATGCACCTTCAGAATTGAAGAATATTTCTGGTACACCTTAGCCCAAACCTTTAGCAGGACAGCGGGGCAGCCAGCATGGATTGAACCATCGTAATGAAAGTCTAGAGCGCATGCACACAACTAGGCAGCATCCCAACTGAAGATGTAATTATCTTCTGTGATGAAACCTATATAATTTATAACAAAAAAGTGATGCAGATCTGTAATGTTGTAAAGCTCAAGATGAAATGAAAGAAATAAAAAATTTATTAGTTTACTAGTTTACTATTAGTTTATTATTTTAAAACCACTTTCAACTGCCTACCGAGATCCTTCTTTTCCATTTTTTTTTACCTATATGTATGGTCCTGAAAGACAGAAGACTTAAAACACCAACACACACACAAAACAACACTATAGCTTCTAGTATATTGAACATGTAGCCTACTTGGAATATAATTGATCTAGAATGTATCTTCACATATATATTTTTTTTTTAGTTTTCTGCATTTCTTTCTAAATGTTTCATATGCTGTGACTTTAGGAAACCTTTTCTCTTCAGATGTAAAGAAAAGCAGTATTCACAGAGTTTACCAAAAGCCAGCATCATTATATGCTTCTACAACGAGGCTTGGTCTGTATTGCTTCGTACCATCCACAGTGTCTTGACCAGGTCACCACCACATCTTGTTGCAGAGGTTATTTTAGTGGATGATTATTCAGATATGGGTAAAAAAATGTTTCTTGAGATCTGTGATTGTCCGACTCTAGGATCTCTATGTATAAAAAAAATCTCTGAATGAATTATTCACTCTTTGTAAATGTGAAATGAAGCTCATATATTTTCTTTTCTATGGCCAAAAGTTAAAAGATTATTATATTGGTCAATGCAATCGTCAATCCATGTTTTTCCTCTACAGAAAAAAAGAGTATTCTAAACTGTTTTAAGAACCCAAAACCCAGCCTTTAATATCATTTGATATTGACACATTCAGTTCATCATGCAGCACACACGCTGATAACTGGCCATAACGATGATTTATATTTCACTGACATATGTATCTTACACTCTGGGGGGAAGAGGGTCAAATTCTAAAAAAAAAAACAATAACTTCAGTGCCAAGGTTTTCACAATTAGATCTATTCTATGTATTTAAAAAAAAAATGTCTTGTTCTCATTCAGTCTTCAGGTTTGGAACATTGTGTTAAATGCAATAAAATATTGTCCTGGTTCACCAGGATAGTGTGTAGAGGCCTTGTGCAGTTTTGTCTTGAAAGACATTTAAGTTTGGGCATCAGCCGCATTGGGTTTGGGTTAGTGTTTTTAAGGAAGACCCTGTTCATAGCTAAGACTAGTCCTCTTTAGGCTTAGTAGCTTTAGTTTAGTAGCTTAGCCTTAGACTAAGTTAGAGCTCTCTTCAGAGCTAAAATTTGATTGTATTTCTATTCAGATCTAAATCACTTTATTCATTGTTGTAGATTGTTATTTTTGTTGAAACACATAATTATAAATGTATGAATCATCAATAAGTAGATAGATCTATAGTATTACCTATAAATATTTTTGATTTCTTTCTTTACAGCATCAATGCAAAAACCACTGGAGGAATATGTTTCCAAGATAGCCAAACTTAGACTCATACGTATGACCAAAAGGTCTGGCCTAGTCAGAGCTCGACTGGCAGGAGTCAGTGAAGCTACTGGACCTGTCTTATTGTTCCTAGACTCACATGTGGAATGTGCAGAAGGTAAGGACATAAGGTGTTTAATGGAAATGTCTCATCAAATGTAGAAGGTTTAATTATTTTAACACAAATGTCTCATCAAAAATAGGTTTAATTTTTTAACATCATTATAATAACAACAAAAAAACACTTAATAATAATATATTTAATCCATCAAAGAAAATTAAAACATAACATAGGTTCAGTTTGTATAGGCTAAATAAATTTTAAAAAAAAGAAACATAACTCAAAGTTTACATTATATTTCTATTTCATCATCTCCCTTGTTTATAGTTTCAAAAATAAACATTTAATCTTTTTGATATTAGAAAATTGCAGATTCCTATGCCTAAACTTATTGGAATGATTTGTTACCGTTCTTTTCTGCTGACACGAAGCTTTATACATATATATATTTATATATGTATATATATATATTTATATATATATTGTTATGTGCACATCTAGTTGTAAATGTGGAATGGTGTGAATGCATGTTGAAAGGGAAGGAGAACCAAAATGGAGAAATAGAAAACAAATATTGTTTATAGTATTCATGAAGATTAAATGTTGTCATTTGCGTTGATGTATTGTTAAAAGAGTCTCTTCAAATAACAAAATGTAACATATATATGCATGTTTATTATTTATTAATTCAACATTTGCTCCACTTTATTTATTTTATAAATCCATGTTTATGTTTGTTTTTAAATCTTCCTTAGCTTATAATTGCAGCAATTATCTCTATTCTCCACTGATGTTATAATTTTCTATTTTATTGTATTCAATTGTAGGTTGGTTAGAGCCTCTTCTTGAAGTGATTGCTAACCACCCTAAAGCTGCAGTGACCCCAGAGATTGATGTGATTGATGATAAAACTTTTGCCATACAAGCCTCGGTGGGTAACATTGGTGTCCTCGAGTTTAAGACATTCTCATTTGACTGGGGCCCGATCACACCCAGACTAAGGAGAACGATAAATTCTATTGCAGATCCTGTCATGTAAGTAAACAACTGTGAGCATAGTTGAATAATAAAATGACAATTTGACACTTGGTTTTTAAAGGACAAAGAAAATAAAAAATCAAATATTTGTATTTTACCTTCATTTACTGTCTAGATATTTAAGTGGTTGGAGTATTATCATAACAAATTATTAATAAAGTCAGTGTATGCTTTTTCTCACTATTCAAAGTCATGTGCCTCAATTTTCCAGTTGGTCATTGGTAATAGATGCTTAACCAGTTGTGATTTAAGACAGTTAAGAAAAGTCCTAATTTGATACACTGGTTTACAATCAACATTTAGAAAGTTTTCAATTTATTTTCGAGATCCTTTTTTACTAAGCATATGTAAACTAATTAGAGAGGTAGGAAAAAGATGAAACTCAGAACGAAGGCTGATATAGTACTGGTAGATATCAGATGGAAAATACCAGGCTCACTAGGTGTTACCCTTTATTGCTGCTGAGATAGAAGACTCCATTGGTGTGAGATAGGAGACATCATTGTTTCTTAACAAACAACATTGTTGTCAAGATAGAAGACACCACTATTGTCAAGATAGACACCATTGTTGTTGAAACAGTAGACAATTGTTACAGCAGACACCATTGTGGTTGATGGGGATTTTTGTTTTTTTAAGTATTCAAATATTCTTTTTTTTTAATATCAATTTAGGTTGTTAACTCTTTCTCTCCGTAATTATTTACCACATCCTGGTGAATTCAACATTGGTATCGTCAGTTAGGAGAGAAAAAGTTAAAACATATCTAATAGATTTTGAAAGAATATAGATTGTATTACATCCTACATCTAAATAGTTTGCTCATATTATTAACAATTATCATCTCAAGACAAACATAAAATGTGTGTATGAACCAATGTATATTTTTCTCTAAAACTTTGCATTTTCTAAAAAAAAAGTATAAGTATAATTTTTCACCAGGTCACCTACTATGGCTGGAGGACTGTTTGCTATTAGAAAAGATTTTTTTATCGACATGGGCACTTATGATGTTGGTTTGGAATTGTGGGGAGGAGAGAACATAGAACTTTCCCTAAAGGTAACAATAAGTTTTGATATCCCACCGTTTTGAAATGTATCAATGCCAAAAGTATTTTTAAATTTAGTCCGAAAATTTGAATAAGAGTGACCATTTACGTAGACACTTTATGATAATAATCTTACATGATGAGTATTGTTTCATATGTTTAAGACCAGACTTTGAATTATATTTCTTTTACGAATTCCTAATCTCTAAACGATATTCGATTTTATCATCAGCTCTGGTTGTGTGGAGGAGGGATTCTGATCCATCCATGTTCACGGGTAGCTCACATATTTAGAGAATCCTCTCCGTACCTCAAAGGAGACAAAAGTAATATCTTGATAAAGAATTCTGCTCGAGTTGCACAAGTATGGGCAGATGAATATCGCAACTTGTTTTTCAAGGAACCTTATGATGAGGTAGTTTATAGTTTTTACTTTACCTGCTTTCTCAATTTTAATACATATTTTGTCATAAAATTGTATGTAAAAATAACACAATTTAAAATTACAGTTATAGTTATGGGTCATTAACTAGCTTTTTAAATGGACACTTATAGCACTTCATAATCTTTTTAGAAGGAACTTTTGTATTTTTATATTAAGACAAAGATATTTTCACTTTATAACTATGCATATCTAAAATGAGTAGAATGTTTATATTTACATAAGTTAAGAAATATTTTTAGCCACCTGTATTCAGAATGTTTATTGTGTTTGAGTTGTCTGTCTGCCATGCTCATTAATTAAAAACTTTAAAAGGTAAAAACAAGTGCAACCACAACTATCGGTCATCAACGACATGTTTGGAATAATTCAAATACTCTAGAAATTCTCTTACTAACTACTTTAAAAAAAAGTAATGTAACAGGGGTAAAATGATTTTTTTTTATGACTTATATCTTAGGAAAAATTTGGCAGTGTAGCAGAGAGACAAGAATTGCGTGCCAAGCTAAATTGTCACACATTTGGATGGTACTTAGATCATGTTTACCCTGAGATGTATATAAAGGGATCTGGAAAATATCTAGGATTGGTAAGTTCAAAGTTTGAATAGGAATTATAGAACATTGTTTTTTTTTAAATGAAGCATTGTTTTTTTATATAAGATGATGTAGGGAATAACATAAAAGGGTCAGCATGATCTAATGATTCAATCTTTTGGTTCTAACCCTTAGATTTTATGTAAAGGCCCTGATTTTTTTTTCAAAATGGAGTTGGAAATACGAGTTGTGTGCTTTATAAAACTCCTAACAAATCAGTATCTAGCCTTGCCTACAACATATCTGGAAAAAATTTTAAGTGTTTTGTATTTAAAAACTGTCTTAAGTCAACTTCATTCGATCTCAGAAAAGAATTTTAATCATTGTTAAAATGTAAGATGGAGTTATAAAAATATGCATGATTAAGTAAATTAACAGAAGCAGTAATTTAATAACATTTTTGTACTTCTTACCCTATATCAAAATATCTGGTGTATGTGCTTAGGGCCCGATGACTGTTTACAATTTACCCCTACTAATCTATCCTTATGGTGTTATTGTTATTATTTGTTACTTATGTCATCACATGGACTTGTATATTTCTTACAGACTGTAGTACCATCATAGAACTAGAAATAGTTTCACTGATTATTTATTTTAAGCAGCAAAAATTGGTGTAACATTTTTTTATTCTTAGATTCAAAGTAAATCTGGCAAGTGTATTCACAGACCCAGTTCAGACCCAAACTCACCTTTAACACTATCAGACTGTAGAAAAGCAGTAAGTTGTATTTCTGAATTATTCTTGTTTGCATACAATTTAGAAATATTCCACTCCTAAAAACGACCAACCTACCATCTTTCAACCCAGAACAGGACAGATATCTTTCCATTTCATATCAAAAGAATAAATTTCACCCACCCTTTGTTAGCACAGACGAACTTGTTGAAAAAAGATAAAAAAGTGTATGGCTTATTATAATGAAATAACTTTAAATAGTTTCTATTTAAAAAAAATTTTGTTCACATAAACATTCTAATATTTTGCCTTGACCCATCTATTTTACAGTTGCAATGGGAATCAACTCGCATGAATGAAATAAGATCTTCCACCTTATGTTTTGATAGGCGTGAACAAGACCAGTTTCTAATATCTCAAACATGTACTTTAGACAATTCAACACAATCTTTCCAATATGTCAAGGTAGGAATTGAGACATTGGGACACAAATAAAAATTAAGACCTTACTTGGAATAAATATGGCAATTAAAGGAAAAAGAAATAATGAGATAAAAAAAAAAAAGGACTTTGTAGAAATCATACTAATTCAACCATATATATATATGGTTTTATTCGAGTCTGAAGAGTAAGAAAGGAGTATAGTATTTATGTTATAAAACATTTCCTCCAGCATGCGATCAGAATTTAAAAATGGATGATTGTCTGGCACAGGCCTATAACACTCTTTAGATTAAATGTCATTCACGGCTGTGAATAACAGTTTCCATCTGGTTGCCAAGTACCCAACAAGGTTTTAGAGCCCAGTCTGCCCACAACAAGGCTTATGAGCTCAGTCTGCCCACGACAAGGCTTAAGAGCCCAGTCTGCCCACGACAAGGCTTTAGAGCCCAGTCTGCCCACAACAAGGCTTTAGAGCCCA
>JADKLZ010000003.1:23435455-23446213 GCA_021533235.1 Biomphalaria straminea
ACATTCTTAGAGATGCTTTCATGCCTTCTCTGTGTAGGAAATGTACATTTTTAGTTCCTTCGTGTATATCTTATAGATACTAGAGTTATGGTGTGCATTTAAGGTAATAATGTTTTATCTTGTTTATTAAATTAATTGCGCTTAAATCCTCCTCATAAACAGGGCCTGTAATATACAGGCCTATTTATAGGCTATGTTTAGTTGACATTTGCTTACTAAATAATGGCTTTTGGATTGGGAGGGGGGGGGGGTATATATAGACCTATATTACTATTTGTTTTTTTTTTCGAGCACAATTTTTTCCCTGGCTTTTACAACCAAAATAGCTCTATGAACTGTATGTAAAAAAAAATTCCTAAATCTACAGTAGATCTAGACTCGTGATCTATGTCACTAAAATTCGCGGACTTTTCAATCACGGCTGTGTGCAAATTATCTTCACCGAATCTATCGTAGATCTAGATTCTCTATAGTCTCTATAGATTCTAAAATTCGCGGACTTTTCACGGCTGTGTACGAACTATCTTAACTGAATCTAGTGTAAATCTAGACTCTAGATCTAAGTCACTAAAATTCGCGGACTTTTCGCTGCAGTGTGCGAATTATCTTCACTGAATCTACCGTAAATCTAGACTTTAGATCTAAGTAACTAAATTTCGCGGAGTTTGCGCGGCCGAGTGCGAATTATCTTCACTGAATCTAGCGTAAATCTAGACTCTAGAATCTAAGTCACTAATATTCGCGGACTTTTCACGACCGAGTGCGATTTCTCTTCACCGTTTTTTTAGAGTAATCTAGACATTAGACAGATGACTTTAACATCATCTGCCCCATATAGATCGCAAGGTCTGAAGGGGACACTTTACTTACTTTAGACATATATATATTAGACTAGATTACTTAGATGTATCAAGATCAATAAATTGACTAATATTCAAGGCTAACTTAGATCTAAATCTAGATAAGCCTACTTGATCTAGATTATTCTAGATCTAGATGATTTATCCACGCGAACTCTTAAATTACAAGAAGATTTAGGTGAGGGAGGGCCCGGAGCGGTGTAGCCTACAAATAAGGCTGGTTAGGCTCTAATTATAGACAATAGTCACTATATATAGGTACAGACTAGATCAAGGTGCAAGGTGAAAGGCTTGCTTGAGCCAAGGCGCCCAAGGCCATCTTCAATCACGAGTTCGCGCTTCACAAGTGGGTGAAAGGCGGTGTACACGCATCACTGGTCAGCTCATAAACACAGCCAGCGATCAGGATGCCTAGTTACGTTGTTGTTTTTTCCCCACATTTTTAGCAAGAAATAAGCACAATTATGTTAAAAAAAAATATTGGGTAAAAATTTTAGGAGAGAGGACGAAATTTTAGGAGGATTCTGGCAATTTTTAGGAGAATTTTAGGATTTTAGGAGACTTTTCATTTTTTAGGAGATTTTAGGAGTTTTTAGGAGCGCTACGAACCCTGTTTATAGAGTAATTAATTTATTCTGGACATTACTGATTACATGAATCCGAACAACTCGCTGTTTCAATAGTAGAGTAATTATAGACTAGACCTAGAAATAATATCTTGTATCTTAATTATCTAGAATATTCTAGATTCTAGATCTAGACTCTTATCTCCAATAAAAACAATTTTTAGTACAACTAGCATAACTAGCTCAACATTCACTTTAAATGTGGATTTATCTCATAGATCTAGACCTACTCATCAATAGACTCTTTTCCGTATTCACTTTCATAATCAGAATCTTGATCACTGCTGCAGCTGGGTAAGTCGTCGTCATAATCATTATCGCTTTTTTCTGATGGAGTCATGGAGCTAATAGCCCCTAGATCATGAACCTTTTCACCTCGTTTGAATTTTATTAAGTCCATTGAGAATGTCATTCATTGGGAATGTGTTTTAATGAGTAATGCGACCAATAAACTGTTGCGAGACTTTTAAATTTAGATCTAGATTTATATTTCTATTTTTGTATTGAAACTTTCATGTCCATTTTTTTATATACCGCCGGCAACTTCGTCGAATAACTAACCAATCGTAATTCATAATACATGTTTTCTAAATGGGGGACTACTCTTAGTAAAATTAGAAAGATTTATCTACATAAATAAATATAGACTGGTCGATAAAAGAGTTTTATGAAACGAAAATTTGTGACTTGCAATTTTGTGCAATATTCATAGACGTAAATGTGTATCAAGGATCGGCCTCTTTAGTTACACAAGAGCTTGCAAGCGGAAAAGATCGTCTCTAGAGACGTAAAATGCCACAGAGAAATAAATATAGACTGTAAAAAGGAATTAACTTCTTGTAACTTGAAAACATGTAATCTATATCTATTGTACTCGGATTTCCGAATTCTGAAAAATTGCATGATCTTCAGTTTTAGAGATTAAACAAAACTCATAGACATAAATAAAGTACACAAAATCATGCAAAGACCTTCCTCCAGGGAACAGTAGGCTACTAGGAAAAAGAAGAAGAGGCAGACGGAGAAAGCGGTGGGAGGATAACATAAAAGAATGGACTGGCCTACCATTGAAAGAGGTTCCAAACAGGGCAAAGGATAGAGAGGAATGGAAAAAGACTGTCTTAAGTCTTGCTTGATGCCCGAGCGGTCCACAGACTAAGGGATATGTAACAGGTAACAGCTTACGTTAATTATTAAAAAACGAAAGAAAAAATGTTGTCACCAAATTCAATTAGTGTTGCTTGAAAGGTGGGTGGGCTGAAAGAAAAGGAAAGCAAAACTACTTCTTATCCCCAAATTCCATTGGCGTAGACAAGAGGGTTTTAAGGTTATCTCCCACCCCTCCAGTATAATAAGTAATCGGTTGACTAAAAAACCTCTTTTGGCTAGTATTTGTAATTAGGAGGCGTATCTTTCTTAATTATATTATGTGTCAAGGCCAGGTGTTGATGTATTAATTTCGCAACTTGGTTATGGCGACATAGGTAGACAGATTCTGATAAAGCTAAACATTCTGCCACCATGTGTACAATTGACTCACCCGCATTTCCGCACTTTCGGCGTTTGTAAAAAATCATGGGACTAAATGTGGCTCAACAAAATTGGCTGAGACGGATTCTGAGAATCAATTACACAGATCGAATCTCAAACAAGGAAATCCTATGCCGAACTGGGAGTCGAACACTTAGTGAGGTTGTGACAGAACGTCGCAATGACAAAATGAACTACGCATACCAAGAATTGCGATGACATGGAGGCCAATACGAGGAAAACGCAAACAGGGACGTCCTCGTAAAACTTGGCGTCATACTTTCATGGAGGACCTCAGAACAGTGGACACCAGGTGGGAGGAGGCTGCAGATATTGCCAGTGACAGATCTTTATGGAGACAGCTTGCCGCCCAATGTGCCGAACGGCGCGGGAGGACCTAAGTAAGTAAGTGTCACGAGATAGTTGTTTGGTTGATTGATCTCGTGGTGCCGGGGAATCTTCTATCTTGAACACGTGGCTGGTGCCAACTGACTTGATCCAAGTCTTGTAGACGAATTATTTAAATAAATGTAGATCTAGAATTCACAATAAAAACTTTCTTGTATAAAACAAAATTCAGGAAACTTTATTTAAACAAAACTTGAGTACAACTTATGTACAAATGTAGATCAGACAATAGGATAAAATATTACAAGGCTTCTTCATTAAAAACTTAGAGATAATAGAATACACGACTGTTCAACTCAACGTTCAAGCTTAGACTGACGATCTCGCGCCAATCTCTTTCTCTCCCCTTAGCGGGTGTCACGTGATTTTCTGTCTTTCCTTTTAAAACAACCAATAGAATCAAATCTTTCAGACCTCGTGTGATCGAGCCAAGCTTTTCTTGGAATAACTATAAATAACTTCGTCAGCAAAGAATATTTACCTTTGACTAACAAATACATAATTTGTTTATGTGACAGTAAGTAAGTGTCACACTCATTAGTTCTAGATGTCACAACTTGTATCCTTCTATGTTGAATAATGAGTGTGGTGCCGGGGAGTTTAACGAACTAGATACAATTATGAACACAGACGATCTAGGAATCAAATTGAATAACTTCCTCGATGAAATAAAACACTAGAAACTTTTATTCAAATACAACTTAAGTACAGCTTATGTACAAGATGCATATAAAAAATGAAAATATAATACTAAAGCTCTTTCTTCAATACTATTATAGAACACACTAGAGACATGAACCTCTCGCTTCCAAAGCAAAACTTAGACTGGTCTTTTTGCGCGTACTATGTCAGCTGACTTAACTCTTTTAAAAAGAATATTTATTTTCAAATCAACCAATAGACTTGCGACAATCATTGTGACGTCATTGAGTTAAACTTGCGGGTCTGTTAAGGGGCTAGACCTTTTGTGTAATTCTTGAGGCTCAGTTAGGGTTTTCTAATACTAATTTACACACAAGCTTTTAAATATAAATAAATCTATAATAGCATCTGTGACAGTAAGTAAACATCATGGACGTAGCTAGGGGGGTCTTGGGGTTCAACCCCCCACCCCCCCAAATGAAATCCCCCCGGGGGGGGGGTCGGAACTAATGGACTTTTTTTTTTTGCTTTGATTTTGTTCATTTTAGTTGAGATGTTAATACTTAACCATACATTGCACCAGCGCAGCCAATGGGGTTTTAAGTTTAAAACCCCCTACCAGGGTTTTAGCAGTTATCCCCCTTCTTCTGTAAAACAAAACAAAAAATAATGCAAACGACAATCCCCACTTTCCAAGAGGAAAGGAATATTTAGATTTTAAAACCCTCTCCGAAATTCACGATACCCCCCTCCTTTCAGTGTAAAAAGCAACGTACACACAAAAAATCTATGAGAGTAGCCAAAGGAGTTTGGAGCTTAAACCCCCCCTTCAGAGGGTTTGAAGTTAAAAAAATATCTCTTCAATATAAAAAAGTAAAGTAAAGTATACATGGGCGTAACCCCGTCTTCTATAAAACAAAATAAAATGCAAATGACAATCCCCGAATTCCATAAACTTAGCTAAGGAATAATTAGATTTTAAAACCCCCTCCAAAATTTACGATACCCCCCCCCCCCCGCCTTCAATATAAAAAAAAGCAAAGTACACACTCAAAATGCTACGAGCGTCGCCAAAGGGGTTTTGAGTTTATTGAAACTAAAATATACCTCTTCAATATAAACAAAAATCAAATTATGCACCAAAATTCTTTGAGCATAGCTAAGTCAATGGGGTTTTTGAGTTTACACCCCCCCCCTCCTCCAGATGTCTTTTTTTTAAGTTTAAAAACCTTCAGATGGTTTTGAGTTTAATATCCCCCTACAGAGGGTCTTGAGGTTGAAACCCCCATTTTCAATATTATTGTAAAGCAAACTGTTAAGAACGTAGCTAAATGGGTCTTTGAATTTGTTACAAAAATACTCAAGAAATTTTTTAGTTTCAAACCCCTTAACAGATGATTTTGACGATAAAACTTTCCTTTTCGATATAAAATAATCCAAAGCAAACTACTGTCACTAATTCCAAGAGCGTAGCCAAGAGAGGTTACAAATTTCTACCAGTGGTCTGGCTCTAATAATAATGTACAATGAAGACGAATTCCCTCCACCCCCCACCCCCGAAAAAAATATTGGCTACGCCCATGGTAAACATTGACATTTAGACTATGCTTATAATGCTTCACATATTTTTTTTTTTTGTCCTTTTTACTTTGTCCTGCATTGCTGTAATAAAGCCTTTTGTTTTAGGGTAGAGATGACATGCTTGAGCCATGTTATGGAAGCAGCCCATGTTAGCATGTCGCCGAGAATTTTCCGTTGGGTGCTTTCTTACCATTGGTGAATCTCATGCCCTGCGTCTTGTAAACAAATATTAAGAACAGCATTAGGCTCAGAGGATTTGCTTGAGAGTTGTAATTGCTTAGGAGGTAAACTAATTAATTGCTGGAGGCGTACTCGTATTCTGATCGTATTTTGTTACACCGAAAGTGTAAAGGACTACTGGGATGACCAAGCAATGTATTTACATATATTTATTAAATTTAAAGTCCTCTTTTTATGTGGTGGGTTTGTGTGCACAGAAATAAAATCAAATGATGAAAGGAACTCGTAGGCCGATTTCAATTTCTTTATTATGTACACTAGAGACCTGCAGCCATAACTAAGCACATAGTGTAGAACCAGGAACAACTAGGGGGTGGAGATGACCCAATGTGGCAAGAGATGCCGGCAGAATGGTCCACAGTATCCACGTTGGTCTGCTTTGCTATGCGGGAAGACCAGACGCCATCATGGGGGGAAAGGTCACGTGGCTATCTGGCTGTCCGGTGTAACCTAATCAAAATACCCACTCCATTACATTTATTTATATGGTTTAACGTGGCATTCTGGTTTATTTCAAGATATGTAGCCTATACATTACCAGAGGCCCTGAGTTAAATTCCCTAATACCTTCAAATATATTGTTAGTACTGGTCGCCTAGCCTTTTTAAATACTTTTTGTACCACACTTATCCAAGCCAAAGGACGTAATTTTCATTGCTGAAGTTCTGTAACACTCCAACCAAAGTATGTTTTTACTCCGTTTCAGCGTATGATTTGAGATAGTCTATGTGAGATAGTAGATACTACATGTTATTATTATTATTATTATTATTATTAATTAGTTTAAACCGCTGGGAGAAAAAAAGTTAAAGCTAAATTCCCTACTACCATTTCTTTGTATTGCTTCTTGATCCGAAGTTATTCTAAACAGTGACTTGTGTAGATACTGGTGCTAACCTTCCTCCTTTAACTGAACTTCAAACTTTTCTCAAAGAGAGGCAACAATAACGGATTTTATTTTAACAACATAATCAGTGTGTTGTTCGTTTTTCTTTTTTATTACATGTAGGTTGAACATGTTTCAATGCATGTAGGTTGAACATGAAAGACACACATAAAGGCACATTCCTCGTCCCATATGCTAGGACAAATCTGTACAAATGCTCTTTCTTCCCTAGTGCAATTAGAGCATGGAAAGGGCTGCCTGAGCTAGCCATGAAGACCAGTGACTTGGCAGAATTTAGGTCTTTAGTAAATATGCATGACTGAATGCATGACGTTAGAATGTAATCACCTTCTTTTCTATAGTAACGTCTGTATTATATAAGATAAATGTATTAATACATGTAGGTTGAACATGTTTTAATACGTATAGGTTGAAAATGTTTTAATACATGTAGGTTAAAAATGTTTTAATATATGTAGGTTGAAAGCGTTCAGTTCTCTGTGCAGCTCGATGTGAACAAGCCGCTGGACATTTTTTATTTTGGTGAAGATATTGTTGATGTTTTAGCGTGTCTGCGTGACTGTGTTTGTATGTGTATGTGTGTTATATCACATGAGTGTGAGGTAAGGCAGAGAGAGATTATAGCAACTGATTGGATTTATGACGTGATATTTATAAATAGGAATCTTGTGTCTGAAGTATCAGCTTAATAAAATGATAAGAGTGACGAACATTGTAAAGATGTTTTTATTTTCCTTTTGCACGAATGTTAAATATAGACCATAAGATACGATGTCGGCTCCTTTTCTTCTCTTCTTTTTTTTAATATAGCTGAAGCTCAATATTAACAGTATTGATATTAATAGCACAACTCTACTGATTACAGAGTTTCATTACAGTGCGAGATCCGATACCATCTTTGGTCCATCATCACGTCTAGCCATTCGCATTCGCAATTTAATATTTCATTATTTATACTTTTTTTTTCTCTCAAGAAATTCTAAATGCTGTGTTTGATTCATTCAGGTAGACAGTTTCAAGCAATGTGTCAGAAATGTTTTGTCTAAATGTATTTCACACCAATGCTCTGGAGAAGACCCAGAAAACCTAAAAGAAATGTTCAGTAACTTTTTAATCACCGATAATGTTTAAAAAATAAATTTTCCCAGCATGAAATTTCATGAAACTTTCCATAGTAGTTCCATGGTATGTTATAAAATTCATATGTTTTTGTTCTATTTGAGCGTACGATATTACGATATTGCTAGTTAGATAAAATGATCTCATGGGACGTTTAGAGCATTATAACTCATTTGCCATAAAGGAAGTTGAAATACCCCACAATATATTATCAGAGATATTTTATTCCTTTTCATAGAAGTAGTTATATCTGATTATATAATTGTAATATTATGTAATTGTGGTCGATAAATGCGACTTGTACTGCAATAGATGCTTTTTGTTCCTTAAATTCTCACTAGATCTGTTACACTCATTTTTTTTATTCCTAAGCTCACACTTTAGTCATAGGCAAAGATTACAATGAGTAAAATTTGAATAATTTATTTTGAAGACTCATTATCGTGTTAAGCTGAAATTTTGCACTTGAATTTGTCCTGCTTGACAACACATTTTATAAAAATTTCTGAAAAATAGCTTAACTAATTATTGAATTAGTTAAAATAATTTTTACGTCTGTGGAATAGAAATAAATATTGAAGATAATTCGTTATAAATATTCATCTGGATGTTATTTATAAAGCTATATCGTTTGCAGTATGGCCAGACAATTAAAATATAGGCCTAATTTCTTAGTTGTTGACCGAGAAGACATGATGATAGACTACTAAACTGGATGTCTCGAGATTAAACACAACAGAGGTCAATATGTCCCTTGTCCACCGAGCTCTAGTGGTTTTCTATTATTTTTGGGAACATAAAGCTACAAAAAAATAGCCTTAATATTAGTTGACAATCTAGCCTCTAGATCTTGATGGTATTTCAGTTTAATAAAGACTAATTAGAATTTATTTTGTGTGTGGCATTCTACGTCTCGAGAGAAGATCTTTTCCCTTTGCAACTTCTTGTGTGACTAAAGAGGCCAATCCTTGATACACAGCTGCACAGGTTTGGCATATGTAATCCCTCTTCTTTCTACTACTTTTGTGTATGGCATCTGCTATTAGGGACCCTAACTTTATGCTAGCTCTCCGTGTGGATCTATCCAGTACTACCACATTTTACCAGCTGTTAGTGTAGATTTTGAAGATCTTCATGTCGCGTTTGAAACATACCATAAACGTGGGCCACCAGCGGCTTTCCAGCCTTCTGGTAGATCACCATACAGAATGTCTTGTGGAAGTCGACCTTCTGGCATTCTATGAACGTGACCAAGCCAGCCAAGTCGTCTGCTGCTGATAACACAGTGGACGTCCTGGCACCCTGCTCTTCGCACCACTTTCTCGTTGGTTATTTATCTTGCCACCTTATTTTAAGATCCGCTTTTTCCTGCCATGAGTAGGTTGACCATGTTTCACTTCTGTATAGTAAGGTGCTCATCACACAGGTCCAGTAGACCTAAGGCTAAGACCATGTCTCTGATCTCTTGGTTTGTGATGCGTTCTTTGAATGTGATACCTAGGATCTTTCTGTAGCATGTCAATTCCATTGCTAGGATCCTCCTCTCTAGCTCTGCAGCCAGTTTCCAAGACTCAAAATCATATAGAAATATGGCCCCTGACCAGGGAGCGCATCAGTCTGATTTTTGTGCCGAGGGCTAAGCCTTTGTCTTTCCATATTATTTTAAGTTTTGAAAGGGCTGATGTGGACTATGGTATTCGGGCAAATAGTTCGCGTTTCGTTCCTTCGTCTGAGACAATAGCTACAAGGTATTTGAAGCTGTTAACTCTAGTCAGCTTTAGACCTCCAATACTGATCCCACTTTTTAAGCCCTGTTGGCTATTGGTCATAATTTGTTGTTGTTTTTTCGGCATTTTTTGCATATCAAATATATGCTGCGTAAGTCTTGTCAATGCGCATCACCAAGTCAGCTAGTTCTTCTTCTGCCCCTGCTAGGTCATCAATGTCATATGCGGAGCGCAAGTTAGTAATTCTTCTTCCTCCAATGCTTACAGTACCTTCATAGCCCTCGAGAGCATCTTACGTTATCCTTTCAAGGAAGATATTGAAAAGTGTTGGTGAAATTAGGCACCCTGTCTTACTCTAATTGTGGTTTTGAACCAGTCTCTAATATTATTGTTGATGTTCACCGCACTGGTGTCATCCTTGTAGAGGTTCTGGATAACTTAAATTATGTTTAAATTTATGTTGTACTTTTCCATTGTCGCTTAGAGTGCCCCATGCCATACTCGATCGAAAGCTTTCTTGAAATCAATAAAGACATGGGAAAGATTCTCTTGGTGCTAGACGTATTTTTCTATGACTTCTGAATCAATACCGGTATTCAAAATTAAATTGCTCTAACGTTAGTCTCTAGTAAACGCACAGTTACATCAACAGTCATGTGCTAATTAATGTTCGGGTATATCTGGTCTATAGACGCTATACAAAATGAACTGTTATACCATTTTGAATAGATTATCTGCCTTTTCATTCCCCATAATGCCAATGTGTCTAGGGATCCACTGTAATGTGATATTGATATTTAAATTTGATGGATTATCACAATTAGTGTTGTGAACTCTCTTGGGCTGTTTGAGGTGCTGCTGTTAAGTGCTAGCAGAGTGGATTAGAAATCTGTAAAGACAACAATATCTGATGGTGATTGCACTCCTTCATATAATTTTTTATCAAAGGCAGGTTCATCCATGGAACAACCAGATAGACCTGTTAGCTACCTCACCCTAAGGTCAATGTTAGTCAACAACCACAAAGAGGAGTGAATCAACCAATGGGCATCAGGAAACACAGGCAGAGCCATGTACAAAGAAATGACTAGGCCTAACAAACTGGACAGTATTAACTT
>JADKLZ010000003.1:23446313-23461681 GCA_021533235.1 Biomphalaria straminea
AAAGAACAATCTACAATTTTCCAACTAAGAACAGGACACACACCTCTATTAAATTACCATCTGAACAAAATAAACTCCACACAACCCCCCCCTTGCAGACACTGCGCCCACCCTTATGAAACTGTAAACCATATCCTCCTTGAGTGTCCCTCCCTAATCTGCCTTTAGGCAGACCCTACTTCCACTACAGCCCAACCTAATCCAACACCCTTTATGGCAGTGCTGAACAACTGAAGAAAACAGCACACTTTTTTTCCTTGGCACAGTCTGCAAAGGAGCTCACAGCTCAGCAGCAATAACGCTGGCTAGAAAAAGAAGAAGAATACCATTTTGAATTAACTATGTATATATTGTGTGCGTCGGTGTGCATTTAGTAGATGGTTATGAAAAAAAAGTAACTTTGAGAGATACACAACTCATTATATAATATTGAGCTTTTTAATAAATGCTTTAAATGTCAATTAGACTTCGCACTGTTTACATTTGCCAAATAATATTGTAACGTTATTTCTATCAGATTTAAATCTTTTTTATATGAAATTTTATGGGTTTGCGCATCAACAGAATTTGTTTTCATATTTGTAAGTTGAGGTTTTAAATCTCAAGAAATTATCACAAGACAGAAATATAGCAATAAAATACGAAGGAGTAAACTCTGTAGATGACTCGTTTGTAAAAGAAACATTTAATACCAAATCAAATACCTTAAGTTAACGTACACTTAATATACACTTTGTTACATAGAATATTTATAAATAATGTATAAACAAAACACACTTATCTACATCGAGTTTTACACTGTTTATGCACAGTCACAATATATATCATTGATTAGTTTATAATGTATACTGTAGTAAAGAAGAATACTTGGTTTCATCTTCCTCGCTGAAGTTTGCATTGAGCACAGCGTATACTCCTCTACCCTTGAACCTTTCGATTTCATTCACTCTGCCGGTCCATATTCCATTGTCTCCTGGATCCAGATGGAACCAGTTCTCTTCGATGGTAACTGCCACCGCCAATGCGTTGGGGACCATAACGCGGAACACAACGTCGCCTTTAATGTGGTCCCCCGCCAGAGAAAAAGGTTCAAGTAAAACGCAGCCATCTTTCCACTGAGCGAACTGTTTCGGGAAGAGGCGGGACTTTCTTGGTGTGCCAGTGCAGTGTATCAAATAGTTGAAAACACCCGGAAGTTGTTTGCTGTCGTCCGCAGCCGGAAGTGCATAGATCTGCAGACGATGATAGCCCGGCTTGTCCAAGCTGACCAACAGATTCACGTCCTCACCACGAGTTTGAATAAACACTCTCTCTTGGGATTCTCCTAGAGTCTCATCGGTCACAATTTTACTGGTAATTTTAACAGGCTGACTGGCTTTTAATTTGATGACAAACTCATTCTCATTGGTCTCAAACTCTGGCTCTGCGTGAGACTTGGCCAACAGACCAAATTCACTGAACATAGGCTGAGCACCAAGGTAACCATTCTGCAATGTAGGACGTTCGTCCATGTCTGAACAATTCTGAGCTTTAACAGCGACAAAAGTTAATAAGATAGCATTCGAGAAAAAAAGCACTGATATCTTTAGTTTATAAATATAAATAAATGTTTATTATAAATCAAAATCCATAAACTTAAAATTATTTTGTGACTAACAAAAAATATTTTTTTCGAATTTTGCAATTTAAAAACATTTTAAAGTTAAATTCAATTACATTTCTGTCAAGGAATTGTTTTTCTAAATCAATACACGATATGATATAATAATTGTATATGGAGCAACAGCAGTGTTTTATAAGTGAACTATCTCGAAAACTGTTAGCACTATTTCCTCTCCAGTGTCACGCAACTGCTTGATGAGTTCTTCATTCCAGTTCGTCATGGAACAGATCTTTCCAGTTCTTCAATCCACTCTGCCTGTTTAGTTTGGAATTTGTGAGTACGTTGCTATGCGTAGTATTTACCTGGCTCTGGCGCTAAGTGATGAGAAAAAAGGAAGAGAGGGAAAAATAGGTCAGTATAATTACCATCAGGTGTGAGTGCATGTTTGGTCCTTAACGTTAATTTATCTGAACTGCTGTCTACGTCAATTTGGTTTTATTAATTATACTTTTAGCTTAGTCGAGGATTGGTTTATATACCAACATGTTTTTCGCTGGATCTTTGTTATGATATATAAACTCATAAAGGATTTTATAAATAAACATATTTCGGCCTCAACTTTTTAAGGGACACAGTTCTTCCACAATAGCTGGTTTCGTTGTTGTTTTTGTAATTGTGCACAGTGCACACGCTGACATACAAACAGATGTACTAGGGTGTCGTGTAAAATGTAATAAACATTCATACTTTTGAAAGTGCACTTTATAGAACCGATGGTTTGGGGCAGTAATAGGCAAACTTTTTTTATGAGCGGGCCAAAAACTGAAAAGAACATTCTTGACGGACCATACATTTTTAATAGTAAAACATATATATATATATAAATTTAATAATAGATCTGAGAATATCCACATTAAACGAATGCAATGTATGAAACTGCAAATGTATGTACAAAAGTGCGGCATAGTTTGGTTCAAAATGTTCTATAGTTATTAAACTATCTCTGACACAACTTTTATCTACGTGTCATTGTTGTAAAAAAAATGCTCATCACTAGATATCTATATGAAGTTGTGATGGGCAGGACATATCTGCTGCTAATCTGCAGAATGGAAGTCCGCCGCATCCCTAAACGACTCCTCTATAGCAAATTAAGTGAAGGAAAGGTCTCTCGGACAAAAATAAAACGCTTTAGGGACACCCTCAAAGCTTATCTGGAAGCCTTCAGCATTGACCTAGCCCCCTGGTAGATAGAAGCACATGACAGAGCATCATGGTGTCGATAAATGACTTGAAAATGCTTGCTCAACTTGAAATAAAGAAGGAGGCACAGTCCAATGTCATCAGTTCCTAACAAACATTACGTCTTGCCTCAGCAAGAAGAGTGCGTCTCCAACTGTCATTACTATCCCAGAAGTACTTCCGTCCAAAAATAATTGCTATTTAAAGTCACGTCGCTAAAAGGAAAGTAAAAAAAAGTAAAGTTCCCCTTTCAGACCTTGTGGTCTATAGGGCAGATGATGTAAAGGTCATCTGATTCTGTGGCCTACGGTTAACGAGGGTGTCATATGGCCAGCACAACGACCAACCGCCTTTACTTTTCCCCAACTAATGTCAGGTACCCATTAGAGCTGGGTGGACTCAAGGGCGCCCGAAAATCCCGAAATAAAAATCCCAGTCTTCACCAGGATTCGAACCCGGGACCTCCAGTACGGAAGCCAAGCGCTTTACCGCTCAGCCACCGCGCCCTCCCCGCTAAAAGGAACTCCTCGATTAAACTAATCCCATTCTAAACCTATAACATTGCGACCTGGCGATGTATTCCCAGTTCCCGTCTTTTATATTACTTTTTTATTTATAATAAATAAAATAAGTAGAATAATTAAAAAAGAAAAAAGAGGCCGCTAGCTTCGGTAAAGTCAATAACTCTTCTATAAGCCCAGGCAGCCACCAAACAGGTTCATTCTTTATTACAACGCTTATAGTAAGTCACTCTATATGTTTCTTTTATATTATTTGGATTTTTGCTGTTGATTTTTCGACCACTTCTAATCATCCAGTTCGTTATCAAATTTCGCATGAAAGCTCGTGCTTGAAGGCAACTTATGAATCTATTTGAAAAAAAAATCAGCCAATTTCTTAATCAATTAGTCGTAATTAATGAATTTTGTTTTCATGTAGAAAATGGATTAAGCTAAGAGTAGATAATCCTTGTGTAGAGAATCGGGTCGTTTGTCAAAAGTTTCAAACGACAATAGTCTATAAAAAAAATCTTTTATATTTATAGCTACATGGAAAGCTCAGTGGCTAACAAGTCGACCTTCCATCCAGAAGGCTCGAGTTCAAATTCAGACTTTTAAAAATTTTTCTTTTGAAATGGCAGCACGGAAGACTTCTCCATATACCCCACTACCCCCAACGTGTCCACAAAAACATGAATGGACCAAAATTCCCTGAGCATGTTAGAAGCAGTGGAAGGAAGGAGAAGACTACGATCGCTTCATGAGAATGGAAAGATAGCTAGAGTCAAATAAAATAATTAAACTTTTATATGTAATTATATCAAAGACTGTAGTGTATAGAAATCAATTATAAAGAACTCTTTATAATAGTTTTTGGTCATTAACAGCTTAATTACCATTTTCACATATTATTTTTCCTACTACAAAACTACAGTGACTTAGAACAATACATACACCAGTGGTCGCTAATGATTGTAAAAGTTGAATACTAAAAAGGCTAAAATAATGAATACTACAAATTTAATTTTAAAAACACCAAACAACAACGCTTTTTATTAAAACGCACTAAAACAAACTAGAAAAAAAAAGCGTTGGGTGTGAATGTTACTTTAACTTCCTACTCAACTTACTAGCCTATCCTAAGAAGCATTGTACACTCTATGGAGAACTATGTTGTTATTGCCTTGGCTAAATGTCATAAGGTAAGAATTGGGTTCGACAGACAGTAGGTGATACGCCTACGATTACGTTAAACGTGTTACCTCAACAGCAGGTCAGATAACTCTTAAAGCATTAGATTTATTTATTTACCTTTCCTCCAACTGGAAATTCTTCACTGTTCTCATTTGAAAAAAAAAACTTACACTAATTAATAAAACGTATTAAAATCATTGCAAAACAAACTTCACGCTGTATTAAAGTTGGCTAGATCATGTCCCAAAGTTCTGCACAGAAGCTCTGGAGTCTTGTTTTTAAAAATAATTCAAGCTGAGAGTTATTTTTCTTTTTTTTTCCCCACTGCGTCCTACAGAGAACACTGCTCCATTCATAACTACTTTCAACCGCTTACCGCTCCTAGAAATTGTCTCCCTTGAAATGTGTCTTCTTTCCAGCTCCCTGTTTCAAACACATTCTATTTTCGCTTGCAGGGATTCTGTTGACTTTAACAATAGAGTCACAGGGTGCGCTGTTCAATGTAGACTAGATCAGTAGATAAATGAAGACTCGAAAATATAATTTATATTATATAATTTATATAGATCTGTGATAATAGTATAAAACACCACTGGTCTGCATGTTTTGTATAGTTTTAATCTCCACCAGCGATGCTGTGGTGTACACTGAGAGTACCGTTCATACATTGAGAAACCTAAGAATGAAGGGGAATATTTCTTTATAGCAGCGCAGATTCACAGTGCCGTTTATTCATGTATAAAAATGTCTACTATGAGTTGACAGTATCAAATCGTTATTGTTTTCAAAGAAAGCATAGATCTAGAAGGCCTACTTTGGTGTTGTTTGTAAAATGTTTTGTAAAATGTTTTACATGTTTCGGGTGTTCTTTCAGATTTGAAGATAATTACTTCCCAAACCTCCCGCAGGACGACGTGGGATGGGAGCGGGCAGGGTTTGAACCCGGGATCATCTATAAATCTGAACGACAGTCCAGCGTGCAAACCGCACGACCAGGCGGCCAACTATCCATGTCATGCCTCATTTGTTTTTATATCCTTTTTAAAAAAATGATTATTATCAGTATCAGAGTCACTAAATCAAGTTAGAATGCCAAGGCATTGGAAATAAGCTAATGTAGTAATGTCACTCCCTATTTAAGAAGGGAGATAAATCTGATCATGGAAACTACAGACCACTCACTCACCAGCATCAAATACAAAATACTAGAGCACTAAATAGGTCAGTATTGTTATATCTCAACATCTCCTTACTTCATATCAACATGGCATTATGTGAAACTAATAGGTGTAATGGATGACTTTTCAAAGGACTTAGACAATTATGAGAAATCAGATGTCTTTTTTTTTCTTATCTTGTATATTACAGACGTTACTTCAAAAATAGTAGATAACAACTTCCCATACATTTCATTTATTAATCTAGCCATACATAGGCCCCACGCTAATTCTAAATGTAGGGCCTAACCTATTAAATTAAACCATTATAATTTATATTACAGGGTTTCCGCGGCATCCTCATTTTCCAGGAGCTCAAGGAAATCTCCTGAAATCTTAAAAATTTCCTGAAAAATAAACAAAATTGTCATATGGAGGTGTCATTTAATTACTTTAGGTCAACAATTCACGAAAATAGATTGAATGATTTGGCTATTTTTTCTATTGCTTTATCTATGTAGGAAACAGAATTTTGATGATATACTGTATGGCTTCGCTATACGCTAGGTTCGTAAATTTAATTTGATCGTGATTTTGTACTTTCTAAAGAATGAATGATATAAAAATATGAAATTTCCCTTATTATCATTATTCATACCCAGACTGGCCCCGTGAAATCCGTTTCGTAAATGGCCCCGTAATCAGTGGCGTAACGAGGGTGCCAGGCGCCCGGGGCGGCATAGTCTGTTGGCGCCCCCCCCCCCTATTAGTATGCGTAATCTATATTTGCATAAAAACAATCACCAATCAATAAATTATAAAAAATTATTGTAAACAACGTTAATGAACAATCTGAAGCAACATTAGCCATTTCTTATAGAACTACTTTTCGTGGTCTTGCACTAGCAAAGTTTTCAATGACATCATCAAAATTAATTGTTTCGACCAGCTCCTTTTCTATGCTTACCAATGCCAAGTCTGACAGACGCTCCTGACCCACTGAAGCTCTCAAATAAGTTAAAATGATTTTTAGTTTACTAAAAGAACGCTCACAGCTAGCAACTGACACAGAGATTGCCAGCATAATTTGCAAAGCAATTCGCAAGTTTGGAAATATGTCATTGCCATATGAAATAATAATTGAAAGTAATTCTAATGGGCTGCTTGGGGTAGCATCTGGTCGGGTTTTCAGCAACATACTGCAGTCACTGATTTCTACGAACAGTTCAGTTCCATCGATATCAGTTTTATAAAAGTCAGCCAGCGTAGCACAGTGCTGTTGAATATCATCAGAGGTATCATTAGCAAACAATTTGCTGATGTCGAATAGAAATCCAAACTTTTCATCTAAATCGTGTTGTCATCTCCTGGATTAGTCTATCAATAACTGATTTCATAATGCGAGCTATTTCTTCAACCGCACCGAGTCCTGCATCACGAGCATTTTCACAAGGCATCTGTTTTCGACGTTTAATTCTTCCTTCTATCCTAATTCCCAATTTTTCACACAGAACTTTAGCTGCATTGACTGAGTGATGCAAACATCTTCTCAAATGCTACTTAGCCGTTGCTGCAGTCCTTCTAAATCCAGTGCTGCGTCATGGAAATTCATTGATGGATCTTGCAGTCGTTTTTGAATCCGGTCAATTTTTGACAAAACTGCATGCCAGAAATCAAGTAGAGTGATGAAATTGAAATTCTTCACATTTTGAAGCAAACTGTATGCATCATTCTGACTCACTAGTTTGAGTACCATCTTCATACAGGTTTTCTAACAGCTGTAAAAATCCATCAAACTGTTCGTGGATTGCATTCACAGAATTTTGTCTTGCACTCACTCCAGCGTGTTGGACATTCTCTCTTCAATGTAATTCCAAGCAATTCTTTCATTTTCTCCCATCGAACAGTTGAAGCACTGAAAAAAATGTAAATTTTCTCAACTGTACCAAAAAATGTAACAACTACAGGATCCTGTTTTGCAGCATGTAATCCAGCTAAATTCAAGCTATGGTTGTTACAATTAACAAACGATGCTTGAGGATTTCGAATGGCTATTCTTTGTTGGAGTCCGGACAGTTCTCCTGCCATTACAGCTGCGTTATCATAACACTGAGATCAACAGTCAGCTATAGGAAGGTTGTCTGCTTACAACTGTTCAACAATAACATTTTCTAGTGTTGCTGCATCTTTTGCATGAAGCTGAATAAAACCCCTAGTTTATATAGAGCGTGTAATACCCATTTTGGCGCCCCCTACTCTCCGGCGCCCGGGGCGGATGCCCCGCCCGCCCCCCTTCGGTACGCCACTGCCCGTAATTGTTAGGATACGCTGAAGAAACAATGCGATGAATATATTTTTCCAGAGTTTAATCCCTTCAAACTCAGATCAATAAAATAAATAATCCAAAGTATAAAACTTTAATAGAATAGTTAAACAAGATTTTTTTTAAACAAAACTTATATTAAGTGTAATTGTATCAATTAGTCTAGATACGTCATGTAAATAAATTTATAATAAATATTGTTACTTATTGTTTTTGTTTAGCGCAAATTCATGCTTTTAGCTTCTTCAATGCGTTCTTATCCTATCACATGTCTGTACCAGTTGGGAAGCGAAAAGAAATATGGTATGTATGAGAAGGTTACAGCGATAGCTTTTCAAATGTTTTTTTTTCAAGTTGTAAAACTTTAATTCAAACTCGAAGACTCAAGCTTCCAAACCTCCACTAACCACTATGCTAGCAAAAATGAAAATAGAAGGTTTCATAGCTATCTATTACTTTCAAACTTTAGTTCTCTACACAAAGTATAAAGGGGACTGATTCAACTTATACCGCCACATCTGTCAAGTAAAAATAATTCTTTCCCTTGTTCGATATCAATCAAAATAATTAATTACCAATAATTAATTAACTAATAAGTTTTTTTTTTGTTGAGTCTTGCTTTGTTACAAGAAATAATTGCGAAAAATCTAAAGTTGGTTGTGTGAGAGAAATAGCGACTATAAACATTTGTACCTATTAAGTTGATACAAGCTTTGTAATAGTAAAGAGACACATTAGATTAAATATTGTTCTCTAGTCAAATTTGCATAAGAGACACATTAGATTAAATATTGGTCTCTAGTCAAATCTACATAAGAGACACATTAGATTAAATATTGGTCTCTAGTCAAATCTACATAAGAGACATATTAGATTAAATATTGGTCTCTAGTCAAATCTACATAAGAGACACATTAGATTAAATATTGTTCTCTAGTCAAATCTACATAAGAGACACATTAGATTAAATATTGGTCTCTAGTCAAATCTACGTAATTTTCCCTCGCACATTAAATGTGATCTAAATGTAATCTAAATACTGGCTACTACTGGTCAGCCGTCACGTGTGCTGTCAAGCGACACCATACGTACCCGTGTGACTAGCCCGCTCTTTCTCTATTGGTTTACAGTTTACACACTTCAGTGGGACACAATTTTTACAAAAAGAATTAATAAATTAAGTGGCATCGTTTCATTTTCTAAATAGGACTTTAGTAATATTAAACATTAGCAACAAGATCGAGTGAAAAGATTCTTTAGAAGAGTATATTTCGATGCATCTTCAACTAACTCGACTGTAGAGTCTATTAAACTTCTTACGTCAGAACGGACTAAATGTTTCCGAGTCAAAGTGTCATTGTTCTATTACCAACTTTTGCGTGAATTCAACAGATCCGCATTAAGACGCTCAAGACGAGGTTAACGTAATGACCCTCAAGCCCATTACAAACGTTTATGCTTCCTTGCCTCAACTATCTCTACCACTTAAGTCTCTAGCCGTCCCACCCCTTCTTAATTTTTTTTTATTTGACCTGCAATCTTCTTACTAGGAGAAATAATTTGTTGTAGACGTCACAAATGATGCCCATTAATGCAGGAAAACACTTAGCTACAACTTGACACCTCTGGGGTGCTTGCAACGCTCTCCAAGATCCCCTACCTCACTAAGGGAGCGGAGAACGTAATATTTTCGACCTAGCCACAAGTAAAGGCTTTAAAAACAGTTGTATTATGTAAAACTATTTCCACAAAGTCTAAAACTCCTTAAAAAATAACAAAGAAACATGTTTAGTTGATTTTTTTAAGCTTGTTTGTAATTTTTATGATGTTACATTATATATACGTAATGATTATTGTGAAAATGTCCTAAACAACGAATATAATCAACAATCCTTTACACAGTTGTGTAACAATCTATTAATGCAGTTAATTTTACAGTTGTATAACAATCTATTAATGCAGGAAATTAGCTCACTGGATCATCAAACAAAGATGGCTCAGATGCTCAAATTATAATTTTTAGGAGCTTTGGATAAAAACTTTGCGACTGTGCACAAAGAAAATGTTTCTATACTGGTCAAAAAGTGGAGCGAGTGAATCTTGTAGACTCGTAGAATCGGGATTCAGCAATAAATAAAATGAAAATGTAATATTTTATATAAAACTTTTGTAAATTTTTATTCGTATTAAGTGTAAACTTCAATTTACAAAAATCACTGTAGCTTGCAATTGTTTTCTGAAGATAAAATAAATGTAGTGGCAATGTTCTGACTTCTCCATCTCCAGCCTGTGCTCAAACAAGGAATGTTGTCTAATGCTAATATTTTGGTGCGCCGTTATGACAACTATTTAATATTGGGCGCTCGTTCGTGTGACGCGGTAACTGTCCACAGTTTCAGATGAACACGAACGTCATTGCGTCAGTGTGTCTCAAACTTGTATTGATGGCGTCCTCTGAATGAAAAAAATATTTCCTTCGCCTTCCCTCCAACTAGAAGAGGACCGCGACGTCCCCTTAATAAGTGTAAGTGTGCGTGTAAGTGCTGGCGGCTGGCAGTGTCAGGCAAAGAGAAGACCTGAAACATCACAAATCAATCAAATAAACCATCCATTTCACATCTTTGTCTTTTCCGAAGTGAAAGTATATCAAGTACTTGTACACATGTTTGTTCTATTCAAGCCTTTACATTCGAGTAGACAATGTTTAGTAACCCAATTACACAGTAGTCGTCTGCGTACACCTTTACATTCGAGTAGACAATGTCTTCATAGTCCAATGGACCTCATTCACCAATCGTAAACCAACAACATTTAGCCACGTGATTCTATGTATCTTCTATACAAAGTATTTCATCCATCGTGGTTGTCACGTGATACGTATTATTCATTGTTTTATCAATATTATGACGTGGCTAAATGTGTTTATTTACGATTGGTGAATGAGGTCCATTAAATAAACAGGGGCATCGCACACCTTCACATTTTAATACACCTACGTCCCCTGACCTATTCACCTTTTCTCCTCGTGAGACTGTTCAACAGTCAATGTATGTGAGTCTATTTATTGAATTTAAAAAATGATGTTTTGAAGATTAAGTGTTGAACCAAAGTTGAACATTAGAATTGAAACAAGTAATTGAAAATTTAATTAAAAATAATCAATTGCTACTTTTTGTGCAGTTAATAGAACAAATGAAACAGTTATATTTTATTAGTTATTTAAAAATAAAAAGATCAAAATGGTTATTGTAAGGATCAGGCTCAGACAATCGCGTTATTAGAGCGACGCTCTATCAATTTAACTATGTGAGAAGTTTGAGCTTGAACTCAATGAATACATTTTGTAATTGAGTTTCCAACTCATCATTGAAGAAAGCAAGGTAATAGTAAACAAAAAAACAGGAGTAGATGTAGAGCTGCCATATTTATTAATTTATTGCTGTCTCTTGACTGTCGTGTGTAGAGCTTTCTATTAACTGTCATGTTTAAAGCACCTATTAACTATCGTGTGTGAGGCTACCTATTGACTGTCATATGTAGAGCTACCTATTAGCTGTCATGTTTAAAGGTACCTACTGACTGTTATGTGTAAAGCTGCCTATTACCTAACTGTCACTTTGTAAAGCTACCATTGACTGTCATATGTAGAGCTACCTATTAGCTGTCATGTTTAAAGCTACTCATTGTTTTCTTTTATTAATCCTTTTTTCCTTGCCTTCAATTGTAGGCCCTATCTTCTTCCTAATACAGTGTACCTTGTCTAAACAGCATAGATTTGATGTGTTGTTTTTTTTTAGTCTGTATTCAATTACGCTTCAAGTTGGATGTGAATCGCTACGAATCACTCTGGAAATGAGCCACTATAGAAGTGATAGTGAATCGCCAGGCAATTCGACTATTGTGGGGATATGACACTATATGAATGAAACTAAGAGGGACTTTAAAGCTCTGACGTTAATGTCTTGTTTATGGTAATCGATGTTTTGTTTAAAACAAGGTGAATAACAAATTTGGTTACATTTCGAGCAATAAATAATCCACTTTGTAATATACAGACCTACGTAAGGAAAGAATCTTTGGATCTGTACAGTAGGCCTACTCAGTAAAGGGAAAAACAATGAAATTTCAAAACTGCAACGGTTGCAAGAAGTGTAATGAAGCATCTATACCTTTTTTTTTTTGGACACATGACAACATCGAATGGGAAATACCAGTCTTGCAACTAGTGAAGAAAGGGAACAAGAGAAGAAAAAAATACGAAGTCTTTTTTTTAACTATTTAAAATGTAGTTCTTTCTTGTACATACTTTTATGTGCGAATTACATATGTCAGTGCCACCTCGTTAAATTTCTACATTCTATGCGGAAAGCAGACATCTCTTGTCGAGACGTGTTGGCCTTACACATTTTGGAACCAAAGAGTGGCTGGAGAGAGGCAATGTTTGAAACAAGAGAGTACAACTGATAATTCACCTTGCAATTTTATTACTTCTGTTACCTCCCTTTGCTACAAACCAATCTAGTATCTAACTCTAAAAATACAAAATAGTTTTGTGTGCGTGTGTGTGCTTCTGAACATTAATATCTAGAATCCTATCCTTATTTTCTATTTATATTAACAACAGCAACAAGTTATATTGTTCTATTCACCTCAGTGTTATTTTTAGAAGGTGGATGGATAATGCTGACACATATACGATAGCTGAGACATCTTGACTTTACATAACTTGTAATCTATTTCTTTTCATGTTCGTTTTGGTTTTGAACATTGTGTGCCAAGTTTGAAGCTGTAGTTCTGGTCAATGCAATGCTCTGGGGGGTTGTAAAAATCTGAGCCCTGAATCGTGAAGACGACGAAGTGATTTAGAGATGTACAGTCGATCGGTTCATGGTGCAACCTTTCTAGCTCTGACAGTCGATCGGTTCATGGTGCAACCTTTCTAGCTCTGACACGGTCGATGGCAAATGTTAAAATGATATTTCATGGGTTGGTCTGGTGTTTCACTTTTCTTCTGTTTCAATATGAACGAAACAAAACCAAGGCAGACACAAATAGTCTCGAGTGTAGTTCAGGGGTTCTCAACCCGTTGGAGGGTCGATTGAGGATTTGCCATGGGTCGCTTAAGACCATCGAAAATATGGATTGTTATTGTCTACTCTTCTATTGTTGTATGTGTGCGGGGGGGGGGGCGCGGCAGAGTAGGGGATTATAAAAAGGGGTCGCTGAGCTCAAAAGGCTGAGAATCGCTGGTGTAGTTAGTGGTAAACTAAAAAAAAAAATTTTTAAATAGAAAAAAACTCAATTTCATAACGGAAACGTTAACGAAATAAAAACAAAACAAAAAATGAAAAACAATGTGACAAGGAAGAAAATGTAGATTAAAGTAGAGTTCAAAACGAAATAAACATTTCGTTGTAAATAGACTTGCTATTTAAATATGTTTCGATATGCTTAACTTTTCTTATGTAGCCTATTGCAGTTTCTGTTCTTTCTTGAGCATTGTAGCAGATTGGTCAGGTTGTTACTGCATTGTAGCAGATTGGTCAGGTTGTTACTGCATTGTAGCAGATTACTTGGTCAGGTTGTTACTAGAGATTAAACTGAATTAGAAAATAAATTGAAATAAAGATGAAGTTGGCAACAAAAACTTAATAGAACTTAGCAGTCGAAAAACGAAATAAAAACTTTAACTGAAATAAATTTTAAGAACAATATTGCATGCTTTTATTAACTATAGACTATCTCTATTGATCTAAGAGCTAAACAACTATCTTATTACATAGAAAGTAACTCATCTCCTTTATAAAAGAGATGACTGTCTTTATAATGCCCGCCCCCCCCCCCCCCCCCAAAAAAAAAGAGACATGATAGTCAGGTTGGTGTGGTAGACCATTTAGCCTCTCTTCCTGATAAAATCAATAAACAAATCTGTCTGCCTGCATTATGTCAGATAGTGATAGAGTCAAGCCGAAATGTCATCCTCTCTCCAAGGTCGGATTCAGAGTTCAGACACTGAGATAGAAGAAGGGAGTGAAACGCGTGAGGAAGTAGCCCAGTTGTAGCATATAGCCTATAAGGTCGCATGCTTTTGATGACTCCCTTACAGACTTTACACATTTGGTACTTCTTTTTCTTTCTGATCACATTCTTAGATTAGTTGTGTCTATTGTCTTACTAATATATAGAGTACTAGAAGCATGAGATTGCTCTGAACAAAAACAATTGGTAAAAAAATATTTCTTGCAGCAACATTTATACTTTTCAAAATAATAATGAATTACTTACAACAGATTCCCCGCGCCATCCTGTCGATTTAACATCCCTATAATTATTTGTCTGTTAATTATATAAGCTATTGCTTTAAAAGAAATCAAACACATTTTTAACAAAATATAGTCATTTATAACGCTGTTAACCATCAAGCTGTAAGGGAAATAAGTCTTTGGCATATGGTTGAACACAATCTGCAATTACAAACACAATAGCACACTACAGACTGAAAAGATAAAATATAATTTTTAAAAAGTCGAAGAACAAAACTCCACTTGTCTCTCTAACCTTGCTAATGCTTTTTTTTTTCCACCACAATTGTTCACAAATACTCGTATTAAAGGTCTTTTGCAAGTCAATGGATTTTTTTTTCTAAAGAATTATAGAGTACTAGTTGACCGGCGGCATAGCATATGCCGCTATTTACCAGGGCCGGCGACCGCAGTGGGGCCCGCATTTCATAGGACACGCAATTTTATAGGACCCGCTCTAATTTAAAGTGTAAAAATTATTAAATTAAGCCATTTTATTACTTACAACAGATTCCCCGCGCCATCCTGTCGATTTAACATCCCTATAATTATTTGTCTGTTAAGCTATTGCTTTAAAAGAAATCAAACACATTTTTAACAAAATATAGTCATTTTGTCTCTCTAAACTTGCTAATGCTTTTTTTTTTTTCCACCACAATTGTTCACAAATACTCGTATTAAAGGTCTTTTGCAAAGTTAATGGATCTTTTTTTTTCTAAATAATTATAGAGTATTTGCGCTCCAGAAAACTTTCTCTTTGACTATTGAATATATAAATAATTCGAGTTTTAAATATGGTTCTAATTTTTCGCATTATAAAATAAGTAAAGCCAATGCGTTAAAAAAATGATTAATGGAGCTAAAAATAGATTACTTGTTGCATGTTGCTTGTTGCCCGTCTGACCTATTTACTTTGAGAAATATTATATAGATAGAGTTATTAAATACATGTTAGTAAGTTAGAACGTGAAATATACATGGATGCCAAGACCAGATTCATGAATCAGATCTAGATCTGGATATAGTGCCTGGATACCTCAATCACAT
>JADKLZ010000003.1:23467451-23508514 GCA_021533235.1 Biomphalaria straminea
CTCTCTCTCTCTCTCTCTCTCTCTCTCTCTCTCTCTCTCTCTCTCTCAGGGCCTGACTCGTTAGTTTTCCTTTCTTTATCTGCTTTTCAATAACAAACACCGCTAAACTGTTCTTCCTCTTCCCCCTCCACCTTTTTCGCCTTCTCTCTCTCTCTCTCTCTCACACACACACTCACACACACACTGTCTCACGTTTTGCTCTTTCTCTCTCTCTCTCTCTCTCTCGTTACTTTTTCTGTCTTTTTCTCTCTTTGTTTCTTTATATTATTAAATTTAACTCTTCTTTCTTTCAATTACTTCCTTAATAAAAATCTCTCTTGCTCCCTCCTTCCTTCCTTCTTTTCTCTCTCCTTCTCTCCCTCTCTCTGTAGCTCAATTTCTACCTATTTTACCCCTCTTCCCGTTCTCCCCCTCCCTTATCTCCCCTACCTAACCCAAACTAAAGTGAAAGTGTTTATGCTGACTATGTTTGTAGGTTGTGTTGATATTGAAGAGTTACGCAAACAGCATGTCGATTATTTTTAGCTCTATCATATCTACAAATGAATATAGCTACATTTGGTTGACATTCAGTGACTTGTATAATATATCTGCACACGAGGGACGGTCGTCATACTGTCGTATAACAGGCCAATACAAGCCCCATCTCACGCACTTCAGTTACCCCTGTATATTGTTATGCACAACACACTTTGAGTTGAAGAAGTGATGGCTGAAGGCCCACACACACAAGTGAGTAATACCAAGTGTATGTTGAAATAACAAGGTCAATCTGCCCTGTCAGTCTCACGATTTTGTTATGCACTGAAGATTCTTAAGTCTCTCGGGCTTTCAACGTCGCTAAACTGTTGAATCAAATGACATCCTGTGCCTGCTCATGATGAAAGGGGTTATGTAATATTACACTTCGTTAAGTAAATCGTTGAAGTTAGTGAGGTAAAGACAATGGAACAACAGATTTTGTCAATCGTTGAGAAGAGTTTAGACACTGTTGAAGATCGATAAAGAGAAAGGAAGAGAGAGAGAGAAATGTCACAGCAGCGTTTCTCAAACAGTGGGGCGCGAACCCCCAAGGGGCGCAAAATGCTGACCAAACATTGGGGGGGGGGAGAAAAGCATTCTTTTTTTTTTCAAATTCATAAATTCTGTTTTATTGGCATTGTAGTTATAAATCTATATTGGAGTATAAATAAGGTAAGTAGAACTTATCATGGTATATATATGAGAGGGTTTTTAAGAAGATATTCTTTGGAAATACGAATCTAAGAGTATATCCATGTTTTGAAAGTCAGACAGAATGGTACAATTTGTTCCCACTGACGTAGGCCCTCAAGTCTTTTGCGTGATTCAAAGATGGCCGCTGCTAGGACGATGTAACAACGATAAAGCTCATTTCAAGCGTACAAGCTTTGCTATCACGAGTGTCTAGCTTTATTAGCACCATCGTTTGAATGTAACGCTATCTGTGGATGTTGTGTAAATAAAAAGTTGGAGATAATCTCACCTATATATTTGCAATTGAATACTATAGTTTTGTTTCATTTTCTTTTTCTTATTATAATTTTAAAAAATGTTTACCTTACATATCTTACCCATTCTTCAAAAAGAAGATGATTACGTCCTACGCGTCATGCATTTAGTCATGCATATTTACCAATAACCTAAACTCTGCTAAGTCACTGGTTTTCCTGGATAGCTCAGGCAACTCATTCCATGCTCTAATAGCGCTAGGGAAGAAAGAGCATTTGTACAGATTTGTCCTAGCATATGGGACGAGAAAAGTGCCATTCTCTTTGTGTCTTTCTGAGTATTTTATCAAATTTTGTTTTTTGGATTTGAAGGTTATGGTTCAGTTTTTGTGTATAATTGCTACTTTACTTTTGAGTCTTCTGTCCTTAAGGCTTTCTAAATTTAGTGATTTTACCAAAGGTGTTACTCAAGTCAAATGTGAATATTGATTTGTTATGAATCTCACTGCTCTATTTTGGTCTGTTCCAGTTTCTTAATGTTTTCTTGAGTTGAGGGGGTCCCAAACAGAGGATGCATATTCTATTATTGGCCTAACCAAGGTTATATAACATTTTAGTTTTATGTTCTTATTTGATTTATAGAAATTTCTTTAAATAAACCCTAATGCTTTGTTTGATGTTTTGATAGTTTCATCAATATGAGGATTCTATGACAGTTTTTCATTTATTATAACACCTAGGTATTTTCTATTTTTAGTATGTGTTACTGGTTCACCATGAATAAAATAAGTGGAATTAATTTGTTTTAGTTTTTTTGTTACTCTTAATAACTTACATTTTTTCTGGGTGGAATGACATGCTCCCATTTGATTCTCATTTCTGTAATTCATCTAATTCTCTTTGTAAAAATTTATGAGTTTGTTTTTAACAGTAGAGGAATACATAGAATAGTAAAATAATGTCGGTCTTGCCGATGACCCCAATCAGTCCCAAATCATTTCGGCGGTAGGTGTCCCAATAAAAAAGAAGCATACCCACCCCATCTAAAAATAATGACATTTCTTGTGTAATAGTCTCTAACGCAATAATTATCTTAATCTCCTCAAATACATTTCACACCTCCGCCCCCCCCCCCCATTGGGGAAGGAAAGAAAGTGCTGAGTGTAGACTAAAAAGTGGAAGAAATATTCGAAAGTATTCTTTAAGAAAGATACATTGCCCCTCCCCCTTAACTGTCCCAGATTACACTAAGTGCAGGGCCCCTTCCTAACCTCCACAAGCCTCAATGAAATTGCATTTAATGATACCAATACATCTAAAAACATGCAACAATTGTCAAGAAAGAGTGTTCGTATTTGTAAATTAAATTGCTTTTCTTTTTTTTTTTTCATATGCATTTTTTTTAAATTATATGATTTTGATGTATGGAGGTCCTCCTTAGGTGGGAGGTACCGGGACATGGAGCAGTCCTGCGCTAAGATAGAATTAGAATTGTTCCGACACGCTCTTAGATTTCATTAATGACCAGGTTTGAACATTTTAGCCAAAACTTATAGTTATAAATAACATTTATTCTTGTTTTACAAGTACAACTGTGAAGTATAATACAGTAGATAAATCTTATCGTTTGTTGTTGATGTTGTTGTTTTTGTCTATCTAACAAGCTAAATAAAATGCTGATAATGAAACACAAAAGTTGAATTGATAGAATCGACAGTAAGTGGAGACCATCCACCCATTCTTTAGCCCCTTTAGACCGAAGTAAGGCCTATGTTAACTTGACTTGGCCCAAAGGTGCACGCCTCATTAAACAAGTATTTTCAAACTTGTTACTTCAGTCCTAACTGGCAAACGAGGCTCTTCAGAACAACCTGAAACGGAGAAGAGAAAAAAAAGCAAACTTTCTTTGAGTCACTCAATCAGAGAGCCACTTCTATAAATCGTCTTTTAATCTTCCTTTCCCCTCCCTTATACCTCACCCCCCCTCCCCATGCCTGTCTGACATATATCTGAGGGTCCGAGCTGAAACACAACGTCAGCCAAATCTTACCTGGAAACTAGAACAAGGCAATCAAACCATCCGATGTATCGACGCAACGCTTTGTTTGTTATGATTCAATATTTCTCGGCTGTGTTCATTTCGTAGATACTTGTTTCTAGACTTTTATTATTTCCAAAAGTAAAAGGTATTTACAATTACATCTCTATGTAGATTAGATGTGCAGTAATTAGTAAATTATGCATTGACTGAAAGAACGATTAGTAAACACTAACTAATTATCTCCCCATAATATAGATCTAGGTTACTCACTGTTGTGTTTATCAACAGTGAGTCGTAAGACAAGATCTTATCAACAGTACTTTGTTCTAAATAAACACTTCCAATGGCAGAACATTGTAAGGTTAAACTTTAGGACTTCTATAACTTAAGGCTGACAACCTTTAGTCTAGGTATTTATTTTTCTTGATATTTCTGTTGGGTCCAGTATTTATTACTCCGGAGTAAATTTTACTTTGTCTTAACTCTTGTATTTAGGCCTACTCAACTTCAGTGTTGTTTTTTTATTTCTCGACTCGAATTATTTCCTTGTTTCTCTCTCTCTCTCTCTCTCTCTCTCTCTCTCTCTCTACCTCTTCTTTTTCTTCTCATATCAATCTTTGTATTCTTTTACACACAAATCTTACTCCATAATAGTATCCCTCCTCTCTCTCTCTCTTACGTAAACGCAATATTTATTTGTGTAACAGACGATTGCCATTATTAGAGCAGACGACTTCTATATAGTATTCCCCGCTTCGATTTATTCTTTCTCTATCTCGCTCTCTCTCTCGCTCGCTCTCTCTCTCTCTCTCTCTCTTAAGTAAACGCAATATTTATTTGTGTAACATTAACGATTGCCATTATTAGAGCAGTCGACTTTTATATAGTATTTCCCGCTTCGATTTATTCTTTCTCTCTCTCTCTCTCTCTTTCTTTTTCTCATATATTCAAAATCCTTTAAGATTTCCCTATCTTTTGACGTCTTTTTATCACTGGTTTTCTCCCTTACCTAAGTTGATTGAAGAATTATCTACCTTTCCTATTTGTTTTTCTTTTCCTCTTCTTTTCCTATCTGCTTTACGTTGTATGCCTATATTTTCTCATAACTATCACACAGTCTCAGACGTGTCTACTGTGTAGTGTGCAAACAGGTCGAGCTACTGGTTATGTATGAAAGATGTAATTGCACTGCTGACACATGGTAAACAATTAACTCATGTGTTCGATGTCTCATTGCGTAATACCCGCTAATTCCACCTATCTCCAGTCTAGAAAACACATGTTAGGATATTAGTAGTCTTGAGAACTTGTGGTGAAAACATTGTCAAATGAAAATAATCGAATCTCATTGTTATTCCATTATTCCTTGATGACCACCTTAAAAGGAAAATTTTTTACAAGTGCCCTATTAACCATTGCTCTTCCTATTGGATTCAAGCCTCTTTAGAGGCCCCTGCATTTTGACATTAGACATCATGACATGAGAAAATGGCGTAATATTTAATGTAAAAACAAATAAATTTCGAACTCCCTTTGGGGGTCCCCCTCAAGTGCGGGCCCCGTGGCGATTTTCAAATTCCTCCCCATCCCTTCACCCTAGCTACGCCACTATTGAAGTTGTTACTGACTTATGTCATCCATCGTTCTCGGTCGTTCATGTTGCCTGTATGTTTGGCAAGCTTGTTAATGATTCATTGATTGTTCGTGAGGCTGAGCACCTCTTTGTAAATGTGACCAATTTTGAATCCTTCTTTCCATACATTTCCTTAACAATAACACACATTTAGTTTTTAGGACTAGCACAGCTAAAAGCGAGATAATATCAAACCCGGTTTTAATGTTGTAAATAAAGGTGCTAAAACTCCAACCTATTTTGTTCCTTAAATGTCTTAAATCCACATTAGGTCTACAAAATCTATTTGACAATAAATTTCATGACTTCCACATGCAATGGGCCCCTAATAGTCGTGGGGCCTGTATCAGTGAGCCTCTTCGCGCCATGAAAGCTACGCCGCTGCTTCTACATTGATGTCATAGTGAGAGTTAACCGAAAGTAGTAAACATTTTTAAAGGAAGTTTCTACAGGAAGATTTAAAACTTGAATTTATTTATTTTTTTTATATTCTTTGAATATCTCGGCTCTTGTAGAACCTAACCCGCCCGCCCTCCTAAGCAAGAATAACATTTGAAGTGATTTTTAGAATATAAACAAGCATTAGTAGCCGAGAAGTATATGTCCAAATAACACTATAAACATGTATATTTTATTTATAGTGCTGCAGTGGCTACGCCTCTTCATGACATATAAGCATGTTAAAAAAAAGCATTAACATAATAGTTTATGCCTACATAGAGCAATAGAAAATATAACTATGAATGACGAACTACATTAACTACGAAAATACACACATTTGCGGGCGACCTGTTTAGAAAAAGGAGAGGGGAAAAGGGGGGGGGTAATAATCTTAAATTTACTTTACAAACTCTTGACGTGCTGAGATGACGTGTAAGGTCTTCTTTCCGAAGTCCTCCATTCATAGGAGCTCCATATAAGGTCAAGTTTGCTTAAAATAGATCCTAAGTTACGGTGAAGATACTCCGCGCTCTGAAAGTCGCCCCTGACTGGAACACGTCAGGTTAGTTCATTCAATCAGACAACACGTCAAGCCGCTAGACTGTACATGCCTTTTGGCTTCATTGAATCTGTGAAAGGCTTTCATTAAAAGTGCAAACACCACGAGCTTTTTCTTTTGAGTTAAAAGTACCGGTACTTTAAAGTTTGCATTATAAGTCTTTGTAACATTCTGACGGCTAGTCACACGCACACACACACATACACACACAGATATTTTGATTCATTGCAGGTGTGGCCTGGCTGTCAGTGCTACATAGATTTAATTGAAATCATATGTTTTAGATTCGTATTATAATTAGTGTTATGGACTGTTTGCAATTTATAGATGTAGTAACTTAACCGCTAAAGGCGTAATATTTCTTTTAACTTGTAAAACTTGAATAACTTCTTTGGTGAACAAAACTAAATATAACTTTTATTAAACTATAGACAAAATAAACGAAATGCAAAAAAAAATATAGTAGAATTGGGTTGTAATATAAAATGGTACTTTTAATCAGAATAACTCACTATAATAACACTTCTTTTCGGTCTCAATGATGACAATACCGCCTATCTTGCATCATTCAGGACCAATCGCTAAATTCTTCTCACCGTCACCATAAAAACATACACACACGTAACAATTAGCACGTTCAATGTTATTGCAATCACGTGTCAATAGCTGATAATTGGACCATTTAATTCAAACCAATTTAACGCTTAAACACAGTAGGTAGACGTATTATAGTAATTATTGTGCTGTTTGAGCTAATTGTCAACAACTCATTCTTTTCGTATGAGTTGTTTGTTAACTCTTTTATATGTACAAATTGTCGGGGGAACCATTTACCGGGATCTAACTGTCGTTGAACCAGTTGACTTAACTTGTCTGTGAATCACTAGTGAAAGAATTCCAAACAGCATCAGCTACGAAGAATTGTTTCTAAATATTCTTCTTACAACTACTGATTGTGTTTCTGCCCTAAGCTGATTTTACAAATCAGTGCATTCTATATACAGTTTGCAAATGCATATCGTTTTAGACTTCGCCATTTCATTTTACCTGTAAAATGAATAGGCACTTACATTTTCATATGTAAATTATAAGTACCACGTATTAACTATGTGAAACGTAGCCCTGTAAATAGGAATTATAATTGTCTTTTATTTCCTCTTCCCGACCCTGCAAGCCCCCTACCCTCCCGTTTATTTTTTACAAAGCTTATATCAACTCTGTCTGTGTGTGTCTTTTTGGCCAAAAGTTTGTACACGTTATTTCTCCGACACCCAATTTTTGATCAATTTTGCACAATTATTTCTTTTACCTGACAACACAGGAATCAATAAAGAAAAAAAATTAGTTAATTAACTCTCGGTAATAAATTACTTTGTTTGATATCTCAAACAAGGCAAGAAATAGTACTTGATGAGATTTATCAAAGTTATATCGTCTGCCAATCTGCTTATTGAAACTTTAGTGTTGTCATTAAAATAACAATAGCTGTTGACGTTTTCTTCTAGTCTTAAAGGACGCCTCTTTAAATGCATTCTCTATAGAATTAATTAATTTTTGTTTTTTTCTTTTAATTTTATTTTTTATCAATGTGGATTTTTTTTTAACAATTCTTACTATTAGCTACCATGCTTCTCGTGGGTGGAAGGAATAACTTAGGGAAATTCCTTGTAATTAAAAAAAAAAAAAAAAAAAAAAAAAGGTTGTAAAGATTGGAATTTGCAAAAAATTTAAAAATTTTTTTTATTTTTTTTTAAAAAAAAAAAAAAAAAAAAAAAAAAACGGCTGTAACGATTCGAATTTCCAATAAATTCGACAGTTTATGTATATCTTTGTGTAAAAATCACAACCTATATGTCCACACACTGAAAACCTTGATTTGACCTTTATTTTTTTTTCTTTATTTTTTTAATCGTCTTAAAATTAAATTTGGTTTATGTCTTTTATTAGTGAAATTCATCCGATAGACGTCATAGATTTTTTTACACCCACGTCACACGACTTCATTGGGAATAATCACTTCACTCTGCAATAATGAAGCATTTCAAGAAACAAATAGCATGAGACAGGATAGACCACCATCACTTTTATAAAGTACAAAATCAATTTTTTAAAAAAACTTTTTATTTAATTTTTTTCCTTTGTCTGAATATGAAATATACTTGTGTTCACAGGTCGCTCTCGAGATGGCGTCCGGCGCTGTACAGATACCCAAGATGACAGAGGGTTATCTCGGACCCCAGGCTAAGTTTGACGCTTACGGCCTAAGCTTGGTGTCTCACAGTGACCCTATCATCTACATGCAAGAAAGCCAGGAGGAAGTGGAGATCATACTGGGCATACAACCTGGCACTAGGATCACCATCAAAATGATTTCTTATGAGCGCAAACAGGAATGCAACGAATACTGTTTGATACGGGCGCTGGGGCCCAACTATCTGTTTCTCATCAGACCGCCCGTTCCTGGATTTTACAAATTCCAGATCTACGCCCTCCCGAGGGACGAAGCAGGGCCGAACATGTTAGGGGTTTACAATTACCTCATTTACTGCCCGGGTAGTTTTGGAAATAATCCTTTCCCGAAGCAGTACCCTCCTTGGAAGGACGGCTGCTATTTGTACGAGCCTCTTTCACTACCTCGCGGTATCCGTGAACCTAGCGTCAGGTTTAAAGTGCTGATTCCCAAAGCTAGAGACGTACAGGTCAAGGTCGGAGAAGAATGGAACCCACTGCAACAGTCGGAGCCCGGAGTCTTTGAAGGCAATGTAGACTTTAGTCAGGGTTATCCTTCAGGTGCTAAGGCAAAGATAAACGTTAAATTCGCAGGGAATAATTACAATACATTGCTGGAGTACTCCCTTTGACATTATGGATTGCCTACTACCGATAACGTGTGAAACTGATTTGGTTGTGGAAGCTTTTTTACTGATCACGATTATTGTCTCTTAAAATATATCTTGACACTGACGCATATGTAACAAATATCTTTCATTGATTCTTATTTTTGTACCTAATGCCAGAAAATAAATAAATATTTTCTTCTCTATGCATTTAGTTACATCCATTGGATTTCATTGATTTAATACTCACTCTTATATTTATAGCATATCCAGTAGCGCAGTCATCATGTTTTTATTGAAGGGGTTTGGTATGCAATAGATTGTGTTTATCGGAACACAATCATTTTGATTCTTATAACCAGATGATCCAATTACACGAACATGTCGTGTAGGCACGTATAACAAGACTGTTCTGGTTATTTAAGAATTCCGTTCGAATTAGCGGCTAGTCTGATTAACCGGATATGACTTTACTTGGAAATCAGCAATGCTTATATTACTACATATTTCTCATTTTATAAGAAACATGACCAATTATTTTCACTTTTAAATAAGATTTTGGACATAGACAGTTGCGTCCATCAAGAAGTACCTCCCTCTGGCTTCCGCAGTACATAGAGCTAACCGTTTTTCACACAAATGAGTTCTGAAGTTTCCTCTCCATTATTATTTTTGGCAACAATTGGCTATGTTGAGCTTATGCGTTTAGTTTCTTTGGTTTAAAACTAGAAATTATAGATTTTGCCGGAAATATCTTTTTCCTTATACATGTATTTTTTTTCAGTTCTCTTTTTAAATTAAACGGACACTATTATGCTATAATATTAAGTGTGCCTGATAGAGGAAAAAAAATGTCTGCACAAAAAATACAGATATTTGGGATCAAACCCGATAGAGGCTATAAAAAAACACATCTCACAAGACAATAACACCAAATACTTGACACTAACAGATGATTGGCTAAAAAGAAAGAGTTTATACCCCACACACTACCATATATATATATATATATTTGCCTTTTATTTTTATGAAATCAAAAGGAATGGGAGTTGGCCTTATTCCTCTAATTAGCTGATGGTAGGAGTTTAAAGTAAGCTGTTACCTGGCCTATTCACATAAATCGCCTATTTATTAGCTTTAAGAAAACGGCATAAACTATATTAAATATCAAAGATTAGTAATTTGACCAAAAAAAATGTTTTAGATAGAGACATGGAATACCAGATAACACCAGTAAGGGAACATGTAAGGAACAGAGTTGCAAAGAGATCGGAACTTAATGCTAAATCGTGATCCAGTGAGAAAAAAAAAGTAAAAGTAAAGTTCCCCTCTCAGATCTTGTGAGAAAAGGTCACACAAACGAATGTTTGGGTAGAGATCTAGTTAAAGCCAATGATAGCCAAAGGTAACAAACATCGAACCACGAAGTGATAGGAAACGAGAATGAAGAGGAGTAGGTTGTTAAAAAGGGGAGAGTAAAGATGTAAAAAAAAAAAACATTTAAAACAAAAATGTGTGTGATATAAAAAAAATTAAGAGAGAGAGAAGTAGCCAGACAGTGGAAACAGAACATATGTTTCGGGGGAGGGCGGCCGGAAAGCGTTTAGTCTTGATCAGAGGTTCCAGATTTTTTTTTTAAGTGAACCACTTCACAAGTGTGATTCCCGATACCTATTGCCCGATCACCATAAAAAAAGGTATTTAATGTTAAACACAAACTCGTGGGCGACCTCGCGAGTCCACAATAATATAAATACATCAAACGCACAAACAAAATGTATATTAACAAAACCCTATAGATCTTGTTTTTCTTTTTATGTTTATATATACACACACGTTTCTCGTCTCTCTTTCTCTTCACCCTCTTTCTCTCACTTTCTCTCTCTCTTGCTGTTTCTTTTGGCCATTCTACCTTTCTAACTCAGTCTCTTATTCATTGTCGTTGCATCCCTTATTTGTTTCAGATTTGCATTTCTTGTTCCGTGTTTATATTTATGCTCTCAAATGTCTTTGTTACTTAAAAATACTATTAGCATTGTTCTGTACGTATGTACGTGAGTAATATAATGAAGGAACAATATTAACACGAGCAGTGTCATGTTTTGAATAAAGACAGACATAAGGGTGCAGATTTAGTGCAAGTCGCAGACGACATTGAACCATAGCAGCTGTTGAATAAAATAAACGTCTTGTTAATCTTGCGTTTGAATTTTTTTAATGTGTGCATATATATTTTATAATATGCATAATTATTTTTTTTAAATAGCTGTTGCACTTTTTTCATGTTTTGTGTTTCGCGGAGCACAGTTTGAGAGACACTAATATAGTCTAACGCTAGTCCTTTAGGACACCATACGTCAATATCTTGAGCATTGTAGTATTCCATCAAACTCAAATCTAGAGTGAAAGACTTTGTGAATTTAAAAGTAACAAAAAATATACAAGAATACTAAATATTTAAAACGTTTTGAGAACAACAATCTTCTCCTACCAATAATGCCCTGGTTAAAGTATTCACTTCAACGTGTCAGTAAATGGTTAGCTGTGCAAACAATGTGTGTCAATGTATATCATTAGATTTCACAATGTTAGAAACTCGCACAAGGTTTGAGCCCACGACGTTAGACTTAACATACCACTACCTAGGGGCCACGTTATTATTGATTTTATTGCATATTTTATATTAGCATATATACACTAGGAAAATGGTGAATCATTGTTGGTGAGACAATGCTGAACACTTCCAATGGATGTTGCCAACTTCAAAGCTAGTCCTATCCAGTAAGTGAACTCAGGTGGAGGCCAGGGTCAAACAAAAATTAAGAAATTCTAGCAACCATCCGTCAAGTTGAACAAACAGCTAGTCACCCCCCCCCCTCAAAACAGTATACTCAGAAGATTTACTAAGGAGGGGGGAGAACAATTTGAACAGAAGGTAGAGAGTTTACCTGGCCCTCAACACAACACTAGGTAATGGCCAGGCTCCAAGCTATTTTTAGAATAGTCTTGAAGAAGAAATGGTGTGACTGAGTGATCTGGCGGGAGAATGGAGGTGTGTATTGGGTGAACTTCTCAGACAAAATAGATAGAGTTGAAAGCAACAATAGATACAGCAGGTAGATACAATGATCTATGTCCTTATCGGGAGATGTGTAGCACTACAGCCAGCATCAGAGTGTACATTAAACATAAAGGTTTCATGATACAACTCCATAAAACTTTGAACATTAACAAAATAAACTAGAAACAACTCACAATAGAACAGATTTCTGTGACAACAAACTCAGGACAGAAAACTAATCAAATCTGTAAGTCTCAACATAAGGATTGAAGCTACAACTGATACAAGACAAAAAGATAGTCTAAACTCTGAAGAGATTTCTCTATGAAAGACTGAAAATATTCTACATCAGTCTGCAGTGGAAGCTAAATTTAATGAAATATAATTCGCACCATAAAACTAATTAACTTAAGATAAGTTCATTTAACAAGAATTACCTCCGTCGTTTATTGGTTGAAGCTCAGTAAATTCAAAACAAAATATTGAAAGTCAAAAGGATTGAGAAAGTCTGTTCATAAATTTCATAAGCACTTGTCAAAGTTGGAAAATGGCTGAAGTTATTGTATCACAAACTAATGAATCTTTTTAAGTTCAAATGTTGCTCACTTACAAACAGGTCAATCTCAGGGTACCGGTAAACAAAATAATTCCTTCATTTTCACATCACATTTTGCTATTCATCTAAAACATGAGGTTTTGTAATTATAAACAATCCATTTTGTAGATGTGACTTCAGTAGCAGTTAGGGGATTGAAGTAAGTTTCCTTCTTAAGTTGCAAGACTTTTTACATTTCTTTTAACAGCAGTGTAGTGCTAATTACATCATGAAAGTGATGCCAATCAGAGCTGTCATAGAAGTTTAAATACCATGGCCATTGTTTTTTTAATGTAAATCAGTAATGTAAATGTAATCATTTTTTATTTTATACTAACCTACATAAGTGGATTGATTTATTGCAATGTTGTTGGTACAAATATTATAATCATATCAATCATCACATTAATAAAATCACTTGGAGTTCAAAACAAAACAAGACTGCCAATAGACTGAAGAAGCATTTATTAAAAAGATGAAATGCAAAGTACTACATCACAAAGTAAAAAGATATAAAAAAAAATATAACTATCACTTATAGACTTGCGCTTTAAAATTCATAAAAATTTTAGTCCACATGGTATAAAAATGATTTGTGTCTAAAACCCATGAAACACACTTTGGTTAGATCTTCCTTATTACTTGAATAAAATTCAGAATAAAACAATGTTTGTTCAAAGTGTAAATATGACTATCCTTAAGAAATATAAATATGGATACATCATACTTGCGTAAATAAGATTCAAATAAACAAGAGTAAAAAAAAAGACTGGATATAGAATGCACAAAGATGAAGTTGTATGTAGAATAACTAGAGCTAGTCATGGTTATTTAGCAGTACAGAGCAAACGAAAAGATGCATTGTGCTCAGGCAACAAGTAAATGTGTGCTCTCAAACAGTGTTTAGTAGTAACCCACAAGTACAGTACACAATCTACTTCATTCTAAAATAATGGACTTCAAACTACTCAATGAGGTTTAACTAAGTAGATGATGTTAGCCATGACATTAACACTGGGGGTGACAGCATGAAGATAGTCCTCACCCTCAGTACCATTCAAAGGAAATATCAATTTTTTTTAATCAGAATTTCTGTATAAAACGACCAGAGATAAATTATTTACCCTTCTAAGTTTACTGCGGCTAGAATAGAATTAAGTAGTACAACCCTGTGCTCCCTTTCCAATTCAGAGGCCAAAATTATGAATGGCTGAACTGAGATCAAGCAGTGCTGTGATAAAATGTTACAGAGAAATAGAAAGGAAATAATAATACATCCAAGCGAGGGAGATAATAAGCAAAGATTCTGACCATCTCACTGATTTGATCCACTATTTTGATTGGTCATTAACAAAACAAAACAAGAAAGTCAACACAAACAAAAAACATTTTACATGCCAACTTTAAGGAAGTAAAAAATGCACAAAGTTTGAGTTGACTAACCAAAGTAAAAATGATTGCTATCTAAAACTAAAGCACTGGAAATAAAACAATTAAAATGCTCTTTAAAAAAAAACAGCACATAAGCCTCTGAGTTATGGAACACATAGGACCAATAGTTCACTTCAGTTCTTATCAAACCCTCCATACATTTGTGCTTTGCTTTCACTAACTAGTATTGAGTATACATCTGAAAAGACTAAATGCCAAAATGATTTACAAAACATATTCCAGAAGAGTTGAGTAACTAGTCTTGTCACCACCAAAGTTAGCATTCAATGTGACCTTAACACCTTGTCCGTACAAGCCTGCAACCTCAACTTGCTTGGCCCACTCGTCACCCTGTATGGAATAGACATGAAAATATTACATTCAAAGACATAAGACACTATTAAAACATGCATGTAAGAGTGATAGGTGAATTTACTACTTACTATTACATTTATTTTAGACTAAAACACTACATTCATTTTCCCCAACCAATCTATTCTTCACTGTGATTCAAACTTCCCCTTCAGGTTCTATAACCAAGAATTTTCCACCTTATTTTCCCCATGTTGATAATACAACAATGAAGAGCCACACATTTTTTTCTGAACAATAGTTTGTACACAATAATAGTAATAAATCTCTGTTCTGCACTACTGCAATGTAATGTCTTGATATTCAATGGAAACATGACTTTACTAAAATCAGTTTATGTTGAACTTTGTCTTCTTTAGTACCTTTTCTTCTAGCATGCGCTTTATCCCCATTAACTTTTCCACTAATATACAGTCACAAACATTATCTATCATAATGTATGTATTGGCCTTTAAATATTCTAACTGCTATATATTTTGTGCACCCAAATTATCAAACTTAACTTAAGCTAAATACATAGTTCAATATGAACTTGAAAATGTTCCATATCTCCATCATACATCTATTCATAATTCTTTACATTTATTCATTCTTTCACATTTATGCAATCTAAATTTGATCTCTCCCAAAGGTAATCATTTACTCCTTCATTCACTTATCCTTCAGCAAAGACTAACAGGTAGAAAAAAATAATTAATTAATCACCTGAAGCCTGTCCAGATGTGTCCAGTTCTGTCCAGCCACTACAGCCACAGCTTCAGCTTTAGGAATGCTGACATGGAAATTAATTTTTCCAGGGAGGCGATCTAACTGAACTTGGTGTGCGTGTGGTCCCCTGTTTGTTGGAATCACACCTGGTTCATACATGAAGCAACCCTCTTTCCATTGAGCATATTGCTTGGGGAAGGGGAAAACAGCCTGGAGAGAGACACACACAAAAAAACATTATAAACTAGCAGCCCAGATAAAACACTTTTGGAATAAGAACTTTTCATTTTCTGAAAGAGTTAAAAATATTTTCATTTTCTAGTGATCAGTAATATATGTTTTGTTTAAAGGTTTTATATTTTAAAACAATTATTACACCCTTGAAAGTTTTTGTTCTGTGTCTAAAAATGTCTATATTTTAAGTAAGGTCATAAGTCTGGGAACAAGGTCTCTTACTCAAACTAATCCAGCACCACATATCCCACAGAATGTACAACTGGATAAAGGAATCTATATATTATTTCTCAAAGTAAATAGGTCAAACGTGCAACAACACAATGCAACAACAAGTAATCTATTTTTAGCTCCATTAATAATTTTTTTTAAACGCATTCGCTTTACTTATTTTATAATGCGAAAAATTAGAACCATATTTAAAACTCGAATTATTTATGTATTTAATAGTCAAAGAGAAAAGTTTTCTGGAGCGCAAATACTCTATAATTCTTTAGAAAAAAAAACATTGACTTGCAAAAGACCTTTAATACGAGTATTTGTGAACAATTGTGGTGGAAAAAAAAAAATATTAGCAAGGTTAGAGAGACAAGTGGAGTTTTGTTCTTCGACTTTTTTAAAATTATATTTTATCTTTTCAGTTTGTAATTGCAGATTGTGTTCAACCATATGCCAAAGACTTATTTCCCTTACAGCTTGATGGTTAACAGCGTTATAAATGACTATATTTTGTTAAAAATGTGTTTGATTTCTTTTAAAGCAATAGCTTAACAGACAAATAATTATAGGGATGTTAAATCGACAGGATGGCGCGGGAAATCTGTTGTAAGTAATAAAATGGCTTAATTTAATAATTTTTACACTTTAAATTAGAGCGGGTCCTATAAAATTGCGGGTCCTATGAAATGCGGGCCCCACTGCGGTCGCCGGCCCTGGTAAATAGCGGCGTATGCTATGCCGCCGGTCAACTAGTATCTATATAATAGAAAAGCCTTAGTTTGTATGCAAGGACAAAGAAGCCACACAGTGGGTATCAAAAATGGCGTCCCCCAAGGAGGAGTCCTATCCCCAACACTTTTCCTAATATTCATAAATGATCTAAATCAAAACCTACCAAGAAAAGTTAAAAGTAGCATGTATGCAGATGACCTTGCCTTAATTAGCACAGAAGAATATGTAGGAACTTCGAAATTTTGATTACAAGATGCCCTCAATAAACTTAATAAGTGGTCCAAAGACTGGGGCATGTCCATCAACACAAAAAAGACAACATATACCATATTCTCTCTGTCAACAAAACAACAAACAATAAAATTAACACTAGATAAGCAAGTTTTAGAAAAAAATGACTGCCCCACATATCTTGGAGTCACTTATGACCCAAGACTAACCTGGAAAAACCAAATAGATAAAACACAGAGCAAAGGCATCCAAAGACTATCTCTCATGAAAAAATTAGCTGGCACAGATTGGGGAGCTAACCACAACATCCTGAAAAAGACCTATACCAGTTACGTAAGACCTGTATTAGAATATGGTGCCACAGCATGGGGCTCAGCAGCTCAAACAAACCTAAGGAAAATAGACAAGGTTCAGAATATTGGTCTAAGGATTATGACAGGAGCAATGAAAACAACACCCATAAGAGCTATGGAGGAAACCGCTGCCCTGATCTCTCTGGATAAAAGAAGAGAAATGAAAATCCTCTCCCAATTTACCAAATTGGAAACCTTGGAAAGGCACCCACTAAAAACCAAAATCAACAAAACTGGCACTAAAAACCGCCTCAAAAGGACCAATTTCATACAGGAATCTGTTAACCTAAAAAAGAAACACCAACTCGAAAAAGTAACTCTAAAATCCTCGATACACCATAAAGAATCTCCACCCTGGGAAAAAAGCCCTCTTCCTACTATAAGGGACCATATTGAAAACATAAAAAGAAAATCTGACTTCAGACCAACAGAGCTCAAGGAAATAGTGAACTGTTTTCTTCAAACCAATTATCCTAGCAATCAGTGGATATGAGTTTACACAGATGGATCATCCCATAAAGCCACCACAAATGGAGGAGCTGGAATACTAAACAAATGGCCAGATGGAGAAAAACTTGAAAAATCTATTGCAACAGGAGAGCTCTCTGACAGCCACAGAGCAGAAAGGGAAGCACTAACACTAGCTGCTACCTTGCTAGCTAATCATCCAAGTTCCCCACACAGTCAGATTGTCTTACTAACCGATGCGAAAACAACCCTCCAAAGCTTGCAAAACTCTGATCTATCTTACAATAAAAACCTCAGAACAGCACTTTCAAAACTCAACAACAACAGCAAATAAACTGTTATTCAATGGGTAGCAGCTCATATTCAACTAGAAGGAAATGAGAAGGCTGACACACTCGACAAGAGTGGGAGAACTAACTCACAAATAAACTCTGCACTCTATCCGGAAGAAATGAAGAAATAAATTATAAATAAAATAAATGACAAATGGACAAGCTCACATCCAAATCACAAGAAAGATGATGCTTACTATAAGCTATCCTGACAAGATCAACGTGTAATCTTTCCACTTAGGACCTGACACAACAGAATGCGACAACACATGTACCGGAAGCTCAAAATTGGAACCAGTGATATCTGACCATGTGGAGTGTCACCAGAGAATGTCTTCCAAGACTGCGCTCTTTACCAAGATGCCCATACAAGACACTGGCCCCAAAACACCCCAATAGAAAGAAAACTATATGGAGAGCTCCCTGACTTGGAAACCACTGCGCAGTTCATCTTAGATATTGGTGTAGTGATCTGAACCCTCCAACATAACAATGAGAACGAAGAAGAAGAAGAAAAAAAAATAAGTAAGGTCATAAGTTATTTCACACAAAAAAAATAATTAAACAATATGAATTTTGATAGGCAAAAAAAAATTGTGTTCATTTGTATAATAATATTAATAATAAGGCTTGTCTTCGCGTCTGAAAATTAGTGAGGAGTGCAGTATTTCTCAAGGCTTCGCAGGCCCAGCTGTGACCTACATATTTTGCCACATCCAGGGAGAGCATAACCATTGTCCGCAGGTGTACCTATAATCAAATATCTGATACACAACTGTCTCTTAAATAAATGCAGAAATTGTAGAAAGAAAGTTAAACTACACAAGTAATAGAGGAAATATTGTGAAAATAAGCATCCATATTTTAATCCCCCTCTAGCACCATATATTAAAAACAATAGCAAAACCAACATTTAAAAAAATGAAAAGCTTATATAAAAAAAATGAAATACCGTCATATTTGTTCTATCATTTAAGCATCACTGACTGATGGATAACTGCACCATGTATAGCATATTATGCTATTTTATGTTCAATATAAAATTCCTACCTGTGTAACACCTTTACAATTAATCAGATAGTTAAAGACTCCAGGTAGTTGTTGACTTGGGTCAGCCTGTGGCATTGCGTAGATCTGTAGTTTATAATAACCCACTGTGGGCATGTTGACAATAAAAGATATTTGTGAGCCAAGACAATTGGAGAAAACAAAGTCTGGAAACTCCTCGTCTGAATCAACAGCTATCAGGTTGGCAGTCACACGCATGGGGAAAGATGTCTTCATTGCAATGGTGACTGTGTTCACATCAAGATGGACAACAGGGTCAACATGGGAGATACACTGCAAGCCAAACTCATCAAACCTCTGTTGTTTACCAAGGTAACCATGAGGAAGACTGGGTAGTGGCTCAACCTAGTCAAGAAAGAAACAAACAGTATATAAGAGAGCATTGCTAAGAACTAATGCAGACCATTCTAAAAGACAGAAATCTCTCAACATAGTAACATTATTATAAAGAGCATTGCTAAGAACAATTTTGGGTCATTTAACTCATGCAGACAATTCCACAAGACAGAAATCTCTCACCATGAAATAATTGTATAATAAAGAATTTCCTCTTAAAATGAAGATGAGATAAAAAATGATTTACTGAAGTCATTTTATGAAGATTCTGTAAATGTTTGGAACTATTTTTATTTACCTTCACATCCTCCTGACAGAGAATGAGATATTGAGCAACATGATATAATGTGCTTCCCTCCTTCTCTGGGTTGTTGGCATAGATCTCCAAGCCATACTCTCCTCTGCCTGGACAGCTGACATTGAAGTAAGCTGTGTTGCCTACTGTCCTGTGTAATACAAAACCTTCCAGTTCATTGTCACTGAAATGATTGCTCTTGAGTTTAGCCATGAACTGCATGTTGCCACTGGTCTTGATCTGAAAACAATGTGCACACAATGAATATCAAATGGCTCATTGTTTTTATTCTATACACATGAGTGTCATTAAATTTGACTAACTCAACAATTTCTATTTCTACTTACAAAATCTAAAGGACATAATCTTTAACAAAGAATTAAAGAGAATAGGGTTCCCTTAAGCACACAGCTAAGTTAATACTGTCAGAATGTCTAGATGCTAAATTTAATAAAAATTTATTAACTTGTATATTTTGTTAGAAAGGTTACTTTTTGATGCATTGAAATGATTTGTATTATTAATGATTTTTTTTGTCGTTGGTGAAATGTAAAACGTAAAGCAAACTTATGAGATACCTGTAATTCTACTTTTCCTTCTCTTGTGTTCAATGTGGCAGTCTGTTGGTAGGTACTCAAATTGTATCTATAGAATGCAGATCCAGCTCCCCAGTTGAGGTATGAGCATGGTGGGTAGGGCTCTGGTGGAGGCTCTGGAACTACTTCCTGTTCAATCTTGTACTCACAAACCTGAGCATAAACGTTATCTTTGTTTTCAGGAGTGTCTTCCTTAGCATAGATGTACAGAATGTAAGAGCCAGCCACTGGCAAGCGAAGAGAGAATGAAGCAATCCTTCCAGAGCTCTCCTGCAGACCATAGCGACTCAGCTTCACACCATTGTACTCCTCATTGCCATCCTCAAACTGAATGGTGAAGTTGAAAGCCACAGCTATTTTATCAGCTGGATAGCGAAGACGAATGTGGAGCTCACCGCGACTGTGAATGACACCTGTGCGGTGTGTGACAAACTCTAAGCCATATTTGAAAAACTGTGGTTTCATATGAGGCATGGACTCAAACTCTTGAAGTGTAACACTGCGCTCCAGCAGTTGCCACTGACTATCCTCAGGGAAATGGGTGTAAATCAGCTGATGAGGATCAGGCAAGAAAAAGTATCTGTAAGGAAAAAAACAAAGTTTTAAATAAGCAAAACCAACTCTAAAAAAAAAAAAACATACATTACAACTGACCATTATAGACATTATACACCTAACGAAAATCCGCTGCCGAGGACAGGCGTAGACAGCGAAAAGAAAATCTTAATCGACAACCGGCGGGCGATGGTTATGTTTGCCCTGGATGTGACAAAATATGTAGGTCACAGCTGGGGCAATGTAGCCATGTAGCTCATTAATCTTCAAACTCGAAGACAAGCCTTTATATGATTATTCTTTATATAATTATTATAGACATTATTCATAAAATATTTTTAAGCTTGTTTTAGTTATTTAAATGTTCATTAGTAGAGTTTCTAATATTGACTATCAGATGGAAGAGTGTAATGCAAATACTAAATTTGAATTGAAATTATATTAATGCTATTTAATTTAAAAAAATAAATACAAAGATAAATGTACAAAAGCAGAACATATTCAACGTGTGCTGAGTAAAAAGTGGTGTTAATGTATCTCTTACTCATCTAATTGGTAGTGGAAATCTTCAGTTGATGCTTGCTTTCCAATGATTCTCCTAGCAGCCCAGTGAGCATCAATAAGACACCAAGTGCCATAGATGTAGACAGCATTCCATGAATGCTGGTTGGTGCCTGGTGTAAACTTCTGACCTGGTCTGTAGTCAGCACCTTTGGCATAGCCACTAATGATTTTACTATGTAAACCAGCATAGCTTGAAAAAAAAAAAGTACAATGTTTACATTAACTAGAAAAGTATATAATTGAGATAGAGATATGGAAGTCATTTGAGAAAATGAGAGCAAAAATGAGTGTGACATAAAGTAACCAACAGGTCCTACAAAGATGTTTTATGAAACTTCAGTGTATACATAGTACTGTTGATTAATTATATGTATTTTAAATATATTATGTAGTTTATGTAATATTTTTTGCAAACTATACTATATTTTAGCACAAACATATTTAAAAAAAAATTTTTAGTAATCATCTTACTTGCACATTGTGTCAAACACCATGGCATAGGTAGTTTTACCAGTCTTAAGACCCATCAAAACCTCCTCAGGACTTCCTTTATCTACTTTGTCAAAGTTCATTTCTTTCAAATTCTTTGTAGCTAACCAGCGGAAAATGACTCTAAATTAAACAAAGAAAATTGTAGTAGTTCTATTTGTAGGTAATGGTTTGCTAAGTCAATCATCTAAAGCAGTGATGCTCAACCTTATTCGGCCGGCAGGCCATTTTAATATCCGACACTCGTGTCGCGGGCCACAAAACAAAAAAAAATGGGAGTAAAAGGGAAATAGACAATAATCATTTCTTCTAGAATCCCGTTAATATAGTATTTAGCCTACATTAATTCATGAGAAGTTTATCCTAAACTACTTTTAAATATCCTGCTGCATAGATGAGACGACAGATGGAGCTCTAAATCTAGAATCCTAGATGTTCGTCCGTGAGACGATTACGTAACAGGGTTTCGCACGATTCATCACTGAAAAGGTTTATCCTCACACATAAGTGCTTGTAATTCTTGTGATCATCGTTAACGTTTGTTTTTTGAGATTTATAAAAGTTTATGAAAGCAACACGGAGTAGAAATCAGTTGCCTGAATCACTTTGTCAAGGAAGGATGTTTAGTTGTGCAAGTTTCAGTTGCAGCTCTGTCTGGCCGCAGATTGAATTTCAAAACGAGGAATATTGTTCAATCTGAACACGATCATCATCAGTTAGTCCAGACTGATCATCTTTCCACATAGATTTTTTTGTTGAATAATTCAACGAAACCACAGAGACTCGGTTCCGTTTGGCTTCTGATAGCTGTTGATGTCATCCATACTTTCAGCACCATCAGAAGTCACTCTCACTAATTTCTACAAGGGAAAAAGATTCTCAGTCTTTTCCTCAGCCCTCCACTCTAGGTGTAATCTTACAATCACGTCTCAAACCAAGAATGCCGCTTTATTTATGCATATGTTCTTCAAAAAGAGCCAATCCTTATAAATAAATACGTTAGTTTACTGTCGATACCAATCCATTTATCCTACGTAGGAAAAGATATTTGTAAAACTTTTTTGGACAGTGGATTTCTACACTTGGCGAAGACGCTTCGGCGGGCCGGATAGAACCACGTCACGGGCCGCATGTGGCCCGCGGGCCGTATTTTGGGCATCACTGATCTAAAGCATAAATTTTATTTTAAAAAATTTTACTTGGTGGATATCATGTTTTTCTATCTTAAGTCTAATTAAATGTAATAAATGTGTCAATACCTGACTTTTTCTAGCTCATTAGTAATGTTCTTTGAATAAATTAAATCCCAGACCAAGTCCCTGAAGTTGTTGTGTTCTGATTTGGATACCTGTATGTTGGTTGAATAAAAATATAATAATATTCATTATCTTAAAAAAAAAAAAAAAAAAAAAAAAAAAGATGTTTACATCCTATAGCCCATTGTCAATCCTCTATAGATCTAAATCTATAATGTCATGTGGCTTCAAGAAGTACCTGAATAGCATGGTCATCTACAGATTGTAAAACATTTCTATCAATAGCTTCTAAAGTTGGTTTCTGGTTATTTCCGGCTGGGGCTGGAACTGGGGCATCTTCTTTAGCAGACTTTTGTTGAAGCTGGAATGAAGAAGGAGCTGCTTGTCCCTCTTGACCAACAGACCTTTTCTCCACCTGAAAGAGATGTATAAAAAGTTGAGTAATGCATACAATGAGACTAGAAGTAATTACTTACTCAATTAAAGACAATACTAAATTTATTGTCACATATATTATGTTGTTTTACCTGGATGGGTTTAGTGCTAACAGGAATCTGAACAACTTCTGCCTTCTGTGGTTTCTGACCTGTAGTCTGTCCTACACCAGGTGCATAGGAAGAGAAGCTTTGTCCTTGTGGGAAGGCAAGGTTACTCTGGACAGCTTGTTGACGGCTGTCTGGAACAGTACCATAAAGGTACTGCTGCTGTAGAAGCTCAGGTGGTGGTGGAGGAAATTCTTCGTCACCATAGGCATCCTGAATCAAACAAGAGTAAGTGATTGTTTTAAAATGCAACACTCTATAGAAGAAATATGACAAATGTTAATTTCAGATACATTGTAATAACTGATTTAAAAAAAAAAGGCTCACCCCAGCAGAAGAAGCATTATATTTGCTAGGTTTTGTTGTGGCCTGTTTCCCTGGAGCGAGACCTCGTCTATCTGGAGATTCTTGATAGAAAGCTCCTTGCTGCTCACTCTGTGGGGCGTAGTGGACATAGTACTGGCAAATATGTGTGTAGGTATCTCCATCTTTAGCTGGGTCATTGCCATACACTTCAATACCATATTCACCTCTTGTTGGCAATTGAACATATACCTATAAAAAAAATAGCAAAATGGTGTAGAAAAAGCACAAACTAACTATTTCAAATCATTTATTATGCTATTACCTTTACTATATTTTGTTACTATTCTTTTTTTTGTGTGTAAACAATCCAAACAGCTACTAAATTAAACTTACTTTGACAACATCACCTTCATCCCTTTCCTCAATATATTTCTCCAGATCTTCATCTTTTACTCCATTCTTGCGCAGTTTGCAGAGAATGTAGGCTGGCTTTGTTTTGGCAAACTCTAGATTGACCACTCCATCTTCAGTGGTAACAATACCATCAGGAGGGGTGGCAACAATACCAAGTTGGTCAACAGCCACTCCAGGTCCCCAACTACTGTCTGAACAGGCAGGAAGAGGTGCAGCATCAGTAGCTGCTGCATCTGCTATCACCTGAAATAGTTTCAATAAATTAAGTCTTTATAAACATATCATAAGAAAAAAAAATAATAACAAACAATTAGATGACAAGCATTATTTACAGCTCCATAAAAATGGTGGTCAACTCAACACTTTCTATTTAATCTTAAAGGGGCTTATATTGTATTGTGTTTTTTTTTAAATAGTATGATTATTTCTTATGAGCTTAATTGTGAAATGTTCAGACAAAAGATTTAATTAACTTTAAATGTATGTAACCTATTTTTAACATTGCTTAAAAGACAACTGTGATCCACTCATAATTCTAGACAATAAAATTATGACTTACTTTATACTCAGCTGAAGCAGTAAAAATATTTTTGACTCCAAGTTCACCAGTAAGCAACTGACCAAATATTGTAAAGTAGTACTGTCCAGCTTTGGGAGCTCTGAAGATAAAAGTTGTAGTCTGGTTCTGACCTTGATGCTGGAGGGCATAATTCTTCAGTTTCTGGCCCTGGTAAACTTCTTCTCCAGTGTCAGCAAACGTGATTTTATAGCTGTGAATACAATAATAAGTATTATATATTACTAGTGGATACAACAAATGTAGACATGATAAATATGTAAGTGATAATAACAATACAAATAAATTTTACAAACACAAGATAAATAAAAAGAAAAAAGTGAAAATGGAATGTTCTAATATTTAAATGTATAATGTAAGTACATTTAACAATCACTTTATAAAACTAGCTTTTTTTTTATATTATTTCAAAATGGCCAAAAGGTAAAAAAATAAAATAAAATGAAATTTAGGAAGTTTGTGTTAATTATTTTAAAATTTCTTTTATAGCAATGCTTAAGATGTTAATAAGCTCATTAACATTTTTTTAAAACTCTTGTGTTTATATTTTTCAGGATGATTTCTAAATCAGACCTAAATAATAAAGCTTCAAATGGTGCATGTGGATCAAAGATCTAGTTTCACTGAGACTATGAAATTCAAACAACCAATACTTACGTGAAGTTTGTTGGTTTGCAAAAGCCTAGGGTCAAAGCTAGACGCCCTTTTTTGGTATCCACAACACCATTGTGGTGAGAGATGAAAAACATTCCACACTTGAAGAAATAGGACTTCACCAGTGGAAGGTTCTCAAAGTCTTGCAAAGTGACAGGCGTGTACAATAGTTGCCACTCATTTTTATGGGCCCAGTGGCTGTAGATGAGTTGTTCTGGATCAGTCAGGAAGTAGAAATCATCATACTCATACACCTAAAATACAAGTCATACTAATTATAAAACCATCAAATTCATACTTCTTAAATACAAGCCATACTAATTATAAAATCATCAGATTTATACATCAAGTTCATACTCCTAAAATAGAACTCACACTATTTATAAACCATCAAATTCATACTCCTAAAATACAAGCCATACTAATTATAAAATCATATGGCTCATATTTCTAAAAAAAAATAAATTATATTTTAAAGTGAATTGTTCCATTTTTAAGTTATCTTTAAACGAAAAAAAAAATATTAATATCACATATGGTATGAATACTTAACCATCAAAGAGCAGATATAATGAAATTAGCAAATTGCAATCCACTAGAAATTAAAACTAAAATCCTGTTGAACAAAGAAAAAAATATGTTAAGATCAACTGGCACTCACCAGGTTCTCAGGCATGTTTTTCTCAGACACTAGGTATCTAGTAGCCCAATGAGAATCTACCAAGTACCAATTGTTGTCAATCAGGACTGCATTCCAGCTGTGATTGTACTCATTGCCTTTGAATTTGTCTCCTGGGCGATAATCCAGTCCCTTTGCATAACCAGTTAAAACAATCGAGTGTACACCAGCAAAACTGAAATACAAATTTTAACATCAATGGAGTTAAATGAAGCCCAGTGCATGCCTAAAACCATGGAAGCAAGCACCAGACCCCCATAATTGCCTGCAAAAGGGGGAGGGGGGTGGGCAATCTAAAAAAACCTGCAAAGTTTTTTGTGAGCAAAAAGTTCACCATAATGACCATTCATAACAAGCCGTTGCAACAAAAACAATTTAAATTTTTATAGTATAATTATTAATATTATTATTATTTAAATGTAATTATATAAATATTACAAGCTTTCCTACCTTTTTTCCTACTTGTTAAAAAAAACAACATGTTCATGCAACTCTATAGGTACAATTTACTCCAAATCCAATGTTCAGTTAGTGAAATAATATATTTAAATCTAATTACATGTTTTTTAATGTGTCCAATCACTGTCTTTTAGGCATTCTAAAATGGTTAATAAAGACTAGGCTTTTTTGATTTTTTAAAAAAAAAAGCCATAATGGGAGCTTGTTGCTTTCTTTTTAGTGCTTGAGAGCACTGACTATCCATAATTCTGGTTTGATCTTTTGAGCCATTTGAAGATGATGTTGTTTGTTTTAATTTTAGTGCCTCATTATCAGAAGAAATTATTACAGTTGTCTGAATCTGTGCTGGTGCTGGCTGTTGGTCAGTGACAACTTGTTCAGAAATAATAGAAACTCTTGAACATGAAATGACAGGAGTTTTTTGCTTTGTTTTTAATGCCTCTTTTTCAATTGTCTGAATCTGTGCTAGGGCTGGCTGTTGGTCAGTGACAATCTGTTTGGAAATTATGACATCACTGGGTTCTTTAGAAGATTTATCAAATGTAGAAATATGATGTTGATATCTCTTATAAGCAAATGAAAAATCATTTTTCATTTGCTCAGTGACAATTTTGGAGATGACTGTTTCAGCATGGGTAGTTAATGATGATTTTATGATGGCCAAGGACTCATAATTAAAATACTTGAGTCTGGTTCTATCATCTCTTATTATGTCGTCCATAATTAAAACAATTGATATTATAGCATACTTTTAAAAAAAAGACTTTGATTTCATAGTAACACAAATTACCGGCAAAGAGTTTCAAAAATTCTAGCATAGGTGCCCTGCTTGTTTTTGAAAGAAAGGAGCACTTCTTCTGGACTGTTAGGTTTGGCACCATCTCTGAATGAAATGGTGTACATGTTCTTGGAAGTCATCCAGCGAAAAATCACCCTATTAAAATAAGAAAACATGTTTGTTGTTTTTTTTTAACATTTATCTGTTTTATATTTTTATTTACAAGAACATAACAAGCAAAAAATTCAGAATGCATTAAAAATAAGCTAGTAAAATCAAAGGCTTGCCTGCATTTATCCAAGTCAGCCTGCAGGTTCTGACTGTAAACCAGATGATATATCAAATCAGTAAAGTTATCATGCTCTGTCTGGGCAACCTAGACAAGACATAACACAAGTTGTGAGTTACTTTTCACCAACAACATGCAAACACAAAATTATACCAATTGTTTTCAGTAACAATAAATGCCAGTACATTAAAGTTTTTCTACAATTATTTAAAAAGTAGTTGTCTTGTATAATAGTATACTTAATTTTTTTTTTTTAAGTTTATAGAGTTTACCAACTTAAAATTTATATTTAAATGGATTTAGATTGTTTTTTTATATTACTTCTTATAACTTGCTACTTCATCATCATCGCTACTTAACCAAGGGTATCTGATTGTATAAATACCTGTATAGCGTGATTGTCAATAAAGTAAAACTGTTGAACATTCCGATAAAGATCAAACTTCCTGTAACGAGCATGTACTGGGGGAGCGTGAATCTGCCTAGCCCTGGAGTCATCAGGGACAAAATTTGGCGGAGCCTTGATCTGCATTGCTACTGCTTACAATTCCAATAATTCTGAATAGAAAAAAAAAAAAAAATATATTAACATATTATTTCAAACATTAAAATAATAATAGTGGCTTGAGAATCAGCATGCATGATAAAGAGATATAAAATCAAACCAAGCAAACATTGACTAAAGGGGTGAAGACAAGGATTAGAACAAATCAGTTTATATCAAAACAAATTCGCACTTTTCAAGTTTAGTGTTTGATCATACAGAATTAGAACTATAATAACTAAAAGACTTGACATTCCCTCACCCACTTTTTCTTGTCAGAGTTCAAAGGGGATTGGTAGAGATAAAGTTTTGTACACATCAATCCCAGCACTCCTACACTACAACAAACATGCACATTGAATGTACCAAGAAACTTTCTATAACCAGAGATATGCATCTTGAGTTGTGAATGACACATTACATTAGCACAATGCTGTACAAAATGTCAGGATCCTGTGACCTCAATAGGACAAAAAAAAAAGCTACAAAGCTAAATGTTTCTGTAAGCTTGTAATTACTTAAACTGGTCATGCAGTTAATGCACTTGAAATTGGGCCTAAAACAGCTCTCTCTCTCTCTAGGATGGAATTTAAACAATGTGAAGAAGAATACTTAGAATGCTTACAAGAGAAAGACTTGATGCCTATGTGCTGAAAACCATATCACAAAGATCTAGTTTAAAGATAATAATTTCCTGAGGGCTAAGTTCCAACTCTGTGCATTGTGCAATCTTCTGCAAAACATTTGTGACTATCAGTCAACTATCAACAAAACATCATTAGGTAACTAACATTCTGGCTAGCTACCTGTCAACTAACAATTGATGCTTAACAAAAAAAAAACAAGGAAAAAAAAAGGGAGGGGAAGGGTTGTTCTTGTTTTCACTTTCTAGTAAACTGTCTGTTTGCAGTAATTGTGTGTACTGACAAAACAAAAAAAGAGAGAAAGAAAAAAAAAAAAAGGGGGGGGTAGTCTAGTGCTAGTTTGATGATTGCTTGAGACATAGTCAATCATCCAAGATTACAGAAGAATTTATTGGAAACACCATCACAGCTACACATAATACAATACACTACACCAGAGAGTGTGTGTGTGTAGGTGTGTCCACAGAGAGGGGTGGGTTGAATCAAATTATTGCCACTAGTCCCTGTTCATGACTCACACAGAACAGCAGGGATGTAGACTCTTGTGTTCGTCTTCAAGTGGCGAGACCACTCACCACCTAACCCTATCGGTTTCAACACATAGATCTAGATGCTCACCTATCGTGCGATTGACTTTTTTTTTCTCTCCTCCATTCTCTTTCACAATCTCTCTTCTAAAAATAAAAGTTACCGGTGTTTTTTAAATTGTTTACCTATGTCATAGACAAGAGCGCTTATTCTAAAATTAACCTCTCCTACTGGTGTCCCAAGAAGAAAGCAACAGTACGTGAAGGTGGTTTAGACTACACACAGTTGACTGTACATAATTAACACAGCATATCGCCATAAAGCTAACAAGGCTAAATGTCATCGCCTTTACAGCCACGCCCTCGTCATCAACGCGGAATAAAAGGTTCACGGCATGTGACACATTGGACAAAGCTCATCGTAGACACAGTGCCATAAAGTGTAAACTAGAGTGTGCACAGACTTCGTTAGCTCTGCAGGGCATTATCAAATGATAAACACACTTTATAGTCTCCCCCCCCCCCCATTTTTGTTAGTGACGCTAATACGATGGGAATGAAAATGTTGGCTTTTTTTTTAATCGGGAGGGGGGCGAAGCTAAATCCACACGACGATAGCTCCGGTCAGTTGCAATCCAACATTTCCAGCAGTGATCTCCTTTGACATTTTGGACACCACTGAAGGATTTGATCAGTAAATGTGGTGGTGTTTTACATTCATTATTCCAGTATTTGATGGGTGTCAGTTGTAGCATTCAATTGTATTGTTAACGTAGTTTATCAAACGAGACGCTTAGCTTTACAAAAAAAAAAGTAGGATTACGACATTCTCCCAAGTGTCCAGGTTTACGGCAAGACGCTAGGAAAAAAAAAAAGGGGGGGGGGGGAGCACTCAAGATGTCAGAGTGTAAGAATGAATCAGTCAACCCACTAGATCTACAGATTGTGCACAAATTTGAAATACCATACAGCGATGTAAACTTTGGCTGAATGTCAAGGTTAGAGTAACAATAACGCTAGATGTATAAAGTGGCGAAATAACCAACATGATTACATAAGACTACATACGCACACTCGCGTTAGGCTCAACATGAATGTAGTGCCCACACAACGGGTGCACTTTCAAAGAACTGGTAGAAAGATCTAGAGAATCTAGTGAAGCTATCAGAAGTACACAGATCATGATAAAGGTTTAACAATGAGAGACAAGTGTACATACTATCCGTGTCTAACATTCTGTTCTCAACTTTAACAAACAAAAGTGCTGACAAGGTCTTTTTTTTTTTATTTTTACAGAGTTTCTAAATACTTTTCTTTAGAATATATATGTATGTATATAATTGTTCCAGTAGGCAAGTAGATGTTTTTTCCTAAGCTATTTCATGTTTGTAACTGGATGAGAACACACGTATACATACCAGTTTATAAACATTTTTTCCTCCTGTAGACCTGGCTTTAAGGTGAGACCAAAACGTGCAAGTTTTTCTTTTTACCTGGAGCTCCAGTTAATAACGTGGATTCCACAGATAGGTGAAACGGGGAATGGGAACGAGAGGGAAGGGGGGCTATCCCAGCTATAACTTAAGATATATTAACGATTAAAGCGGTGTATGAGAGAGAGGCCAGTGGTCGAGTTGAACATTACAACAGAGCAATATCATTGGGGAGGGGATGCAAGGTGTGTGATGGAAAGAAATTGTTTCTAATGCTTTCTGGTCAATTTCATTCGATACACTTTTTATTATTATTTAATGATCTAAAAGTGAGCGGCTTGGCAAAAATGTTCAAGAATTCTGATTTTGAACTCATTTTTTTTTTAAACTTGTAGCAGTTGAAATTGTATTTGGCATTAAAACGAAATATTCAAAGGGCGATCTCACAGTATAGCCACAATAGCCAAATTAACAAAAAGTGTCTATAATTATTCAGCAAGTTACTGCTAAGTTTCAAGATCTAAGACAAAAAAAGCGAACTTAAAACTAGTGAGTGAACCAAGATAAGTTTGTAAACCAGTAACACAGACTAAAAACGCAAAATACCTAGGTATTATAATAAATGAAAAACTGTCATGGAATCCCCATATTGATGAAACTATAAAAAAATCAAACAAAGCATTAGGGTTTATTAAAAGAAATTTCTATAAATCAAATAAGAACATAAAACTAAAATGCTATTTAACCTTGGTTAGGCCAATAATAGAATATGCATCCTCTGTTTGGGACCCCTCAACTCAAGAAAACATTAAGAAACTAGAACAGACACAAAATAGAGCAGTGAGATTCATAACAAACGAATATTCACATTTCACTAGAGTAACACCTTTAGTAAAATCACTAAATTTAGAAAGCCTTCAGGATAGAAGACTTAAGAGTAAAGTAGCAATTATACACAAAACACTGAACCATAATCTCCAAATACAAAAACAAAACTTAATAAAATACTCAGAAAGACACAAAGATAAAGGCACATTCCTCGTCCCATATGCTAGGACAAATCTGTACAAATGCTCTTTCTTCCCTAGTGCCATTAGAGCATGGAATGGTTTGCCTGAGCTAGCCAGGAAAACCAGTGACTTGGCAGAATTTAAGTCACTGGTAAATATGCATGACTGAATGCATGACGCGTAGGACGTAATCATCTTCTTTTTTGAAGTAACGTCTGTATTATATAAGATAAGATAACATGTACAGTAATCCTCTTCACAAAGTGTACATTGGTGGACAACTTGCGTAGACCAATGTTAATGAAATGTCAATACTGAAAGGGTTGTTCTTGAATATCTACGATAAAGGTGTGTATCCCTCAAAAATATATGATAGATATAGATCTAACAGTCTAATAACATACGCGCCTTAAAAATAGAAGGAAATAAAAGAATGTTAATTTTAAAAACTATGACTGCTTTTAACTGGTAAACACAAGATATGAAGTTTAAGTTTAATAGCCTATATTGCTTTGATCAGTTCATAAAAAACCTAACGTTTAGGATCCACTATCACGAGTTCATACACTTTCAACTAGTGCATCAAGCAAACCAATATCGTTTCACTAGTGTATCAAGAAACTTAATATCGCAGCAACTGCCAGAAAGGCATTTTTCTTATCACTTGCAACTAGATTGAAAATAGTTTCAACTTCTCACTTCAACAACCAACAGAAACAGAAAGTGAACTTGAAAATGGTAGGCCTACGCTCCTTCACTTGACTACAGGTATTTAGCTGGCAGTAATGAAAAACAATTTTCCTCCAGCTAGACCAGGTCAGCAGAAGATTGATGAGAACATGACCTGGATGGCACCCCCCCCCCCAACTCACCAAGGGACTTATCTGGGTGAATGTGGGCCACGAAATATCGATCTATTTATTACATTCCTGCGTTGAAAGGATTGTATACAAACACTACACAGTGTGTGGGATTACATGTGTCCTACGAGTTCAGTTGTAGAGAGTGGAACCCACAGTTACTTACTGGGCTACATTGAAAGTACACAGTGGAACTGGGTGAACCCACTGAATTACTTAATGGGCTACATTGAAAGAACACAGTGGAACTGGGTGAACCCACTGAATTACTTAATGGGCTACATTGAAAGTACGCAGTGGAACATAATGAAAGTTCAGCTTCTTGAACCCGGTAGCAACCCTGGCGCTAAGGGCTTCATGGTTTATGGGTCAATGACTCATGATCATTTGGGGCTCACAAGAACCCTTGGGTATGAGACCAAAGTGTCAAAAAATATATGAACTGATATGAATAGAAAATATTGTACATGTATTTCTTCATTTATCAATACATTATTTGAAAAATACCAACTAACAAAGGAATTTTTTTATAATACACATCTTTGAACATGAGTTCTGTAGAGTTAGCTTTAATTTCCCAAAAGACATTAAAGGAATAAATAATGGTTGGGATTTTAGCAACTTAACATGATTATGTCAGATGTGTTCAAGAAGTTGCATATTTCTGTGACTTGGTTCAAAGTGTAAATGTTTTTGGTCATAGGAAAAATAACGCCTGGAAGTAACATTCGATACTATTGTTCTGTTTATTGTCCAGTACAAAATTGTAAGCGCAATCAACAATCAACGCTGTGTAAAAAATGTTGCAATGTGAACAGCAAAATCTATGTAAAGCTGTGAGGCTGCTATGGTAGCTTCCTCTTGGGATGTTGATCCAGTCTTTTTTTTTTTGGCTCCACACGAATGGCGGAAAGTTAAAAGACAATGTGATAAGCCTATCACTGACTACTGTTCAGAGAACATTCAAGAGGCAAAGAAGACTTTCAAAATCAACATATTTTACCAAACTAAATTACATGACATTTCCTTCCCACGACAAAAAGTGGCATCATGTTTTAGTCATTAATGCGCAGTTTCAAGTCCAAAGACTTCTCTGCCAATATGCTTCTAGTCTCTTCTTACCAATATGATACTGCCATAGAATAGTGTTCAAAGATGCAATCCTACAAAGCATTCCATAGCCATTAACGTCATATCAAATCAGTGTTCAATACGAGATTAGCCTGTTTTTTTAAATCATATACAACTAAATTGGATCATTACTTTTTCCAAACATTGTCCACAGCAAACAAGTTATTTTTCACTTTGCCTGAGACTGTTCGAAAGAGCGGCCATTCTCCAAGTAGAGATTCATCAAAAATTATTCAACAAGCTCGTTTAATACTATTAAGAAGTATCAACATTGAGTTTTAAGACTTTTTTTTTTGTATGCAGTCCTAACTGAATCAATGACGTTAGTACTTACTTACTTAGATGTTATAAAACGTGACCTCAAATCAGTGAACATCAATACTGACCAGTGGGAAGACATAGCTCTAAACCGCACCATATGGAGAGAGACAGTGACCAAGAAGGCTATGGACAGCGAAAGAGCATGGGCCTCAGCTCTGGAAGAAAAGCGGACAACGCGGAAACTGGCCAGCTCCTCTACCACCGTAGCGAAGACCACCTTTAAATGCAATACTTGTGGACGGGAGTCTCTCCAAAATAGGGCTCCACAGCCACACGAGGAAGTGTGCGAGATGAACCATAGTCGTTCTACGACTGAAGGAGGCCAATGATGATGAAGTACTTATGACTCGATTATTTTGTCACACACTAAATTTGTTTTTTTTCGGGGAGGTTACCCACTAACATATTCTTGAACCCAGGCCAACGGGTACCTTGCTACGCCACTGGGCTTGATGTGAGCTCAAAATGCCCCGTTGTTTTGTTAATTATACTTCTTTTGTTTTTTAGTTTGTTCGCATCAAAGTTAACTATCTATATACAAATATGTATAATAACGAATGTATTAAAAATGATACACTCTCTACCTACGTTAACTACCTCTGTTAATACGACACTCAACAATTGACTACTTGTCTGTTGAATAGATGTATACCTTTAAAACATCGCACTCTAGTTTTATATTGACTTCACCCATTGCAGCACTTGTTTTACATAAGTTAGTGTGTAAGGAATTGCAAGCATTTCATGGAAGGAAACTGCCGGGATAATATAACAATGTCAACTCTTATTTATCTCAAAATGACATCTACTGTAAAAGCCAAGAAAGTGTAGTATAGGACCTCTGATTAGTCTCGATACAGTTGGAGGTTAGGTCTCTAACGTAAGTCACGTGTTAGTTCCACTGACCTGCAGAGGCCAACCACATGATTTTTTTTTGTAGCATAGAATGAATTTACAATCTTATTATTAATATATTTATATTTGCTTCTTTTTTTTGTCATCAGCAGTCCTAAACTGTGTTATAGATAACAGTTTTCTTCTAGAAATGAACACTGACTTGTTGGAGCTGCAACAAGATCTCCATGCTACAATGTATTGAAATTAATGTACAGTATGTAGCTCCCACCACAATTATTTTCATACCATCCAATATTTTTTTTCCTTTTGTTAAAAAAAAAATCAATAAAGTTATACATGTGACTGTGTATTTAAATTTAAAATATCGTTCAATAATTGGTTTAGTATTTTAAAAAAATGTAATTCAGTGTTATGATTGCTTAACACTACATCAACTCCAATAAATGTGATATCATTACAAAAAAAAAAAAAATAGAACTAAACAAAAAAAACTGTTCACAGCATTTCAAAAACATTCCACTTTCATCAGGCTATGGCATAAACCATTCTATTGTACGATACAAAGCTGGAAAAGTTCCAGATACCTGTTTGTTTCAATAATTAAGAACAGAAATGAATTACCCTAAAAAAAATGTCTACCTTCATCATTAAAATTACAACAAAAACTAAACACTTAAATGTCACTACTGCTAATTAAAAACATAAATGATGTATTTATTGGAAGCAGCAAACAAGAAAATCTACCCATTTATCCAAAGTCTAAAAAAAAAGAATCTGCAATTCTTTCTAGCATTAAAAAGAAAGTATTTTGGTGTGTGTTATTATATATAAATATGTTTCATTCCTAGAGTTTGTGCACCATATTCCCAGAATAAAATCCTCAATTCTCACACCAGAAAAACTGAGATGAACTCTCCCATTGTTTGTGACAAGTCTTATTACATCTACTTTGGTCATTGGGAGATGTTCCCCTCATTTTGCTAGAAAGATTTGAACATCGTTCCTACCCGGTTATCCTTATAATAAAGTGGCAGGGATAATGCTTCAATAAAGACACTAGAAAGAATTCAGATTGTAATGGAAACATTGAGACATTAGCTTCATTATGTCCTGCAAATGTCAAGGCCAAGGAACTAAAAAAAATTAAAGGTTAAAAAATGAAAACTAAAGGGGAAAGAGGATGACAAGTCTTGAAGTGTCTTACAGGGCAGAAAGTGGAAAAAGGTACAGTTCAGAAAAATGTAAAAGCTTAGAGCATAACAGATATTCAGGGGCAGGGAGGAAGAGCTGGCTGTATCTTTTCATTTTAAAATCACACACACATGTCAAATGCAAAAAGTATGTACAAATTATTCCTTTAAAAATTTTTGCATGATAAATAAAAGTGACACTTTGAAATTTGCTTGAAATAATTATACAAAATTTCAAATGAAATAATTACTTTGTGGTAATATAAAATGTCAGTGCTAGGATAAAATATTTCAATAAATTAAATAAGAATTAGATATCAAACTATAAAAAAAAGTGATATAAAAAATTATAAGGCTAGCAATATCATAATATAAAGGTGTAAGTATTCACTATCTCCTTAAAATTTTAAATTTCCAAACTAAAGCTCTCAGTATAATTAAATTCACAATTAATATCTCTTTTAATCTGCTTCCACTTGAGAAACTTAATTCCAGTAGAAAAAGTGTAGAAGGATGGAGACAACTATCGTGGTAGAATAAGATGAACATAACTCTTTATCAGTCATTTCTATTTATAGCTACACACACTGTGGACTTGAGTGCCAAAAGTAATGAGGTCATGGCAAAGCCCAGCAAGATGAGTCAACTTGTATATGATTATATGATTGATAATGGTGATAATAGGTAAGCTTTCTCAATGGAAACAGTAAAAGTAAAGTTTGTCTGAATGTGTAATGAATGCCTGGCACAGCTAGAATGGACTAATTGGAGAACAAATGTGTATGTTGGCATAACCAACTTGCTCACCACAAGCAGTGAAAGTAAGAATTTTTAAAAATTGCATTAAGATTGATATATAATAATATAAATGTACTTCCAGTTAGCTATTACCCAATGTAGGCTTTCTTAAAATATAAAACTAGTCTTAAAAATTATTATATAGTGAAACATCATCTTATAGGCGTGGCTTAAACTAGCTATATAATTTATTCTATTAACATAGATCCAAGTTTGTTTGGGTTGGTTTTTTTTGTACGACACAGAATTAAAAGAGAAGTTTGATATGAAAAAAGCATATATATATATATATATATACATATGGTATATAAAGTATATTTGACTAAAAGCATAATATTATATTGTACTTTTAATGCTTATAAATATTAACTCTTAAATAATGTATGTTTACAATGTAGGTGTTCACAGAAAAATGTAAAATAATGAAATATAATGTTCAAAGATATATTAATATAAATACTGAAAAAAATGCTAGGGTGGTCCCAGTAAGGATATTGCTGTTAAATTTAAGATATATTGAATGAGAATAATTAAAGCTGCATTGAATTGGTAAAATTAAATATGAAATTAATATCATTTATCTTTTACTTAATATATATATTTATATATAATTTAAGCTAGTTGCTCCAAACCTAAGGATTGAAAGGTGGTAGGGGTACACAAATTTAAAACTAAAATAGCATCCAGTAACAAATCCCTGAATGATTTCACTACATATGTATTGATTCTAGCACACACAACCTATGAAAAAAATGTATATATATATATAATTTACATAAAATAGGTCAATGTCAACCAACATTAATAGGCCACTTTCTCTATTTCACTGGTGTATTAAAAGAACAATTTCAGACATGGTCAATTTTCAGCTAGTCATATGGGAAATTGTGTAACAAATATTGAAGTTTTATATAATAATTCCTTGCTTTGTAATAAAATAGCTAATAAATTTGCCAAAAAGACTAATAATGTCATCGCAAAATATTTTGGGAATAACATTCTTAAGATATTATTGCTCATTTACATTTTTGTTTCTCTTGTATTAAATTTATTATGATATAAATTCCAATATTATTATATGTACTTAATTTAAAATCAACAGATTTATCAAATTTCATGACTTTTGTGACATTAACTATTTCAAATGATATTAACATAGATATTAATTATAATTGATAATATTAATTTTAAAAAATAGGGTCAACATTCAGATTCACTAAATACAGACCACATCACACATGGAGTCTATATCAGTGTTTACCTAACTGTGTTCTGCAGAGGTCTGAATAGGTGTTCTACGAACTACTGGAATTATTAACTAGTACACCACAATGTGAATTGATCTCTCTAAATATTAAGCATTTGAACTGTTACTCTAAATACTCAGAATGTGTGAAGTCTTCTTTTCTAAAAAAAAAAAAGTTTGGCACACACTAGTCTAGATTCTAGATGATCAAGAGATATCTAGCTAGATCAGATCTATCTATAGAATAGGCCTATATTATAAGAGTACTCTCTGGTCAAGAAGTCTGGACTACTTGAACAGTAACAGTAGCAACAATTCATCACAGTAATAATTAATATAAATCTAGACTATTCTAGTCTTACTGATCCTAGACTAGGTTGCAACTTATTTGTCATAGTCTAGTTATAGTATACTTATCATTTAATTTATGCTACTTATCATATGGTAGATATAAACGCCATAGATATTGATTTGTATAAATATACAGTATTATACAATATTATATAGAGTCTAGTATATTGGCGAATATAGGTCTAGAGTCAAGATTCATAGCCAGTAATGTAAAGTAAAAGTCAAAAGAGATCAGACACTGACAAACAGGGTCACAGTGACAGTGAGACAGCAATAAAAGTAAAAAAATAGTAATTAGTAATACTAGTAATTATTATTTTTATTTATTAGTAATACTATTACAAATATTTATAGACTATACTACTATAGTCCAGATAGACTATAACTATAACTACTAAACTAGTATAACTATATGGTAATGTATCATTTGGGAGGCGTGGTCCCATATATTGAAAAAAGGAAGTATCAGTTAGTAGTTAGATTTTAGATAGATGATTAGATCTAATCTGTAGAGAGTGTAGAGGGACTAAAGTTCTTCAACTATAGATTCTACTATACTAGATAGAATCTAGATTCTAAATCTATATTTTATTTAATACAAATTATAAATCTAGTTATAAGTATATTAATTTAGAATTTAGACTAGTGACAGTTAAACAATACATATTTGAATTAAGTTATATACCGGTATCTATCCACACCACAATGTCCACATATACGGTTTATTTAGTTAGTAGTTAGGTAGATCTATCTAATCTGTAGAGGGACTAAGGCTAAGGCTCTTCAACTATTAGACTAGACTAGATCCTATATATAATATCTTATTGTCCTGGTGTAAAAGTCATTACCTAGATGATAGATCTAAGTTAATCTAACTATATTATATAGATCTATAATATAACTATAATAATAAATTATAATATTTAAATAATTTAATGATTTATAATGAACAATAATAATCTTTAATAAATCTAATTCTAGTCATCATATATTTAATTATAGACTATAGTCTAAAATTATAGTCTAGATGATCTTTCTAGATCTATTAACTATAGTCTTGGAGTCTATATGGTTTCTAGACCTAGAATCTATCATCATTAAAAAAAATAATAATAATAATAAGCAAAACTGCAAAAAAAGCAAAACAAGAATACGGAAGTGCAGTCACTAAAAAGACTAAGCCTGTTGACTGGTTGTAGAATTAATAGTGTAGTGTGTAGATAATAAAAGCTTTAGTAGTCTACTTAGATTTCTAAATAAGCTGATTTTCCTTAAAAAAAGTTGTAGACTTACCGAAGCAGAAGATATGTCTAGCAGTTTAAGAGGTAAACGAAATGTTTTCCTGAAGGTGGACTACCTCCTGATCTAGTCAAGATTTTTTGTAGAACGACGCTGCCGGTAACCCGTAAAGAGAGGAAATTTAAGACAATGCGCAGACAAGATGCGCCGACAAGTTAACAAAAAAAAAAAAAAAAAACTTTTTTTAAACCTGCTGAGGGCTCAAGATTTAAAAATAGCATTCAGGGGAAAGAACAAATATAATTTTACTAACGTATTGCATACAAAGCCTAGTTACTGTTCGTACTTTCGAAATGTATATTTTTTCTTTACATCTTCACCTATACTCTTACCTACTTTAGCTAGAGAAAGACTTAGGAGTGGTGGGGAAAAAGGTAAGTAACTCCCTATTAAAACTTATAGACATAAATTCAAGCTCATTTTCTGAAAAGTATCCTCCCCTTTCCTTCGAACTCCAAAGTTATACCAACGTTAGGTAACTGGCACTAATGTTCACCTTCAATTCACAGGTAAACAAAAATTGAAACATAAATAGAATGAATAGACCGAACTCTCTCTTAGGGTTTTGCTAAGGACAGCTGCTGACCGGAAATAACTGCCATTGGAAGGTTGGCTTAAGGGACATAATGATGACATACTTAGGTAGGCCCTATAGATTTAGTGACTAGTTCTATTGCTTTACAAACAAACAAAACAAGTTTCACACGATTTCCTCGAAATGGCAATCTCCGAAGATTAAGGATGAGGGAATGTGTTCTTCATAAATACGCAACCCTATCGCGACCTACATATTTAGTCAAAATTAATGCAAACAAATCTGCTATCCGATCGTCTTGTGTGCCTGTCTTAGCAAGGGCTTTCTTTGGTCTTCATATGTTTGTCCAGCGGCCTTCGTTAGTGCTCTCCATCTGTCTTTTTCAGATGCCATCTGCTGCCAGCTACTTTACCCAATGCCAGTGAGGGCAAAGTGGCGAATGAGTAGATCTTTTATTGTGCGTTCGGGGGCACATCTGTTACGCCGTTCTTATTTTTAAGATCTCCTAAGACACGCAGTCGTCCTCCATAAGTGTCCGACCCAGCACAGCTTTCGAATGGTAATTAGTTCTTCCAAACTGCCTCCAGCAGTTTTCTGACACTTGATGGTTCTGATGTTCAGCAAACCTGTTACAATCCCTAACAGTCACTTAAATGTCTGCATTCATTCCTGGCATGACTTCTCTAGCTCAAAACTTTCACTCCACTATTCCTGAGACTTGAGTATACTCATGGCATGACTTC
>JADKLZ010000003.1:23526844-23565626 GCA_021533235.1 Biomphalaria straminea
AAAAAGTGTGTACACGTTATTTCTGTTCGTCTGTCAGTCTTGTAAAACGTGTGTACACGTTATTTCTTCCTCACCCATTCTCGGATCAAGCTGAAACATCGCTCCCTTATTCATTGACATAGAACATGACATAAAAAAACACAAATCGATAAACGAAAGTATTCTACTCAATTAGTAGACAGGCAGGAAATGAAAAGAGCTATCGGTGCAAATACAGATTATATCAGCAAAAAAAGGCAGCAAAGATTACGATTACTGAGAAAACTGTCCTCTTTTAATATTAGCGAAAAGGCCTTAGCTATGTTTTATCACGCTCACATCGGCAATATTTTACATTTTCAATATCACTGCCTGGTATGGCAATCTAAGCACTAAGAATAAAAATAAACTCCAGAGAATCCTAAATGCTGCTGGTAAAGTCATTGGCAAAAAACAAACCCCATTAGGGCAGCTGTTTGAGGCAAACATCCTTACAAAATCTAAGAAGATTCTAGAAATAAAAAAAATCACCCTTTGGGTCAGGATTTTGTTATTTTACCATCACAAAAGAGATACAAGACACAGATAGCAAAAACAAACAGACACACAAATTCTTTTGTTCCTCTGGCTATCAGATTATTAAATAGAACCAATCTAATGTAAACTTTTCATATGTAAATTGTGAGTGAGTCTGGTGTGAATGTACAGTTTTTAAAATAATGTTTTGTTTTGTATAATTCACAAATTGTAAGACAAATTTCCTTACGGACAATAAAGATTATTATTATTATTATTATTATAAAAGAACGAGTATTCTTTCTCTGGCGCAGCCAGGGTCGAGTTTCGTTAAAGGGAAACAAAATTCATTGTAGTCCCTTTATCAGTTTCCACTGAGGAATTTTCTGGTGATGTGGCAGGTCTGCAGCAGTACCGCCCTCTGACAGGCAACCAGAATGTTCCTAGGAATGCCAAGGGCCTTGAAGGTATCTGTGAGGTCAGTTGTTATTATCCCCTCGGTTGATATGACAATGGGGTATATTGTTGTTTTAGAAAGCTTCCATAGACGCTTAATCTCCAAGCCCAGGCTCCCATATTTTCGTTGTTTTTCTAACTCAGTTTTTCTTAAGTTGTGAGATAGTGGTACTGCAATGTCGATAATGGTAGCTACTTTTTCCTTTTTATCGATGAGCAGCAGATCAGGGCGATTAAAATCAACTGTTTTGTCGGTCAAAATAGGTCTATCCCAGTACAGCAGATAATCAGTAGATTCGAGAACCTCTTGTGGTGAGTATTTGTAATAAGGAGGAGTATCCTTCCCGATCAAATTGTGTGTCAAAGCCAAGTGCTGGTGTATTAGTTTTGCAACTTGGTTATGGCGACCTAAGTAGGCAGATTCCGATAGGGCTGAACATCCTGCCATTATGTGTTCAATTGACTCACCAACATTTCCACATTTTCGGCATTTGTCAACAATATTGAGTTTTAGGATATGTTTCTCGTAATTTTTTGTCATAATTACTCTGTCCTGTATTGCTGTAACAAAGCCTTCAGTTTCAGGGTAGAGATGACCTGCTTTGAGCCACGCTAAGGAAGCGGTCTTGTCAATGTTGTCCCCATGTAATAAAGCCGGGAATTTTCCGTGGAGTGTTTTTTCTTCCCATTGACGTATCTCATGCCCTGCGTCGTCCAGTCCGATATTAACATCAACATTGTGTAGGTTCAGAGGGGTCGCATCGGAGTCGTACCTGCGTAGGAAGGAAATTAGTTCGTTGCTGGAGGCGTGCAGTTTTGATCGTATTTTTGATTATTATTATAGTCAATTAATTATACGTAATTAGTTATTTTGTTCTATATCGAATAAGGGAAATAACTTGTACACTTTTTTTTTATAGATATAGGCTATTTTCTTCCCCTTTAGTAACGCTTTGTTGCTTTTTTTAAAAAAAAGGATTTTTTTATTTGTTTCGGACGTTCCTACAAAAGTGAAAAATGTTACAACTTATCCAACCATAACAACCCATCCAACCCTGCAGGAGCCCAGGAGATCAAAGGCGACAGGGTTTAAACTCATGTCCACAGTCCTAAGCTCTTACAACAGCCATGTAGTCATCTAAATCGATACCATCACTATATATATATAATACTTCTTATTTAATTTGTTTGGAAAAATTCTCTCTTTCCCATAGAAATTAGAAGTAACAATGAAATAGGTTGTCTGAATTATCGAAGAAAACTAACGACTAAGTAGGACTATAGTTCGCAATATTACATCATTTGTTAATGGCAACGTCTAGTTTCTTATCTTATATAATACAGACGTTACTTCAAAAAAGAAGATGATTACGTCTAATGCGTCTTGCATTTAGTCATGCATATTAACCAATGACCTAAATTCTGTCAAGTCACTGGTTTTTCTGGCTAGCTCAGGCAACCCATTCCATGCTCCAATAGCACTACCTGGGAAGAAGGAGCATTTGTACAAAGTTGTCCTAGCATATGGAACGAGGAATGTGCCTTTATGATACTTTATCGTTGTGTTTTTCTGAGTATTTTATTAAATTTTGTTTTTTGTATTTGAAGATTAAGTTTCAGCGTTTAATTTTAATAAATGTAGGATCCAATATGTAGCTTACATGCGTAGGATGTTGACCTAATATTTTTTTCAGATAGACATCTGTCACACCTCTCAATTAGTAGATACAGATAGCCTACTCATACTTACATTATACATCAGAATATCTTTTTAATCTTACCAATTGGTATTCTATGTATTGTTCTATAATAAAGTCACCATTGTCAGCGGACACTATTCCTGGCCAACAGCCGGGAGAATATTTTTGTATTCTATAATAACTATTATCATATTCTTGATAGTCAACACTTGCTACAATTTGAGTTGCATAAATTAAACAGCAAGAACTCAACAGTACAATTCTCATAGTTTTTTTTGTTTACTAAGTGTAATTAGTTGAGACACATAAACAAATTGCACAGACAATAATGGTGCAATTGGGTTCTCTTTGAAGCATACTGGAGAAACGTGCACTTCATTAAGAAAAAAAAATCTAGATCTACGTATACGCCATTTTACATTGAAAATAATAATCATACTCAGAGTGTCGACTAAAATAACATAGATATAGAGCTAGCATTTTTGCGATTTTTATTAGGGCTATCTGGAATATTTGATAAGGAGAAGTTTTTAATGTCCGATAGAAGATTAGTGGCAATGTCTTCGATTCCGAAGATTAAGAATGAGTAGGCCCTACAGTGTTTCCGACTTGGACTCTTGAAACTCAAGCTCTACAAGCAGATATGTTAATGGATCGTATCCCTAGACCTTCGGGACTAGAGGCGAGATAGAAGGCCGAGCACACCGGGGAAATTCCATTTTCCTTACCTGTACCACAGCAGCCTTGCGGGTACCCGCAATATAATGGCCACTAAAGAAAAACTAGTCAATAAATGTAGCCAAGAGGTTTCGAGGCTTAAAACCCCTTCCAATAAAAAGAAAAGCAAAGCTACAGTCGCTTAATTAAATAAAAGGTGCCCTTTTTCCAACAAAAAACTGAAGGATAACTAGTCACCAAATTCCAAAATCCTGGCCAAATAAAGGAGGGGGGAGTAGATGTTAAAATCCACCTGCCGAGAAAAAAAATGCAAAAAAAAAAAATCATTAGACTCCATGAGCGTAGCCAAGAAATGTTTGAGGTTAAAACCACTTCCGATAAAAAAAAATTAAGGAAAACTACAGACGTAGACGGCGAAAGAAAATCTTAATCGACCACCGGAGGACAATGGTTATGCTTTCCCTTGGTGTGGCAAAATGTGTAAGTCACAGCTGAGGCTGAGTATCCACGGCGAATGCTGCATTCCTCATTAATCTTTGTACCCGAAGACAATCCTTATTGTTATTTCCCTTCTTCGAAATCAAGCAAAATAATTAATTATCAATAATTTTTAGATTGATTCACGTTTTGCTTGGTTCATTAAATAATTGTGGAAAGTTTCAAATTTTATGTGTGGAAGAAGTAATTAGTATACATCTAGATGCCTTAATGTTCAGTCCTAAGACATAAAATATATTTTTTCTATGGTTTAGCCAAATGTCTGGTTACTAAAAAATTAATTTCAGTTGTCAGTATAAACAAAAAAAAAATAAATAATTAACCAGTAAATTATACAATTATGGTTCACTCATTTGTTTTACTTTAATTGTTTCACGTATTGTCTTTGCGAAGTAAAATTGTGCGAAGTTATAACTTGATCCTAGATGGGTGTGGGAGATTAACGTGTTCAAACATTTTACCTGCTCATTTGTTTGTTGAATTTTTTTTCCCCACTCAACTAAACACTTCAATTGTAAAATAGCAGGCTGATAATGCTGGTTGCGTGTTGACCCACGTCAAAAAAAAATCTCCAAACATAGGCCTACAAGAATCATCCGCGTTTCTCAAACTGTTTAGTTGGGGGGCGGGGTGTCCTCACATAAACAAGGGGTTGGGGTGAGTCGTCACTTTTAATTTTCAAGGAGAAAAAAAGTAATTACATTGTAAGCTAGATATCAATTGATATTTGGATATTAATCAAGTAAAAGGAAATTTTAACAAATTATCAAAAATAATATATTGTTAGTAGGAGAGCTCGTTTTATCTTTTAATAGACTTAAGTCCTTATAAGTGTAAGCCTTTATTAGGAGGCGTCTGCAACTATATCGATTTCAAACTATCTGCAGAAGGCAATTTGAAATGACTCCACTGGTGTGATTCTTTTCGACTTTCTTATGTCAAAAAGCTCGGAATTTTCCCAACTGTTGTACATTGTTATGTTGACAACTTTTGTGTGATGACAAATAATAAGCTAAATAGAAACAAGTCAAAGAAAAAGAACCGCTAAACTGCGTTTTTCTCTTAAGATGGCAGAGTTAAGCTCCCTTTCTGCTATATAAAACAAATAAATTACAAATAGTTGATTGATTAATTGTTTAGTTTTTTTTTATTGATTCGAGTATTTTCATCGGCTATGAATAATTATGCAAATTTCAACTTCATCCGAGAATGGAAAGTGGGAGAAAAACATGATAAAACAGAATAAGCGGAATAAATCCATATATATATATATATATATATATATATATATATACATACACATCTTTCATTTATTCCTCCTATTTCGATATCAAACAAAATTACGATTAATTTAATTGGTTCATTTTTTGAATAATTGCACAAAGTTGGTGAAAAAAAAATGTTTGAACTTTTATACCAAACACAGTGAGTTCATTGCAGCTTTGTAAAAATCTAGAGGGCTTCATTGTAAAATTTAAAGAAATTTAAACAAATTAAGTTTTGCAAATTAGAATTTCATTTTGAGGAACCATGCTTTTCTCTTCAGTTTTAAGTTGCACCTTTCTTGTGTCTTAGCCTGGTACCATCACATATCTACAAAGCTAAAATCTTTTTCTAGTTAAAAAAAATCTTTTAGGGTTAAAAAAATATGTTTTTGAAAATGTAGTTATCTAACAGTTAAATATTATATTCACTGTACATCAACATACAACAAAAGATAGATAGAGATAAAAGAACACCTCAAAGGACAACCTTAAATTCACTTTGTAATTTCATTTCTTTTATTGGAATGATCAAAACAATGCTCTAAGTAACTTGCACATACCATATTGAAGTACAAAGCACAATTCATTTAACTTGCAGCATTATTTACATCTATGTACATTCATTTATGCTAATCAATTCTAGCAACAACAAATAAGCTCCACATTTATTTCACTCTAAAACATTGAAAGGATAATTTCATTAAAAAAACACTATCAATGCTTCAACACAGTGGTCAGCATTTAAAAGTTCTTAAATATCATTATACTTCATCTAAGACTAATTTCCATTTAAAAGTTCATTTGTTAACACTGGCATGTATAACCAGTACATTTGAAGTAACAGTACAACTAGTTTGTCTAATCTTGTATTCATAACCATTATTTTTTTATTTGAATTTGTTTAATACTCTGAGATTTTCATCTCCAAGATAGGGTCTCTATGAACTATTTCTCTAGTGACTAACTAGTGGCTATACCAACAAAAAAAAATGATACTTTTTTTTTTTGCTTTTCCAAAAAAAGTTCTAATGCCTGTTCATCTGAAAAGCATGTTGCAACAAATCACAGAAATGTAACAAAAAATCTTAAATAAATGTATCACCAGTGGTTTCCAATCAAGAGAATAAATATAAATTCATTGAAACAAAGATTGGTTTCTAGACAAACGTCTGACACATTACAGAAAATAAAATGAAAATGTAAAGGTTTTTAATTGTGTGGCAAAGAGAAAAAGCAAACAGAAAAGAAATTTGTTTGCTTGGATTTTCACCAGTTTTATCCACAAGACATTAGCATTGATGTGCTTATACTTCATTAACTTATTAAATATTTTAGAAGTGCACAATTATTAAATATTTTAGAAGTGCACAATGTTACAAGGATTATGATTATTAAATGGGCAAACTATTATGTCTTTGGATATAAGCCCTGGCTTGTGATGACTTTTACTGTCATGGATAAGTAAAGGTAGTAGCTCTTTGATCTTACTTTAGAGAAAAAAAAAAAAAAGAAAAATGTTGACATTAACATCATTAGTTGTGATTACACAAGGACAATAGCAAATAAACAACCTTTCATTCAATAATATATTTCTTTTATCTACTGCTGGCGTTGCTTGTCTTACTGTGTTGGTCTGTGATCAATGTCACCTAAAAGACAAAAAAAATGAGGATTTTTGAAAGTGATGAATTTAAAACTACAAGTATTAACAATAGTGAATAGGATAATTAGTCCATACATCATTTTTCTCCAAACCACATGCTAGGCTTCTGGTTGGCCATGTGGGAAGCGTGGTCGAGAGGCTAAGTGCGCTTGAACTTGGCTTGGCTACCTAGAAGGGGGCTCGAGGTTCGACACCCGACTCGGGCAGAGTTGTGTTTACTGAGCACCTAAAGACAGCACAGAAAACCAACTCCTAGATACCCCACGGGTCCACAAATGAGATTGGACCAAAGCGCTCTGAGCATGCTATAAGCATATAAAAGCTATAATAATAAAAGCTATAATAATAATAATAATGTACAGAAGAACCTAATAAAATCTTTGTTTATATTATTTTAAAGGGTATTATTAAGCTTGTGGATTTATCTTGCCATTGTTATGTATAAAACTTATAAACACTTCAACAAATCTAACTTTAATTCTATACAAACTTATAAAAAGTAATTTTGATTTAATCTAATTTTAACATGTAAAACAAATGTGAAAAGAAAAAACTCCCTAATAAGCTAAAACTTATGAAAAACTGATAAATAGAAACTATTAAAGAATAAAATTTGTTGCTTAATCCACAAGGAAATTATTTTACATTACATTAGTCTCCAAAATATTTATTAATAAAGTATTTAAAACATTAGTCAGAATGACTATATCATGTTTTAAGATTTTTTAAGCTTAAGTTAAATCCAATAAATAACAAAAAGTTGGATTAATTCAAAAGTACCAATACCAGTTATTAACTAAGTGAAATCAAAAGTCTTAAATCAGCACAAAAAAAATATGCTTGATGAATGATAGTTCTGTGTCTTTAAAACAGGTTCTAGTTTTCAATACTGTCTGGTAATAGTGGAAGTGAGGAATTAAAAGTTGCATGAACATTGAAGAAAAAAAAAGCTTTTTTTTATAAAATATATTTTACTGTTGTAACTGGTAATGTAATAGCAGAAAGATATTGTACAGTGCATAAAGGATAACTTGTAACCTGTATCATAGAAATGTTTTAATTTAATAACTATTATTAATGAGAGGTAATGGGTAGGTGACATTTAGGATTGGACTAGGTTATTCTTTAAGGATTGACTGACAAGGCATAAGGTAGGATAGGATGTTGTGATTAAGTGGTGCCCCAAGATTAATGATGATATTAAAATTTATATTTTTAGAACAAAAGTAAGATTTAGAATTTAGATGAAGTTTCCTTATTTGTAAAATTAGTTCTTTTTCTTTAGGATATTAAAGAGCTATAAACTAAAGCCTGCAATAAAGTGTACCTTGTTAAATACACCTCGACCAAAGTAGTCTGCAACTACTGAGAATCCATCAGGGGCTCTTTCCAGCTAACAGAAAAAAAAATTAAATAGGTAAAATCAAATATAAGATTTATATAAGTGACCCACCCTGTAAAACCTCAAATGATACAACAGCAAACTTTAAACATGAATAACTAAAGATATAGTAAAATAGATTAAACTAAATGAGAAAATATATAAAAGAATGGGTTCACAAGAAATTCATTTAAAGATATTCTTATCTCTACACTAACCTGATTGTGAAAAAATTCATGAATGTCTTTAGATTGTTCCTGGGCTCTTATGATATCCATGATTTTTCTTTAGGAAAAAAAAAAAATTTATTAAAAAAAAAGATAACTGTTCAAACCAAAAATAAATTGAACTATGTATATGACTTACAATTACATTTTTCTATATTTAAGACTATAGGAAAACATTATAAATAATACCTGTTCTCTGGAGCACAGACTGGACATTCCATATCATTTTCAGCATAGCTTTCAAAACAACTGAAAAATAATATATATTTAAACTTATTTTATATTTACAAGTCTAAATTGTTAAGTCTTTCTGGTACTTAAAAAACAACTTACTGTTGATGGTAAGAATGAGGCTCACAAAGGAAATGAACTGATGGTAATTCTAAAGAGTGACTACAAATATTGCACTTGGATGCTTGAAAAACTTTTGCTCTAGAAAGTCAAGAAAATACATGAATTAATTTTCAAAGAAGAAAATTTCTTAATTTGTTGATAGATAACTTTTTATGAAGCACAGATTTAATTTTTTTAAATAGTATTTAAAATTAACAACAAATAAAAAATTATTACGAGGTCTTTAGTTCCTCAATTTTTGTGCGTTTCTTCTCTGTATCTTCTCTATACTGTTTGATCAATCTTTCATCTTCTGCAATTTGATCATTTTCTAACTGTAAGTGGCGTACAATATAATCCTGAAATTTAAACAAAAGTTTATTTTAAAAATAATTTTTGTTTCTTAGACATAAAATATGTAAAGGTTCATCAGTTCACAGACGTGTCCTTCAAATAATTTAAGACTATGTTTTAAAATATGTTGAGCAATAAAAAGATCACTGACCTTAACAACAGAGAGTGTAGCAGTAGAGTGGTGGGCCAAAATCTGAATGACCATTAAAGGAGGGAGTAAGTTTTTCTTATCAATATCTTAGCCAACAGTCAAGGAGAAATAGTACTTTACAAGTGGTCAAAGACCAAGTTGACATTTGTTTTTACTCAACTGATGTTTGGTTTTAGTTTATTTTTTGTAAATCATAATAGAACTAAATAATGTTTTTTATTAAATCCTTCAACAAAAAGTGTTGTTTTTTTAAGTTACAAACATTTAAAATTTTTCATGAATATAATATTTATATAATAATGCAAATGTGTGTAGCTAAATATGGAAATAAAATTTATTGTCAAAAGTACTTTGCAAATCAATTGCACATATTAGCAGATATGTTTAGATGTCAATAAACAATTAAATCTAGGTGATCTATTTTCATGCCAATAGTTAATCAAGGATACGAGATAAAACCTCCATCAACTGAGACTTACAGTACTCTTCTTTACAGGCAAAATAAGACAATGCTTGAATCCACAACTGAGGGTCTTGTTGGCTAGGAAAGCAAAGAACATTTGATAAAAATAGAAAAAAAAACACAAGAAGTTAGAATTAAACACAAATACTTTCACACTCACCCAAACTTCTTGCAGGTCTCAATGACATGGAGATGTTCTAAATGCTCCATGTGATACCTTAGGATTTGTTGATATCTAGGGACAATAAAATATTTAGGAAAGGAAAACTCAAGACATTTTTTTTCTCCAAATTAGAAATAGCTACAAAGAAATAATCACAATTGTTGTTTTTCACAGTGTAAATTTGTTAAAACATTATTTACTATCTTTATTTTTTAAAAAGTTTGAATAATAGTCAATTTTGAAAACTTACAAATGTGCCTTCTCATACAGATAAAGTATTCCAGCTTTAAAGTTGTTCATCTGGCACAGTATCAAAGCCTGGTCAATGTCATAATTGGCCTGAGAAGTTTATCAAAAGTAAAAAAAAAAAAGTTATTGGAACTGCCAACAATATTGCTTAGTAACACAGTTCAAATTCTTTGCAAGTACAGTGGAATCCAGATAATTCAAACACCCATAAATCAAAGTTTTCATAAATTTAAATTCAATTCATTGTTAGTTTCATCTTGCCTTCCATGTCACTAAAGAAAAAAAAAATTATTTAAAGCCTGTTACATTCATACAAGCCAGTATGTTTTTGGTGTGCCTAGTGAAGTGGAAGGACTGGTCCAACAATCCCTCATTGCCTATTCTGATTCTCACTGAAGCGTACATTGTACAATAAGCACCGAGTTGTAATAATAATCTCTTGCTATATTGATATTTTCTAAGTTCTAAACAGAATGCCCTCATCAATTTCTAAAACTCCAAATCCTTTGAAGAAAAAATACAAATGTATTACAACTGAAATGAAAATAATTTAAGTAAAAAATAACATAAAATCAAATAGCCACCTATTTCATGACTTGAAAGTAACTTAGTAGAGTATAAATCTTATTCAGTTCTTTCCTTGGTTGAAGTTCTAGTTGAAGGTATTAGTGAACAAATCAAATAAAGCAGATTCCACTGTACAATTTATTGGAGGAAAAAAAAAACTTTAGAACCTTTAACTGGTTCATTGAAAAATAAAAACACTTACATCTGGGTTTTTTAACAAGTCCAGAGTTTTTCTCTCTCTGTCAACTCTTGTCTTTATAGCGATACAAAAAAAGTAAAAAACAAACATTGGAATATTTAAAAAAATGTTACCATTGACACAAAAAATGAAATACTAAAAAAATAAACATTTTTTAAAGAAATATTTCTTTAGTACTCACAGAGATATCTTTCTCATGAACCATATCATGAAGATATAGCTCTAATAAAGTATTGTAAACCAAGTTAGAAGAATTGGGCTGAACCTAAAATAGAAATTTGTAAAAAAAAAAAATTTTGCAGAGTGTATAATACTAATGTATAATTTTACAGGCTATAAGCATAGCATGTTTATCATACAATGAAAATTGCCCCTTATACAATAGTATATTTTGTAAGCTTCGGGTAGGAGGGGCTCATTAGCCTTCTGGCTACCCACCTAGAAGGAAAACCTTAGGGCAGTTTGCAGCACACAGTGTTACACACTGGCAGAGCCTGGGATGCCAATGATCCAAAAACTGTATAGGCACTTACTATTGCTTAGGATACATCATCTGAGTGAAGAGGGGGGAAATGCTGCGTAGGCAACGTAGTTCCCACCATAGCAAATGCCCAAGCATTCATAGTAGTTTTGCAACTGAATGAGGCAATATATATATAAATTTAGATAAAACATTTATTGTAACTATCTCAAATTCTATTTAGTCAATATAAGTAAAAAATTATAAGGCATATTCTGTGTCAAGGTAATGATCTTTTATCTTTTAGTGATGTTTGTTTATTCAAGAAATAACTGTTGCTTTGCATCAGTACTAGACTTTCTTCTCCATGAGGCATCTATTAAATGCATTATGAAACTAACACCTTAAAACAATTATCAATAGTGCAAAAGTCTCAAGATGAGATAAGGTACAGTTACTTGGTTGTCATAAGCTAATAGTGATTCATGCCTTGTGGGAATATTTCATGATTAATAGGAGCTTATTCCCACTAACACCCCTAGCTATCTCAATCTTGAAACAAAGTACAGCCAAAATGAAAACCTTGAAACTAAGTACAGCCAAACAAAATACAAAAACAACAATACCTCAATCATGTGTTCCAAAAATTCTGTCAACTTGGAAGAATTATTCACAAAAATGTGAATAAACTCTTCAGCATTGGCTTTCTGGATCTTTGATGGAAGAGTACCTTTCAAAAGAAAATATTCAGAAGAAATGTTTCTATTTTCTAAAATGCTAGATAGATTTATTAGATAGTTCTGTTGAATAGTATTTACATTCATCTACAATTTATAAAGCTTTCACAATTTTGACTTACCATCCAAACTATTTTGATCAATGAGAGGTTCTGAAATGGAAAAAAAAAAGTATGTAACTTAAATGTAACCTAGTTTTATTTACTTTACAAAATGATTATAGGATTAATTCAACTTTCAATTAAATAGAAATAACTAATGAAGAGTAAATGTAAAGGTAACTCTTTAGGAATGCTAATGCTTACACATTATGACTATAGCTGCTGCTAATTCTGATTCCCTATAACTGTTGATATTAAATTACTTAATTTTATTTGAAAATTGCTAACACTATATGCTTAATTATTTAAAAAAGGGCTTGCTTTCACAAGACTATATGAAGAGCATCTGCTGTAATTAACATTAAAAAAGACTAATAATTTGATGGTATGATATAATAAACAAGATGAGTCTTTTTTTTTATCTAGTTGTCAATATGGTATGAGTATATTAACATAGATGATGCATATCAAAACAAAAGAGTAAGTTTTTAGAGGCCCACACTTAGCCATTTTATCTACCATAGGTAAGATGTAGAAGAACATAAAATATCAAATTTATAGAAGCATTTTGCCAATTATCAAATTGGTTAACATGTATATGCCTTAACAATATAATTATAAAATATAAATTGTTCCACTAGCCATCACATCTCACAAAGTGCACACAAAAACTATTTTGACCATGCAAGCGGCTGAAAATATAAAATGAAATTAAAAGGCATTGATCATGGCCTGATACTAATTCAAAGAAACTGAGACTAACAAAAATTTTCTTTAAGCCACTTACTGTCTGTAGGTTTATAATCAGTACAAAGTCTTTTAAGCAGTTCTGTTGTTTGTTTAGGAACTTCATTCATCAAAACTTTACCATATTGTTTCAAGTTGCTCTCTGCCTAAAAAACAAAAGAAAGAATTATAATATGAACAATAAAAGAAAGATTAACAGAAGCTATAAAGAGTATTTTTCTCAAATATCTTTCATTTAATTAAATGTTTTTATAAACTTACTGATTCAAAGTCTAGCTTGCCAATATACTGTAGTGCCTTTTGATAATCTTTGATATCCTCAATTTGTATTTTGAGATAATGCTCATGCTTTCTGTGTTTCTCTGCTAGTGCTAAGGCATGAGCACAATACCCAGACTGACGACACACATTGATAGCCGTCTCTACATCAAAGTCAACAGCTCTATTCTTTGTCTAAAAAGTTTTCAGATCAAAAAGAATACAATGCAAATAAAACAAATATCGAATAAGATATTAATTGAATTTTCAGAATGTAAGTTAAACTGCTCTACTATGATCCGTCAAACTAAAGTACATGAATGCGTATTTACCATGATAAATTCATCAAGCTTGGAAACGTCTTTTAATTTAGTATAACAGTTGAGCAGAAGGGTCGTGTGTTCCTCTGTAGCAGTTTGAGACATGTGAAGGGCTTGGAGGTATTTGGTTAAATTGTGAATACGCTGGGCATCCAAGAACTAGAAAGATACAAAATAAAGGTCAGCTTCTATAGCACTGTAACAAAAAAACTGTACAAGCCTCCATTGATTTAAAACTATCAAACTGAGTTCTTAATTTATCTAGCTCCTCAGCCAAACTATAACAATAAGAAAAGCCTACCTTTCGTATTACATAAGATGCTTCCAGTTTTCCAATAGTTTTGATATATTGATCTATAGCCCCATCATGATCTCCCTTGCTATACAAATGGTCACCATACTGTGTGAAAATATCAATTAAACCATCTTGATCTAACTGTTGACTTTTTGCCAGGCTATCAAAATAAAAAAATTCTTGATTAATTTCAATATAAATTGCTGGAATGAGAAAAACTTATTGAAATAAAAGTACTACCAATATTTAAAAAAAGGCTCTAAAGAACTACATTTATTATTACCTTATAGCTAAAGCGTAGTTATTTTTTTTAAAAAGCATTTCTAATTTACTTTGTGTATCTTTTTCTTGAAGCTGGTAGAGCTAAAAATGACAAAGTAAAAAAAAAAGTTGAAACAGCTTGTAATTGATAATGAGAAAAGCAAGAAAAAAAAAATTGTGATTGCATCTAAACTTTGCAAGCTATAAAATATGGTGAAATCCGATTTTTAAAAGCTTCTCTATGTTTTTCTATAACAACATGACAAATTGAGAGACCTAACACAGACTACTAACAATAAATTAGTACATATATTAGCTTAAAACATTTCTTTTTACAAATAACACACCTGTATGTATAAATGTTATTAAAAAAATACATGAAAATGATAATTCTTACTATAATCTTCCTTACATTTATGTATTGTTTTAAAAGAAGTGTATCTATATGAAAAACAAAACAGCAGCATTGCTAATTTTTTTAAATAAAAGGTTTCACTTTGGGAAGACAAAAGTTGCCATTGCATCTAAACTTTGCAAAAACAAAATATGGTTCAATCAGATTTTCTAAAGCTCTTCAAATTTTTTAGATCTAAACGTGACAGTCAGGCAACATAAAACTAATAGTGGCTTTTCCCCCTTACAGAGACCCTTAAAAAATATATATAAAAAAATACAAAATTGTTTTTTTAAAAAGTATCTAACCAGAGCTAAAAAAAAAAATTAACAGAGTTTGTTTTGCCAATAAAAAACAAATATTTTTCACATTTAAAGAATATAAGTACATAAAAAGGCCACAAAATAATTCATTTGTTAATATTAACATAAGACTTTAATTAAGTGATTAGTTTCCTAGGCATGAAAAATAGTAAATTTAAAGTGCTTTTATTATTTGTACATTAAAATGTTTGATTAATATGTTGAGAGTGAGAATTTGTGTATTTATATAAATAGCTAAGTCTAAATCGCAATCTAACCTTCATATCAACTAACTATTGAAGCTGTATAAATGAAGAGGTTTTAGAACACACCTTTCTGTCTCCAGTAAAAATAAAAATGGAACCAGATTCACATAACACATTGATGACTTGTGGATAGGGAGCTGAATAAGCAATAAACTTGTTCTGAATATCATACACAGTGACCGTGTTCATTTCCATACCATGAGGTCCACTAAAGAAAAAAAAAAAAAAGGTAAAATCTCTTTCCAATACAAACTCTTATAAAGTTATCCCCTTGGGAAAAATCTTATTAATAAATAAATAGAAGAATAAGTAATAAATAATGAAATTAAAGCTAAAATGTTGATAAAAACTTACAGCACAGGAGCTCTAGGTAAAGTTTTACTCTCTCTACCAACAATAATAAGATAGCCTCGAAACCAGTGAAGTTGAAGCTTTAGTCCTTCAAATGCTAAACATGGACCGCGCCCATCAGGTTGATAAAAATAAACTGCCTACAACAGAATATTAAGTGTGAACAGCTGCGGCATGTATATTAGTTTTACTTTTTGTTAAACAGAGATATAAGTATTGATTGCCCTTTGAATGATATCGAAGTCCAAACAATGGGTATAAGGATAAGACAACTATAAAAAATATAGTATATTGTGACTGGCTTTACTGGTAAAAATCATACAAAATTTTACCTGCAATCAAATTGAATTTCATCATTTCAAACTTTAACAAGGTTTACCATTTAATGAAGATCAGAAAAAAAAAAAGATAATTTTATTTTGTATACTAAAACTTTCTTTCCATAAAAAAAGATACATCACAATAATTACACCACTTTTATAAGAGCTACAAAATGCTCAAGTACAGAGATGCTTCAGAACTATTTCTAAAAAATCAGTAGTCTGAAGTTGTGTATTTTAGTAACGGTATGTGTTTTAGTAACAGTATGTGTTTTAGTAATGGTATGTGTTTTAGTAACAGTATGTGAGACCTATGAAATGAACACATGTAAAATGTGAGGGAAGAATATCAGTGACATTTATACAAAATAGCTGACTAAAAATGTAAAAGATTAAATTAAAATCAATGTTATTAAATAAATGAATGAAACTATGTACACTGTTTTTAATTAATAGTAATAATGTTTTTCTTTTTTTAACTTGCATCAAAGATCACTTTTTAAAGGAATTTGTACAGAAAATCCTAACACACATAATACACACAGTTACAAGATATCTAAATTCTAATACAATAAGTCACTGTATTTCTATATAAACCATGTAGTAATGTTTTTGTAGTTTTTCATTGTTAAATTTACATAGAAGCCCTTACAATTTTTTGTTATAACAACATAAACAAATTTTAATGATATTTTTAGATTCTTTATGATTAACAATAAACTACACTTTAAAAAAAAAAGTATTAATTAAATACAATGAAGTTTCTAAAGCAAAAAGAACTCATAACTTACATCCTGTCTTCCAATGACTAGCTGGTTATCTTGACTAGCATCACTCATCGTTATACAACCAATGCTTGCACCAGTATGCTCAAGTAGTGTCTAAGCGAAAAAAACAAATGCTTTTACATTATTAGCACACAAGGGGATTAAGGCAGGGTTAATTATTAGAATTGCTTTGTTGTGTATGACTATGTGTATGCTTGAGATGTAATGCATAGGTCACACTAAATGTACACTATCTTGGGTGAAATGGAGATCTCGGTGATGGCAAGAGTATAGAATGAATGAAAGAAAATGGCTTTTCTTACGTGGATTAGAGATCTGTTAGGAACTATCAATTGTAACATTGAATTACACTAGCAGCTAATTTTGATGTTAGTGGTTTTATTGGATAACTAACAAAATGATGCCCCCCCACACCAAAAAAACAGATTAAAAATAAGTCTGGATATCTTCGTTAGTAGATCAACCTTTTAAGAACATGAACATTTAATACAGTACTCAAGCACTAGAGGAATATCAGGAAGAACAAAATAGTAAATAAATAAGACTTCAGAGGTAGAAAAACATCTTGCAACACTTCTTCAATAGAAAAAAAAAAAAAAAAAGTACCCCAAATTATTTAACAATGTATTCCACAGTGATATTTTCAAATCTCTAAAAACATCTAACAAGTAAACAGTTTTACACATTATACTCAATTCATTTGCAAAAATCTCCAATACAAAATAATAAAAGTTGAGAAATTTAGAAATGAATCATTTTTAAAATGATAATGCTGTAACAGGATACAATATCAACACAAACTCACAATGACCTTCGTATAAATCAACTGACCTGTTGATCTTTTGCTGTTAAATTTATGGCAACTGTTGAATTTTCGGTAACAACAAATAGAAACAAATCCTGTTTCCCTTGTGTTTTGAAAGCTAATCCAGTAACACATTTATTACCTTCATAAACAATCCGAGACTTGCTGTGCCTAGAAGAGAAGAATTACAAATTTTTTAAAATTATATTTCTTGTATTACAGGTATATGTAACATTAAAACAAAAATATAATATCTCAAAGAGTAATAATTTTATCCATACCTTTCTCTTGTAACATCGCCTTTATAGAGTAAAACAATACCATTTTCAAAGCCAACAGCCATAAAATTTAAATTTTCATGAACAGTAAAAGCTGATACCTTTAAAATAGAGAATAAGTAAGTATTGTAATACTTTATAATTTCTTAAACATTTTAAATATTAATACTATTTTTTAAAAACAAAAATATCAATGCTGAGTCAGGTTTGTATTGCTTGAGGTTCTAAGGCTGATTCTTAGTTTTAAGTCATTTATTACAAATTTCATAATTATGAACTTCTTTCCATTATCAATGAAGAGATCTTAAATTTATGTGTTTGAGCATTTATATATATAGTATCTATTTATCTTTAAATAATCATCTGATTAAGTGCTAATGTTTTCTCATAAGTTGTTATATCTCTTAGATGGATATTATTAACATAATAAGAATAATATGGTTAAAAACAGAACTTAACAATCTTTAGTATTATACAGAGCTCTATGCTAAGAATAGGAAGAAAAACAAACTTTGAATATACATGCAAAAACCTACTGGAGTTGGTTTATTCCCTGGAATTGCTCTTGTCAAACGGGTACAAGCTGGATTTCCACGCTCCATCTGTAAAAATAACGAGAAACAAAATCATATTCAATACAATGCAATTATAAGAAAGAAAAGAAAAAACAAAGTAGCTTAACTCTTTCTCTCCGTAATTATTTAACACATTCTGGTGGAATCAACGTTGGTATCGTCAGTTAGGAGAGAAAGAGTTAATACTGAGTATATGCAATAAAAGAGTCTCAATTTAAAAAATATAAGATTTCTGGTGACAAACTCTCACCTTTTCAAGATTCCAGACTTTAATAAGAGGATTGATACCTGGCTCATCTTCCTGGAAATGTATTCATTTTTGTTAAAAGGAAATATCTTCCCTGCTTATTTATATATATATATATATGCTTAAAAAAAACAACAATGAAACAAAAACTTACACCAATAGAAATGAGCAGATTGTGCTGCTTGAGTTGGAGTAGATGTGTTACTCTAATCTCGTAGGCTCTAAAGGCTGTCAGCTCCATTTGCCTATTTATAAAGTAAAGATTACCTTCAAAATCACCAACTATCAACTGACCACGTCCACTTGTACAGGCTGAAACATTCACATCCTGTGGAATGTTATAAAATATTAGCTGCTCCAGGTATAGGGTTACTATAATCTATATAAAAAGTTAACCAAGCACTACTCACTTTAAGCTGATCAAATATCTGATCTGTAGCAGGGTCTTTAACAGGTTCTTTGTCAAAGAAATTAAATCTCCTCCACTGAAACAATAATCATTTTTTAATTATCCAGTACAACATTTTTTTAAAATAAAATTATGGTAATATTATGTTTATAATAAATAAAATAATATTATATATATGCATTTTGTACATTATGCTTCATCTAAAAAGACATCAAAAATTACACTCACAACTTTACCACATTTAAAGGAACTTTATGAACAAAAGTGTCTAAGAAAAATAGAAAAAATCTTGGAAGACAACAGCCACCTGCTTCATCAAAACTACGTCAGGTCGCCGCGAAGTGGGCGACTGCTGTCAATCAAAACAAGAACGGAGAGGTACAAAAACTAGTTCGTACATCACTCTGTCAGACTCTATCACTGCCACTCATTGATCAGAGAACAGGAAAAGCACCAAGACCCCTGTGTGTAGTCACTGAATGTCTCTAAATGTTGTGTCTGTTGCATTTATGTGTATGTTTCTGTTGTGTTGTCTTTATATGAGAAAAGAGTCCTTGTAATCACAACAAATTTCCGTAAGGATCAATAAAGCAGTCTTAGTCTGTGTAGTAGTGGGCCAAGGGCCTAGAGACTATGATATAGTATGACTGATGACTATTATAGATCTATAGCAGTCTATAAACTATATAGATCTATATATTTTATATAGACTCTCACTACCAATTTTTTTTTATATATCAGTATTGAGTATATCATTATATATATATAAAATCAAATGAACTTATTATGTCTTATACTTATGATAATCAAGATAATGAACTATCTTACTATGACTAGCTGTCAGTACTGACTACTGACCTGTAGTGTCACATCTCTCTAGCTAGTGACACTGACAGTGCTAGTCTAGTTGCTAGTACTTAGTCACTTAAGTTACTGTCTTAGTCTAACTGTCTCAGTAAAGTTAGTAGACAGTAGAGTATAGTATACCGAGTATAGACATAGTCCTAGTTATACTCAAGTAACTCAAGTTATAGATCTAGAATAGATCTAGATCTAGTAACTTTAACTTTAGTTAGTAACTTTTTAACTAGATAATAGATTTAACTAGATCTAGATAGTAAAGATACTAGTTTATTAGTTAAAGTTAAGTTAGATATATCTACTTAGTTAGTAGTTAAGTTAATTTTAATTTTTAAGTACTATTTAATTTTAAGACTTCAATTAAGTAGATATCTACTAATTTGTAACTAATCTAGATCTAGTAAGTTTATGTTACTACTATAAAAAAAATACTACTACCTACTAGTACTAGATTACTAATACTACTCTAACTCTTACTCTAGTCACTACTACACTAGTGTCTCTATCATTATCATGATTATGATTATGTCTAAAAGACTAAATGATTATCTAGTGAAATCTAGTGTCGAGTAGTGACGGTAGTGACCGGTAGTCTAGTCAAAAGAAAGTGAAGTCAGACTAATGACTCTAATATAGAGTAGTAGTCCAGATTTAATGTACTTTTTCGACTTTCAAAGAATGCTTTACGTTTAAGAATTATTATTATTAACAAAATTACATTAATATTAACAAACGAATTGTGCAAGTAAAAGTTGTTCATGTAATATTTATTTACATCGACGCCTACCTGTAAGAACGCCATTTTCTCAGGCGATTTATATCCGGTTCAACACAAGTTTCGTCAATTAATAAAATCTTTATTTTATTATTATTATATACTGCAATATTTTTATAGTTTCTAAATATTTTTTTATCTATGTCCAAATAATAAGGCCTGTCTTCGAGTCCGAAGATTAGTGAGAAATGCAGTATTTCCCTAGCTAAGCAGTTCAGCTGCGACCTACATACTTTGGACACATGCAGAGCAGACATAACCATTGTCCGCCGGTGGTCGATTTAGATTATGTATCTCCAGCTGTCTCGTTCCGAGGTCGCCAGCAGCCAGGTACTCTCTTCTATGTCAGTTATTAAGCGTCGAGTCGGTTCCTAAGCTGGTCTTTAAAGCGTTTCCGTTGGCACCAGCTGTTACGTCGACCACCTTTCAGCTCACCAAAAAGAACTGCTTTAGGCGTACATTCGTCCCCCACCCGGGATATGTAACATAATAGTATTATATATACATTTGCACACTAGCGCGTCAGTGCAAGACCGCTATAGTGTTATACGTAATAAACGAGTTCCTAATATGTAAAAAAAAAAGTAAAGTTCCCCTTTCAGACCTTGTGGTCTATAGGGCAGATGATGTAAAGGTCATATGATTCTGTGGCCTACGGTTAATGAGGGTGTCATGTGGCCAGCACAACGACCAACCGCCTTTACTTTTCCCCAACGAAGTCAGGTACCCATTAGAGCTGGGTGGACTCAAGGGCGCCCAAAAATCCCGAAATAAAAATCCCAGTCTTCACCAGGATTCGAACCCGGGACCTCCAGTACGGAAGCCAAGCGCTTTACCGCTCAGCCACCACGCCCTCTTCCTAATATGTCTTCCCTCTAAAACACTAGTTTGTTATTTGTGTAATACAAATATTCTACATGGTGTCAGAAGTGAACTTAAAAAGCTGTCCAGACAAAGATTTTTAGTAATCTAATAATGGCTTCTTTTTATTTTGAGCAACCAATCTTGAATTGGAATGCTAAAGATCTGTATCAAGAGTTTTTAAGATTCCAACAGCAGGTGAGCTTTTGTTTCAAAGGACCGTTAGCTGGTGCCGATAGTAAACAAAAAGCCGGATGGCTGGGAATGTGGATATGTCAACAAGGCCGTGAAGTTTACAAAACTCTAAATATTACTGATAGTGAAGAGGGAGATCCGCAATTGCTATTAAAGAAAATAGAAGACTACATAAGGCCAAGACAAAATAAAAGAGTGTCTAGATTTAGAGCACATCAGAGAAAGCAGTTAGAAGGAGAAAGTTTTGATAACTTTGTGAAAGACCTAAAGCTTCTCATTATGGACTGTGAGTATGACATCCAGATGATATTCTTATTGATTTGATCATTAGTGGGGTCATACACGAAAAGGTACAATTAAGACTACTTGATCTGGGACAGAAGTTGACCCTTAGCAAGGCTATAGAAATAGGACAACAATACGAGATGTCGCAAAGCCAAGTGAAAATGTTTAGGGACCAAGAAGTTCTAGCAATCAAGAGACAGTCAAACAATTAATGTACTGAGGCAGAAGTCCAATGTTAAAGACAACTCATATAAATTTTGTAGTAAATGCGGCAAGAACCACGAAAAGGGAAAATGTCCAGCAGTAGGAACCACGTGCAATTTCTGCAAAAAGAAGAACCACTGGTATCGAATGTGCAGAAAAAGACGCAATGTTAATCTAGTAGAAGATGACAGCCACAGTGATAAAAATATTGTAGGCTACCTATTAGCACTGCAAGTAGCCAGTCTAAGAAGGGTAAGTCGAGAACATCAGTGTCATTGAAGACAGGTGGACTGTAAAACTGGTCGTACATGGAAAGACATTAGTTTTCAGAATCGACCATAAGAAGTCCCTCTATAATATTCTGTCCATACATCCGAATAATAAGAACTAGCAAGTCATCATAATAAAACTCGATTTGAGTGAGGGCTTGATTCGAGAGGCTCCAATCCTCTCTTGCAAAAGCCATGGACAGAAACCCTGCTGTCTTGCGTAGTGCAAAAAAGTCACCATTTCATACAAGTCGAGAATGGTTGGTTTCACAGACATATCGAGACAGAGATCAGCAAGTCTGGGGCAGCCAAACAGAATATGAGGCACGGTATCCTCTTCTTCCCCGCAGCGGGGGCACCGTGAATTGAATTTTGGCCATAGCCGTGAGAAATATGAGCCAACAGGACAACGGGCTGTCCTGCACTGTGCTATAATAGCTTGCTCAGGCCTGGATAGCCTCCACCACGGAGAAATGCGGTCAGGGCGCCCCATGCGCTCCCAGACTCCACGGGCTAGTTGGGACTTGTCCCAGCACTCAAACCACTTTTTTTATTTCTGTTTTTTTTTTTAAATTATAGCCAGAGCATGATGAAAACTTACAGCCTGTTCAGTGGGTGGAATGTGCCCTCCCTGGTGGGCCAGGTAGTCTGCAATAGTGTTGCCTGTTCTACAGGCTTTGCAAAGCTCCGTACCATGCCCCCCCCCCCAATATCGACACTGTTATCAGGGACTTCACAAAAAATTAAAAAAAAACGCTATGACATCCCTGTAATAATGCATTGGGTAAGCCCTACCGAGTCACATTGGTGTGACTGGCAACTGGCAACAAGCAAGTAGATTCTAGATCTATTTTCTAAAATTATTTTTAATTTCTTCATTAAATCTCTCAATATGACAACATAAATACACCACTATTAGAGGTGAGGAGGTAACTGTATCTCTCAATATGACAACATAAATACACCACATATAGAGGTGAGGAGGTAACTGTATCTCTCAATATGACAACATAAATACATTACATATAGAGGTGAGGAGGGAATTTCATGAAGAATTATGTAACCAGTACTGTAAATAAGTGCAATAAATAAGTCAAACAATTTGTAAACTGTTTGTAATTTATTTAATATTCCTCTCTATAGCACCGTGATTGCTCATAACATTTATAAAGTTAAACTAATACATTTAGCATGCACTACATAGAACTGCAGATTATTTAACATTGAAGACAAAACCCCACCAAGAAAAGGTTTCCATGTTCAAAAAATAGAAATATATGATCTATAACAAAAAAGAACAAGCTAGAAAAATACTTTCTTTCCTAACTGAAACATTAAAAATCAGATGAAATATTACTTGAATACAAGTATTTTTTCCCATTTGTAAGACCACATCACAAATGAAGAGATTATCAAAAAAGGATTACTACAGCAAGTGGACCCCATGATGACCTGTGTAATGTACTCAATTCATAATTATAGTTAGTTAGCGACGCACCATAGAAGACGCATAGTGAACGGGACTAGTGACGTTTGGGATATGTTGCGGTAGAGACTTAGAAAATCAGTTAGCGCTAGGTTCTCGTAGGGTGTAGACATAGTTTATCATAGTAGTAGTTATTCGACATTTGACTGTGGCCTAGTTCGTAATTAAATACTATTTCAATTGTTAACCAGCATTTCTTGATTCTGTTCTGGTTTGGAAATCGATGTTGTGTTTCTGTTTTCGTGTCAGTATTGGATAGTTAACTGCATCGAAATACACCCGGACAATAATACTCAAACGCCTGCAGAGTAATTTATAGTTGACTACAGTACAACCTGAAGACAGCCAAACGATAACATCACACCTGCTAATAACTGTAAAAAAAAATACAAACTAAAACTCTATGGCTATATTATAAGGTCCTCAGGGCTCACAAAGACCTTTCTCATGGAATGGTACAGGGAAAAGATAAAGAGACAGAGAAAGCAATGGGAAGGCAATATAAAAGAATGGAATTAAAAGAGATTCTATCCAAGGAATAGAGAAAGATGTTCAACAGATCTTGTGTGGTGCCCTAAGAAAGGGATGGGTGAAGGTGAGATGGTGAAGACAGCATATCAAAGAAAAACTTTCTATTTGTGTAATTATTTGTCCAGTTGGATGAAAAGGAGACTTTTTTTTTTGTTTAGCACCATAATAACTGATAATATTGTGTTAATCTGTTTCACTGTGCATCAAGTGACTTGAATATAGAGAAAGTATATAACTAATGATGTATCTCATAAATCTTCTGTTAATTAATTAGGTTCTTCAACATCTTTGTTATTTATACTCCAATTTAATGTTTCTTGAAAAAAATTGGCAAAAAAAAAAAAGTAACATTGGTCTTATAATAACAGTACCAGTGTGAATTTCAAATTCTCAAAAAGAAGAATCATCTTAGGCTCTTAAAGCAAAGAAACTCTCATGCCTGTTTGCCTTTTCAGGCAGGATTGGGCAAAGGAAGTACAATCTGAGATCATATGTCAGAGTTGTGACAGTCTATTACTATTTGATCAATAAAACATGAAACTAAAAAGATCTATAAGATGCATTACAAATGTGTTGTCCATTTTTTCAATAAACCTATGAAAAAGGGTCTGAAAACTAATCTGAAAACTTTTTATTTTGCCACTTCATAAATAAAATAAAATATTCTCTAATTAATTACTTAAACATAAATGCTGGACTGACTAGATAAAAACTACAATATTTTGTTAAAAGAATCATAAAATTTTTGTTAAACATTTCTTATCAAAATCTATCATTATTTAAAAGAATATATATTGTCTTATCTTACAAATGACTAACATTCCTATATATAAAAAAGTTCCAAAATAATTACATCCTCTATTGCACCTACGAAAACAACATTTAAAAATATTTTTTTTTTTAAATATAGAATTTAAAGTATTTTAAAGCTTTCGTACATAAAATTTTCATTGACAAATAAGTAAAATTAAAAATAATTCTGATAGAATAACAGTTTTGAAAAAAAAATTTTTTGTTTGAAAACAATGAAGTGAAAATGATTGACATTTAACTAAATTTAATCAGTGAAATAAGAATGAAAATTAAAGATGAAAAGAACGGATTTCAAGCTAGGTCACACATGTGTGAGAATAAAGATGGTCAGCTTATTACAGAAAACAGCAGGGTCATTGAGAGATGGGCTGAATACTTTGAGGAGATTCTAAATACCACTGAAGATGGAGACAATGGAGAATATGAACTGCCATACGGAGGACCAGATCCCTTAGTGAACCCACCAACACTCATTGAAACATCAGAAATAATAAAGACCATGAAGAATCACAAAGCACCAGGAGAGGACCAAATTACAGCAGAACTAATTAAATTTGGAGGGAAAGACTTACATTCCCAAATACACAGACTAATATCAAGAATTTGGGAAGAAGAAGTAATACCAACAGAATGGGAAACTGCTCTTATAACCCCAATACACAAAAAAGGATCCAAGCTTAAGTGCAGTAATTACAGAGGAATATCTCTACTAAATGTAACTTATAAGATCCTATCTAGGCTTATAACAAAGAGGCTTGGAAAATATTCAGAAGAAATCTTAGGTGACTACCAATGTGGTTTCAGACCCAATAAATCCACAACTGATCACATCTTCACACTAAGATGTATACTAGAAAAATGCCATGAATACAACATACCAATCCACCAACTCTATGTAGACTATAAAATGGCCTATGACAGTATCAGAAGGAAATATTTATATGACACCCTACAGGATTTTGGAATACCTAACAAGCTGACAAGACTTATACATATGACATTAAACAACACAAAAAGTAAAGTCGTAATACAAGGAGAACACTCACGGGAATTTAGGATTAAACGAGGATTAAGACAAGGTGACTCACTTTCCTGCATGCTTTTCAATCTGACACTGGAGAGAGTTATAAGAAATGTACATATAAACACAAAGGGAACTATTACTAACTACTTCAGGAGAGAAAAAACGGGTCCGCAACCAACCGGGACAATATACAGCCAACCTCTACAATACCTTGCTTATGCCGATGACATTGCCTTATTGGGTAAAGAAACCTCTGACATCGCTAGAGCCTTCACACAACTAGAAGAAGCATCTCGACCAGCAGGACTTGAGGTCAATGACAGTAAAACCAAGTACATCTCAATGACAAGAAACAATCAAACAGAGGAACCATATATAAAAATCAAAGACCACAAATTTGAAAATGTCCAAACTTTCAAATATCTAGGAAGTACAATTGATTTCAAAAACGACCTACTAACAGAAATAAAAGAAAGATTAGCAGGAGGCAACAGAGCATTTTATAGCACCCATCATTTACTCAAGAGCAAAACAATTTCAAGGAAAACCAAGAAAATAATATACAAAACCATCATAAGGCCAGCAGTAATGTATGGAAGTGAGACCTGGACACTGACCAAGACATCTGAAAATTTACTCAATACTTGGGAACGGAAAATCCTCAGGAAAATCTATGGTGCCATACAGGATGAAACAGGGTGGAGGACACGCACCAACCATGAGATTTATCAACTATATGAGGACCCACCAATAGTGACTGAAATAAAGAAGAACAGACTACGTTGGGCAGGACACCTTGAAAGAATGCCAGACAACAGGGGAGCGAAGATTGTATACCGACAAAAACCAAAAGGCAGGCGACCCAAGGGCAGACCCCGAATGCGTTGGATTGATGATGTGGAGGCAGATCTGCAACAGCTTGGGGTTAGGGCATGGAGACGAAAGGCCCAGGAGAGATCCGAATGGAAGAATGTGTGCAAGCAGGCCAGAGCCCTCCAAGGGCTGTAGCGCCACTGGGATGGATGGATGGATGGATGGAAATAAGAATGAAAAATATTTCAAAAGATTATTGGAATAATGATATATTACTAATGAGTTAAATATAGTTAACTTAATTTAGTCAGTGAAATAAGAATGAAAAATATTTCAAAAGATTATTGGAATAATATATATTACTAATGAGTTAAATATAGTTAGAAATTTTATTATTAAATAGTTACAGAGAAGGCACTAAATAATTCTGAAGCAATAAATACAGAAATTGAAAACCTTGTAAACTTAAAACAAAACAAAAAATTATTTTTATTTTAGAAAAAAAAAATGTTGAAAAAAATGTCACTGAATTGTGAGTATTTGCAAAAAATTATTTTTATACTAAATTAAATAGTAAAACTAATTAATCAAAAAAATAATTTAATTATTGATTGCATGTATATGAATTATTAAAAACCTCTAAATGTAATAATAAAAGAGTATATACTTAAATTTTTTTTCAATATAAAAAAAAGTAAATAAAAAACCACAGTGATGCATACATAAAAGAAAAACTTAAAAACAAAAAAAAAAACATTTCACAATAGTGGATTTAAGTATCAGAATATCACATAGAAATGAATTTTGAATTAAACAAGTATGAACATTTTGAAAGTTATTGGAATGGTATATTAGATTAACACCAATGTAAAACAACAAATTGAAAAGTAATGCAGCATGAATTATTGTTATAACATTGGTTATAGTTATAGAAGTGTAACAATTATTGATGCTGAAACAATGTTCCTTAATGCCTAATAATAAACAAATAATGAATATCTATTAAACAACAACAAAAAAAAATGTCTTTAAAATATTTATAAGTTTTAAGTCATTTCTAATGTTTCTCAATGTATACTATTTAAATGGACATTACATATAATGTTTGCATATTTAAAAAACTATATGAATGCTGAGGCCATGAACTTTTTTTATTGCACAGTCAATTTTACTATTGATAAAAGCCATAAAGATAGATGATAATGTAGGACAGTGGTGAAGCAAACAAAAGTCCATGGAGGTGGTCATATGAATTCAAATATAGTAAGAAAATAATTAAAAGAAGTGATTGTGTAAGAATAATTGTAAACAAAACATTGAGAATAATTGTTGTTGCTAATTAAAAGATTTTAAACAGTGAAGATGACCTAGAGTTTTTATTTTTACCTAAGAAAATGTGTCTTTAAAAAAAAAACTAATCCATTCTGTAATAACAGTGCAATGAATACATTTTTATAAATTACTACATTAAAAGTGTATATAATGTAATACAGTAAATTCTTATAAATAAATAAATAGTTGAATTCTTCAACACTGCAAAAGGTGCCACAATTTCCTTTCACAAAATGCTTCAAAGCTTGCAAATCAAGGTTTGCTTACACTCATACTGCTGTCCAGCTTCAAGTGTGATAGGAACAAGAACTTTCCCTGGCTCCACACATATCATCTGTGTGTAACCATCATCATCAAAGTCTGACATCTCTTTAGCTTTCTCCTCCCATGGATTCCAAACAACTGCAAGGAAAGTGCTACAATTAATATTCTCAAATGAACACACACAATATTTTGGTTAGCAATATTAAATAACATTTAACTTAGATGTGACTTCATTAAAATACTTTAGTTCATATGCAAACATAATTTGTGATAAAAATAAAGAAGTACTACTCACCTATATCTGGAAAGTTAAAAGTGACAAGTTCAATGTTTCTCGCAGGTTCTGGGCCACTCACAATGTTTAGTCGTTTAGGAGCATCTTTGTAAACTCTAGAAACATAGAAAGCAAAGTTTAAATGTTAAAATAGTTATGGAAACAACACAACTAAATAGGCTTGGTAAAACAACACCACTAAATAGGATTGGTAGAACAACACAACATTCTAAAAGTTGTTCATTTAAAATGTAAGAAAAACAATATATTGTTACGAATCTCACTATCCAGGCTCTCTGCAAACTGCACCATACACCACCAACTGAAAGAACTTGACAACTCCGGGCTCCAAAGTAAAGTAAAAGTTTAATGTCAATAAAGAACAGCCAATATTGTACAATTGGCAGCACGAAACACAGACTGTACAATTATCTCTCCGATAGCACCGTATCGCCGTATCAACTCTTGCACTGGTCTCTCCGTCTCGTTCTGGGCTTGCACTGGGTTCAACAGTTCAGGAATGACTTTGCACACTCGGGCTCGATGTGCCGGACTCGATCATAGACCAAGATCAAGACGCCAGCCGCCTCAACTGTACTTGACAGTACTCCGCACTGAAACGTCGTAATGCTCCGTACAGAACCACACCGCTGAACTGTGCTGTAGTCGACCATGCTCTGAACCTTCTGTCGTGAACTCCTTTCTGAACCCTCTTGACTGCGACACCTCCGCTCTTTATATAGGGTCCCAGCTGGCCTTCTCGAACAGGACAGAACGCCCCTCGACATTTCTAGGTGGTCAGATGACTATAATTCTCGTGGCGCTCCTGAGCTGTGTTCACGCCGCGGAACTCTCCTGAAACTTCTTGTTGAGACGCGTCGCGGCTGATCATAGTAACTCGTCACGCTTGACCGCCCGTCTGGCCTGGGGCGATTTGCGTCGGCTGACTACACACACCGCTACTCCCCCATCTGTGCCTCTAACAGGTTTATAACAATATGTTGATCTCTAAGTAAAAAAAGGAATATTTACCTGTCATAATTTTTGCACACAGAAACAAACTCTCTTGATTCCCTTTTTTCTTTTCCATTCTTCAGCTTTGAAAAAAAGAGTTAAGAAAGTTATTCATACATAAGCTAATTTGAAAGTATAAATGTTCATAGATTAACATCATACTTTAACAAAGGCAGAATAAGTTATTAATATTACCTTATCAACATAAGTTAATCCCTGAAGTCCTTCAATGCGTAAATGTTTTATGTCTGCGACCCTCAAGTATGTATGAAGCAGGCACGTAAATCCTAAGCTTTTCACATCTAAATGCAAAATAGTCCACATTTGTTTATTTGGTAAATATGTTAATTTAAAAATGAAAACAAGAAAAAAAAAAGAATTTTGATACTCCACCTTTATTGTGAACAACCAAAGTTGACATCAATGAAGTGGCAGTTAATACTACAGTATAGACTAGTCTAAATCTGAAATAAAATAAAGAAAAAAAAATTAATATATATATTATATATATATATATATATTGATGTTAAAAGAAAAAGAATACAGATTTTGAAGTGGTAATCGTTTAATTTTGTTAAACAAAAAAATAATAAAACAAACTCTGTCCTAGGTATATATAGATTTGGAATACTAATAATACAGATATGAACCCTGCTGTAGCGTATGTTTAATGTCCCTCCCACAAATATAAAAAAGACAAAATTTACATAATTGTATCTCTATTAAAGAACACAGCTTTTTAAAAATAATTGGCTAAACCTGTTTTCAAAAAATGATATTGACATGAATATGTCATCTGAACACTCTACTTTTATTTTCATGGCAAAATTAAAACATACTTGTAATTCCACATAGCCAAAGTTTCCTCATCAGCTTCAAGCATAAAAAGAACAATAACATCACCATTTGCATCCTAGGGATAAAATATTTTAAGAATTAAACAGTAACAAAAATATTTTCCTTCTTCAGAATGCACAAAAGCACAAGTGAGTAAAAGAAGCCCCACAGACCAGTAGCATTAAAAATTAGTGAATTCATATATAAAACATTGTTTGCTGAAAGGTGTACCTTTTATCTTACCAAATTTTGTATCTAATCACACAAGCATTTTTTTTTCTTTCGATAATCATATTAATGTAATTATGAATTTCCAACATCTTAAAATCGTAAAAAGTAGAACATGAAAACATGAAGAAATACCTTTCGAGGTGGTACTGCAATACTCCATCTTTTTATTCTAGCAAAACCATGTTGAGGGCCCAAAGGCCATGGTCCAAAATTAGCTGTAAAATTCAAACAACAACATAATTCAAATTTAATTTTTTAAAGTATTTTTCAAAGCAAGTTTAAAGAATTTTATCACTTTTAATGTTGAAATTAATTTGTATCCATTCATAACAAAACTGATATGTAAGAAAAACCTACGAAAAACAACAGGAATGCCTCCTCTGATAGCTTTTTTATTATCAAACACTGAAGACTGGCTTAAAAAAAAGGTATAAGATAACATTAATATAAACATAAATATAAAAATTTGTATATAATATGTGCACTTTTGTTGAAAGAAAAAATTTAAACCAAATGTTAAAAAAAAACAAGGACCTGTAGAAAGTTAGAAATTAAATCACAAAGTAAAAAAAATATCTTGGCATTCAAAACATCTATAAAGTAAATTTTAATAGTAAAGTTTAAAATGCCTAGCACTTAGGTGGCAAGCACCATTACTTAAAACCATTTTCTGAAAAGAACCCCTTCACTTTTGTAAATTGTTTTTATCTAATTTCTGTCAGATTTAAAAATGTATTGACAATTTTTATTTGAATATTCATTAGAACAATAATATAAAGACTAAATAATTTTACTGGTTGACATATATTTTTAGAGCATTCATTCTGCTGGCAAGTGTAGTACAAATCTGAGCTAGGGGTGTATCATATATTTTTAGAGCATTCATTCTGCTGGCAAGTGTAGTACAAATCTGAGCTAGGGGTGTATCACAGTAAAAAAAAACTTTTTTTTTTAAAGATTGAATCATTTCATTGGTCCAAACAATTGGAAATTCTTTCTGACTACAAACGTCCACCCCAACATTACTATTATAACATTAACAATATAGAAGAAAACACAAACAACATTCACATATGAACAGACACACACAAAAAGTGCTTTATGAATTAGGCTTCTATATACTTCTCAGTGAAATAACCTTCAAACACCCTGACTGAAAGTGGAATAATGGAGTTTTAAAATATTTCTGTTCTAGCCTCAATGGAAAAGAGAAATATGATGTAACTGTGGTGTCATGGTTTTCAAATTATCTTTAAGAATCTTATGTTTTGGAAAAGCATCTTTCATGAAATAGTTTCTCTTTTAATATTTACAATGAACCTATGTAAAACAAGATGTCTTGCAACATAAATTGACCTACTTTAAAATATAATATATATACTAAATTCAGGCTTTCTATATTTTTATTAATAGGTCACCTTCCTAAACAAAAATAAAATTAGCTCTAGTTCTCTACCTCATGTACAAATTCTCAACCCCATGACACTTCCATGAAAGTACTGTAGCACCTTTGGAGTAAAAGACAAATGAATAAATAATAAATAATTTAATTAAATTAATGAATGAATGAATAAATTGTATATATATAGAAAGAGATTATAGATAAACACAGTTCAGAAGCAAGTTGAATTATTGTTGATACTTGAACACTAGTCAAAAGTACATGAGTAAAAAAAAAGTGTAGTGTAGGTATTAGTCAAATCAATGAAATTAAAATGGCTTTCTTTGTTCTCCTTATATTTCTTATGACAGATATGAGAATGAAAGCCACACTATGACTCTAGGTAGAAATGATCTGCAAGTTTCTGTTGCACAGCATGAAAGAAGGATTTTCCTACAAGAATGAAAAAAAAAAGAAAATTCCACTTAAGTGCTTTCAGTCATTTCTATTGTATTTCTTATAAAGATATTTGCATCCTGCGTGTCCTGTGGCTGGGTTCAAGATTTAGAATTGCAAGTTAAATACTTTTACTGACCTCAGTCCAGTATTTAGTGGAGTAATTCCATGCTTTCAGACTATATGGATACCAGGTAGCTATAAGTAGCCTAAACTTTGTATGCATTCATTGTTGCTTTGTTAACAGGTGATAGTATAGTTGTTTTGGTCTTTGTATAATTATTTTCGCAAAGGTAGCTAGGGAAATCTTCTGTAGAGTGGATTTGAGGTGCTTCCATCTTTTCATGTGTATTTCTGTAATTGCACTTTCACAAGTAATCTAACTAGCATCACATTGGCATTCTATGTTTGCTTGGTTTGGCAATGATAAATCTTTTTTGGACAGTAATTTAATCTTACAGCATACAAAGAAATGATTTGTATTACAATCTGTATAATAATGGTTTACTGGAAATAGTCATTTTCTGTCTATCACAGTCAATGTTAGAAACATTACACAAATTATTTATTGTTTAAATTTTAGGACATAATTTTTTTTTTTTTGAAGTAACGTCTGTAAAATAAGATTTATAAATAAGTTAATATTCTGAATTTTGACATTTTTGTCACACTAGCTAACTAGCATGTGTAGAATCTATGGATTTTAAATGAGACTACTGCTTGTTTAAACACAAGAGGGCTATATAGATCATATTATATAAATATAGGATAGATCTTGTTATTCCTACTCCTTGGCCTTAACTAGAATACATCTGTTTATAGTTTATATTATAATATTTATATATGGCTCCTTTTGTCTCGAAAGGCAGTACAGATGAGTCACTGGTCCTGGTTTAGTCTTGAGACGGGGCAGAGTGGTTAATCAAGCCAATTCTAGAGTGGCAGACTTTGCCACAATTCATGCACATGTATGCATCAGATTCAGGGCTAACGCTTTATCTAACAGACAGAGCAGCTTTCTTTTTTTCCCTCTTGATCAAGGCCGCCTCAATTTTCTTTTGTTCTCAGCGAGGGTTGTCCCAGCATGCACAGTCCGTCTCCATGCACTTCGGTCCTTGGCTATGTTTTCCCACATATTTTCGTTGATGCCTGCAGCTCTCATGTCTCGCTTGCAGACATCTCTATATATGTTAGTTAATATACAATATTATACTAATGTCTACTATATATAATTAAATAATATATAGATCTAGAATAGAATCTTAGTCTAACTAGTCTAAGTCTAGACTTCTATAGACTCAACAAGTCCAAGAGAAATCTAGACTCTTATTCACTATCTATTGTTTTATATAAATCTAGATATTAGTATCTAGATAAGATATATCATTTTTATAATATTCATTTTTTTTGTTATATCAAGGAAACGTCTAGACAACAAAAGAAAGCTGTAAAACTGACCCTGGACGCTGATCTACAGGATTACTGACTCTAGTCTGTTTAGCAACTTAGCAAGTCTCTAAACACTAAAAGTCTAAAGAGAAGAGATTGAAAATTCTTAAATTTTTTAAATTTACCATGAAGATGGATGACAGCAGTTGTTCCTTCGCCTCTATCCAATACTATTATATCACCTGCGGGATGATATTTAGGATCCTGATTATCCATTCTAGCAAGAGTTAGGCTAGATCTACTAATTAGATCTAGATTAGATCTACCGACTTTAGAGTTTAGATATCAAATGTTAAGATCCTAGACTCTACTAACTCTAGATCTAGCTATCGAATGAGAATTTACGTCACTCATACTCACTGTATGAAAATCTGATGTTTGTTTGTAAACTTATGCTGCCAACTGCGATTATTTCTATGAATGATGTCACTAATGTATAATTTGTTAGAATATATATGCGTTTAATAGTAATAATAATTTTCGTATCAACCGATCACTTATTATATTGAGAAAGGCGTATTTTGACAGGCAAAACGGTAAATTTTAATTGTCCTGATCTGCTGTTTATTGACAAAAAAAAAAAGAAAAACGCTAGAATCATTGACATCACCGAACTACTATCCCATAATATAAAGAAAACCGAAATGGAAAATCAAAATATGGAAACTAATTTGGAGATTGATAAAGCGGTTATGGAAGTTGTCTAAAATAATATATCCTGCTGTTATATCAACTGAGGGGATAATGACATCTCATTTCTACCTGTGGTCCCTCCTGTGGCAAAGGCCCCCACACCGAATCAGTAACCCCATTGACAACGAACAAAATGCTGGAAATTACTTCCTTAGAGCACGTGAGAGGAGGCGAGCAGTGAATTTTAAGGTCGTCTTGTCCCCGTACAAAAACAGCCTCTGTGTCGGACATGTACAAGTTATCTCTCTTCACCTTGTCCCAAACGTCTTTCGTGCAGAGAGCGGCATTCGTGCAGAATGTGCTCTATTGTCCCATCGTCTTCCATGCAATGGCGGCACCGGGTATCGAAGTTTTCTCTCCACCGTCCAAAGTACGCGCCTATTGGACAGTGCCCGATTCGAAACTGTGCTAGAATCGCTTGCTCCGCACGAGTCAATCGCGCCACCATGCATCCTTCTTGTCTGGTCTACTCATTGCACTGTGTAGCTCACGTCCCTTGTCGGAAGAATCCCAGCCATCGTACCAAAGAGCCAAAAAGCGTTTGTGGGCCAGGGCCCGTACACTTTGATAACTATACAATTCATCACGCTCGAGTGCATTTGCGGCCGCGGTTTTTGCGAGGTGGTCTGCCAAATCGTGGCAGGCCATACCACAATGGGCGGGCATCCATTGTAGAGTGATGCTCACACCGAATCGTTGGAGACGCCCTCCGACCCTTCTGACACCGTCGTCATGCCTCTCTAGGACCTCAAGAGCGGACATCGAGTCCGTGTACAAGACTACGTCACTCGGTGGCGCAGTCCCGTTGCGTACCTTCGTCTCCACCCAAACGAGTGCCTGAAGCATCGCTTCCAGTTCTGGGCGAGTCTCTCAAACTTTGACAATATATATAACTGGAGAATGGAGAAACCACTTCTAATCCGAAAATTTAATTATGTGCTCATTATATAGTTCTAAATGGTTTTCGTAGGCCTACAAGGCGATTTGAATAGCATTTTTTTTCTTATTTATTCTTCAAAAATAAATCAATAAATCTACATAAGTGTTTGCAATAGTGGTACTCGTTTAATCTATAAAGAGCTGAAACTAATAATGCAAGTGGCTTAGTAGGAGCGAGACAAAGAGACTCGATCTATTACAAATACCGCATGATACACATTTGAAACCTAGGACAGACATAGACGGCGAGAAGTGAATCTAAATTAATCAGAGGCGGACAATTTTTAATGGATGTGGCAAAATATGTGTTCTGTATAATTATTGTAGACAATCAAACATAACAGAGACTTCGTGTTGGTAAAAGTAGACATTGATTTTAAGAGACACATTTTTATAGGTCACATCCTTTCAAGTACTTTTCGCAAAAAACATTCACAACAAATAATGACCTAATAAACTATTTAATAAAGGCCTAATAAATAGTAACACAATTAACACAATAATTTAATTAGATCGCAGCTGGGACGGCGTAACCATCATTAATCTTTGGGCTCAAAAACAAGCCTTTTATAATGCATAGAGTGGGTGTATTTACTAATTATTTAATTTACTGATGAAGCTTTTAATAAAAAAGCTGGATTAAGTCAAAAAGGTTGATTTAGTAGTGCTGTGGGCTAATGTCATGTTCAACTCCACTGCTATTTCATTAACTAGGCCTACCGGTACTATACACATTACTGGGAGGTCTGACTAGATCTAGTAGTCCTCTTTAATTTAAACGTCGCTATTTATTTATCTATCTATACGACTAAACATTTTTCTACGCTGTAGCCATATTTGTTCTTCAGAACTTCTTGTTAGCCTATTCTACTACGTCATTGGTCTGTCTTACTACGTCACTACTTTTCCGTCGCTAAAAACCATACACAATATATTTGCCTACCGAAACCACCATACTTTCTAAACTAGTAGGCCTACATAACAGTACGCTATTATAATGATATTGACATTCATTTTAACAACGATCTTTTTTTTAACAATGATCTCTTTCCAGCCCCACCTTTTTTTTCTATTTAAAATTTAGTTAAAAATTCCTGTCTTCTATATAATTCTAGTAATAGAAACCCTTGTGAAAGTTAATTTTACATTTTGCTATCATCATCAGTACCGTCATCATGAGTACTTTCATCTTTGGCTGCAACGTTTGTTTGGGCCTTACAGATTTAGGCCTCAGTCTTGCCATGGGCTCTCCAATTTGTCTTTATCTAAACACCCACAATGTGTTCTCTAAGCAAGCAGAGTCTGGTCTTGAAATGATTCTAGGTTTACATTTTCATCATGTGCTTATGACAAGTGCATACCTGCCTACCTAAAAAAGTCCAAATGTGTATTCCTGAGGGTCAAAATGTGTATTTTGGGACCTCAATGTGTAACACACACGCGAACGACTTTTTTTTTACCGTATAAACCGAAATGATATTAAAATTATATATATATTGTTGTATCCCTGCCTTGCACCAGAACTTGTGGTGCGCCCGAGCGCACTAGTGAACAGGGAGACAGGAAAGACAATTGGGATAGATCCGGCTGCAGTGTTATGGTCTATTGTTGTTATGATTCGAGAACGTCCTATGAACTGTAATGAACTGTGTGGAAGACCAAGGGCGGCACTGGGAATGTGTCGGTGGTCTGCAGTGGTAGTTTAGAGGCAAGTAGGACATTCTGGGACTTGATAGCTGAAGTCCATGCCTGTTAGTTTATAGTGTTAATAAAGCCTAGTTTATTGTTATCAACTGCCTTTCGTTGAGTTGCCTACTTTAGAAGTTATTACATTGGTATCAGAAGTGGGATTTAGGCAGCTCAACGAAAGAATGTCAACGTTTAGGAGGCTGAATGAACTTAGCCGTAAACAGTTAAGAGAGGAGCTCTATGCCAGGGAGCTGAGAATCTTCTGTGCCGAAGAAAAGATGAGAGCCAGTCTTCGCCAGAACCTGGTTGATGAAGGAGAGGATCCCGAGACCTACCTGTTTGAGATAGAACCAGATATCACAGATCAGTTGATTTCGTTCCAGGTAGAGTTGGGTACGAAACTGAACGAAGTCAAAGAGAAGTTCTGTACCATGATTAAAAAGATAGGTACCATTACGTCAGTGAAAAAGAACGATGAATTGTTTGATACCGGGATGAAAAAGACCGATGACCAGATAGCTACCATGTCGACAGGGATAAACAATCCGTTACTCATCGGAGACGACGTTGATGGTAGCGTTGTCTATGACCGTAATAGCGAGTCGTGCAAGCTTGGCTCCTACGACAAGAATTCTAACATTTGTGTTGACGGCGCTGAGCACAGATCTGATCATGCCATCGTGACTCCTGTCTACACTCAGACGTTCAACAGGAACTGTGCTGATGGGACCGTCGCCTCGAATGGAGAGTACGATCACCGGAAGACCCGCCAACAAGGTCTGGACCCGATCGGCGCATGTCCAGAGGCCATAACAAGCGAGAGGAGCCTTAAAAGTGGTCGAGAGAACCCAGCAAGAAGTGGTGCGGCGGCTGATGAACTTTTGCACCTGGAACGTTGTAAAGGTGTTTTACAGACAATTCTTCCTGAGACGGCTGAGGCTGGAAACAGAGTGGCTTCATGTGGGTCTACAGCTCTTTTACGAGCCTTCTTTAGGAAAGGTCTGATGAAGTGCAGTTCTGGATCAACTGCATTAACAACAAGAGCTGTCACTACAACTCTATGTGTCAGGTTGCTGACGCCATCGACAACTGTCAGGATGAAGAGTCAACGATCGCTACATCTTCTAGAGCGAAACTTGGTCGACTGGAGAAGGAGAAAGCGGCACCTGCAGAGAACAGTGTGGATGGCGCTTTGGGGAGCACGCTCCATGAAATCTGTGACTCCCACCGACCGACCTCCACCTGCACTGACCAACCGTGAACCTGTTTCTTTTCGGGACGAAAAGACTAAGGCGGGGGGTAATGTTGTATCCCTGCCTTGCACCAGAACTTGTGGTGCGCCCGAGCGCA
>JADKLZ010000003.1:23570626-23581829 GCA_021533235.1 Biomphalaria straminea
TATATATATATATATATATATATATAGGCCCTATATGCGTGTGTGTGTCTCGCCCATTTGTGTCATACATTGTAGAACATGCACAAAACTATGCATTTATCCAATCAATTATTGTTACTTGATTGTGAAAATAAAAAAAATATCTTGCCAACATCCCACCCAGAACAGAAACAATGTCATCAGCTGTGGTATGTCCACAGAAAAAGAAATAAAAGTTATTTTTCAATCAAGTAACAACTTGACTGTCATCCAGAAACCTAAAACAACCATTTTTTTTTCAAAACAATTAGTAAAAAACAAAGGTAAAGAACATTAGTAAAGAATGGTTGCTAATCCTTTTTTTTTTTTTTGATAAAAAAAAAATACTTAGAGATGCCTTCATACCTTCTCTGTGTTGAAAATGTACATTTTTAGTTGTATATCTTAGAGATGCTATAGAGTTATGGTGTGCCTTTAAGGTAATAATGTTTTATCTTATTAACTGTGCTTAAATCCCCCTCATAAGCAGGGCCTGTAATATACATGCCTATTTGTATGTTTAGTTGACATTTGCTTACTAAATAATGGCTTTTGGATGGGGGGGGGTATTAGACCTATTAGTGTTTTGTTTTTTCAAGCACAATTTTTTTCCCTGGCTTCTACAACCGAAATAACTCTGCGGACTTTTCACAGCTGTATGGAAATATTTTCGCTAAATCTACAGTAGATTTAAACTCTCGATCTTAGTCACTAAAATTCCCAAACTTTTTACCGCTGTGCAAATTATCCTCACTGAATCTAGCGTAAATCTGGACTCTAGATCTAAAATTAAGTCACTAAAATTCGCGGACTTTTCGCGGCTGTGTGAATTATCACGGAATATACTGTAAATCTAAACTGTAGATCTAAGTCACTAAATTCGCGGACTTTTCGCGGCGATAAGCGAATTATTTTCACTGAATATACAGTAGATCCTATAGTCTAGACCTAAGTCACTAAAATTCGCGGACTTTTCACGGCTGTGTGCTAAATATCACGGAATATACTGTAAATCTAAACTGTAGATCTAAGTCACTAAATTCGTGGACTTTTCCCCGCGCGGCGATGTGCGAATTATCTTCACTGAATATACAGTAGATCCCATAGACATAGTCTAGACCTAAGGCACTAAAATTTCGCAGACTTTTCATGGCTGTGTGCGAAATATCACGGAATATACTGTAAATCTAAGTCACAAAATTCGCGGACTTTTCGCGGCGATGTGCTAATTATCTTCACTGAATATAGACCTACAGTAGATCCCATAGTCTAGACCTAAGTCACCAAACTTTCGTGGACTTTTCACAGTTGTGTGCGAAATATCACGGAACATACTGTAAATCTAAACTGTAGATCTAAGTCACTAAATTCGCGGACTTTTCGCGGCTGTGTGCGAATTATCTTCACTAGATTCTAAATGTAGGGATCTGGCGTAAATCTAGAAACTAGCGTTTTTCTAGAGTAATCTAGACATTAGACTAGATTAGATGTATCAAGATCAATAAATTTACTAAAATTCAAGGCCAACTAGATCTATCTAGATCTAGATATTTACAGACTTTCTACGCGAACTCTTACAAGAAGATTTAGGTGAGGGAGGGTGAAATGCTTGCTTGAGCCAAGGCCATCGTTATAGTCACGAGGTCGCGCTTCACAAGTGGGTGAAAGGCGGTGTAGACGCGTCACTGGTCAGCTCATTAACACAGCCAGCCCGTAACGTCATGCGATAGAATGCCTAGTTACGCTTTGTTTTTTCCCCACACTTTTAGCAAGAAATAAGCAAAATTATGTTTAAAAAAAATATTGGGTAAAAATTTTTGGAGAGAGGACAAAATTTTAGGAGGATTATGGCAATTTTTAGGAGAATTTTAGGATTTTAGGAGACTTTTCATTTTTTAGGAGATTTTAGGAGTTTTTAGGAGCGCTACGAACCCTGATGTACTAGTCATTGCACTTTTTTTTATCTTTAACCTAAATCTAAAATAAAATCAATAAGCTAGATCAGATCTAGACTCTAAAATTTCATTCTAAGTCTAAGTGAGTAGTGAGTGTTACCGTGGATTGGCTACAAATAGGACTAACGTAGACCAAGATCTAGAATGTAGACTAGTTACTAGTAGAACTAGATTTTATAGATAACTAGATCTAGAGTATTCTAGAGAATTTCAATCTATCTTTAATAATCTTAGAGTTAAGAGTGTTAGACGGTAGCTAGGAATAGATCTACTGTATAATAAGTATTATAAGTAGATCTAGATCTATTCTAGTCTGCTATATGATATATATAGATCTAAATCTAGATTCTTAGATCTAGAGGTCTATATAAATCCATATTCTAGATCTAGCTAAAATACGATGTTTAGAATCAATAGCGCTTCGATATTTTTGATTAATACGGGAATTTTTTATTTGCATTCGACTTTTTTTAAGCTCCAAATTAATTAATTTCTAATGAAAATAAAGTCACGTTGGTGACTGATTGATACCAAACAGCCTCTCGCAATCGCTCTTGCGTGGTACCAACTCCCGCGTTCTTCATTTCATGACTAGATTTAATTGCTTCATTCCAATCAACGTATCTGGGCTCAATGTGTCCACCCTACCTTTTCTGTTGTTTTTTTCCCCCCAGGACGGCTAGGCGCGTGACCTCTAGGTCAAAGTTGCCGCTTAGCGTGACCTCCGTGGTACGAAATGCGTAACGCGACGTGTTGAATTCGTATTTGCGTACTCGCGGTCATTTTTGGGCGATTTTGCGTAACGAATACGCATTTTGCGTAACGGTAGGCAGGTATGCAAGTGATCATCCTCAGTAAAAGCTAGATTCTTTGCTCACCCAAGTCTTATTCTAAGTATTGCTTCCATGTCTGAGCATGAAATATGAACCAAGTGTTGTGCAGAGCAAAAACAAAAAAATTAGATTGAGAATACAAATTCTATATCAATAGGGTTTGTTGCTGCTATTTCGTTTCGTATCGTTTTTCAAAACTATTGGGCCGGAAGTGACTTTTTTTCCTATATAACTTTGCATTTTTCAGTTCTCTTTATAAATTAAACTGACATTATTATGATATAATAATAAGTGTGCCTGATAGAGAAAAAAATTATGCACAAAAATACGGGTGATTGAGATCAAACCAGATAGAGGCTATAAAAAGAAAAAGAGTTAAAAATAGCGCGGGAAAGTGCACATTTACAGTACTTTATTTGATGAGTATTTTACCCAAGATCTGTGTTGTTTTTTTAGTACTAGCTTATTTCAAGTACCCGGCATTTTTCGATACACAATTTCATGAAGAGAAAAAAATTTTTTTTTAATGATTTTAAACTTTAAATGATTTTATTCCTTTTAACTTCTTGTGTGAGTAAAGAGGCCAATCCTTTGTTTTTTCTCCATTATTTCTACTTGGCATCTGCAATCGAGGACTTTCTTTTAAAGGTTACTTTTCTTGTGGATCTATCCAGTGCCACTTTTTCCCAGCTGTTAGTGCCGACTTTGAAGAGCTTTATGTCGCGTTTGCATACACCAGTGTACCTTAGAAGTGGAAGACAAGCGGATCTCCTGCCTTCTGTTAAATCACCATAGGAATGTCTGTCACGGTCATGAGATCTTTATTCAAAAGAAGCATCTTCCAAGATCACTTGCACTGTAGCATATGATACCTTTTACTCAAGCTACCTTCAAAGATCTTCTTTGACCGTGACAACCCCTCATCATCATCATTTCTTTGGGTTCCTCATAGAACATATGACCTCAACAAAAACACGTCACTCTCCACAGTCTATTGCTAGTTGTTTTGTTTTTTTTATGGTTTCCCAGCTCTTTTCGATCTTCTCGGCTTTCTCTAGTATACTGCGTCGCCTGGATTCTGATTAAATCTACATCTACGTAATAAAAGAAGAAGTATTTCATTAATATTTTTTTAATGGCTAAAACGTGACTACTCAGAATTCAGAGGCACATCCCTGTGGGCGCCCATAATTGCCTCTTCCATAAAACTTTGTATTTAAAAAATAAATGTATCCAATGCTTGAGATCCTGCTTGTATACTTAGGCCCTATATAAATCGATCCGGTATCAATGTATTAAGTAGCAATAACCCCGCAATAACCCCGCAAAAAAAATGTAATGAAAGAAGATTGAGTTATACATATATTTTTGTGATGGTACGCACCGGTACTTGTACCGGCACCTTTTTTCAATGTCGGAAAAAAATTATTACTTTTATAGTATTTCAACGTTAATTGTTAATTTATTAGTAGTTGAAAGTTAGCAATCTATCATGAGTACCGGCACCTATTTTTTTTTAGTACAAAAAAAAAAAAAGAATTTTATATATGAATACAGTTTACTTTCAGCCGACTTTCTCTCTGTGGCATTTTACGTCTCGTGAGACAATGTTTTCCCTTTGCGACTTCTTGTGTGGCTAAAGAGGCCAATCCTTGATACACAGCTGCGGTTGCAGGTTGCCGAACTTCTGGCAAGCAGCAGATAGTTTGTAAACCAGGGTCTGGAGCTGAATATCAGAGTCAGCTACAATCTGCATCATCAGCATACAAGAGTTCCCTAATAAGTATCCTCCTAACCTTGGTTTTTGCCCGCCGACATTATTAACCGTATTACTAACAACATCTGTATGTGAAAGTCTCAATCATCTCGAGTCTTAGACAGTCATTATTTTAGACTAGATTTAAGTTAAGTCTAGACCTAGATCTAGTAGGCCTATTACTATAAAAAAAAAACAGTCATTAGAAATCATTAGCATTTTTTTATTAGGTCTAGGCATTGAAAAGTAAATTTATTATAAACTATAATAGATCTAAGTCTAAGTACTAACTTATTAAATAAGAAGAAATATTATAATGAATATTGTATAGATCTAGATTGACTAAATTATAGATAGATCTATAGATCTAGTTAAGTACATTAAGTTAAGTATAAATTATGGTAAATGTATTACGGTAGCCTAAATTATTAGATCTATGTCCTATGTCTATATATAATAATCTAATAATTAATCAACTTTAGTCTTTATTAATATCTATACTTTATTCTAATAAAAAATGACTATAGGAATAGCATAAGATAGAATCTATACTATTACTAGATCTATTCAAGTTTTATAGGGCCTATATGAATCTAGACTGGAATTAGATCATAGATCTAAATATAGGACTTTACTAACAGAGAAATGATATGTACAATTGCACAAGAAAAGAAACTGGGTTTTTCTAAACTCTAATACTTGGTATGCAATAGTAAAACAGTAACCACTAAATAAATCGAAACTCGAAATCAAAAACGTAAATTTATTGTAATATATATAGGTCTGTGGTTGAATTTTATATAGAAGATATATAGAAGAAATGACTTTTGTAATTTCCTTTACAGAAAAATTGGGCTATTCGCGTCTGACACATATATGTTCAGCAACAAACCCTATTGGCAGAACACTTGAAAAACAATCCCAGATCACTGACAGCTGCTAAAACTTACAATTGAAACTGGTAGACTAAGTTGGCATGAAGATAAATGTTTTTTGAAGTCTTCAAGTCAGTTGGTCTATGAAAAAAAAAAAGAAGAAAAAAAATGTAAATTAAGTCTTTATATGGATTTTATTGTTTCCAATTAAGCACAATTCTTTGAGTCCTTTTGAAGCTTAGTAACATGTACAATTACATTCATAATATGGGATTTCAATCACTAAAGAAATAAGCAAAGTTTGATAAAAAAAAAACAAAAAAAAACAACAATGAGATAATAACAATTGAACAAGTTCAACAATTCAAATACATTGTAACAACTAGTAACAAGAACTTTAATGTGTATGCCTACTTAGCAAATTAAACAGCTAAAACCTCAGTTATCACAGCTTAAATAACAATAATATATATATATATATATATTTATATATATATATATAATTAATAAAGAAATGTCAAAGCATGACCATCAATAATAATAATAAAAAAGACCTTCATTTTCGTTCTTTGAAAACATCAATAGATATAAACACCCTTTTGAATGCATACATCCATAATGTTTGACTAAAAAAAAATAAACGTTATTATTGTTACTAGGGCAAATCAAGCTGTAGGCTTCATATAAATTCTGGACAAGATTATTACTTAGGAAAAAGTAACACAAAATGAGATAAAAGGTTCAATGCTAAATTTGTACAAAGATTGATTAAAAATAATGGTAAGAAGAAAAGCTTGCCTAACCAGGTTTTATATTGAAGAACTATTGTAACAAAAAAACTGTGACAGGTGAATTGTTATGTAGATCATAAACTTTCTGTTTGAAAGAAAGGTGAGAGCAATAGAAAATAAGAATCATGAAATTTCTATGTTGATTATACACATTGTCCACTTAAATTTAATGCTATTATAACTTATCATAACCCAATCTTTTTTAAATACCCTTTTTTAAATTTTTAGTTGCCATAATTGGGCAAACTACAAGCTAGTATCTGTGAATGTTCTAAATATTAATTTGTGAAATATTTAGCTATAGGGGCTTACTATGACCCTGATCAGATACTGCACAGAGATATAAACCAACTAAAGCTAACGCAATATAAGAATGTAGGCTGAAAACAAACATCAGATAAAGACTAGCTTATACAATTCTCCTGATGTGGGCTACAGATAATGACATTTAAACACACCAAATAACAAAAGTAATATTTGTTTGAAAAACGGAACAAGGAAAAGTGTGAACCTTAAATTACCCCAATAAAAACTGATGTCATCCCTAACAACATTTTTTTGTTGAACTAAGTAAAAAAACAAATAGTTGCAACTTAGTAAATGTATTTCTAATAAAAGTTAGCCTAATCACATTTTCAAAACCATCAATACAAAACAAAGATAAGATTAAAACAAAAAAGATTTATTAGATAAAAGAAATAGAAGCTTGTTATTTTGATAATAAACATTTATTTAATGAAATGTTAGAATGTTGATACAAAATATCTCAAATATATGAAATATAATTTCTGTAGAGTATACAAATTCTATGTTGGAAACTATCTTGATTTTAGGTTAATAATACACTTGACATGTACTTTCATTTTAATCATTTAAATTTTTCTAAACATAATTTAGGTAATCACCAAAAAAACAACAACCTGATAAGATTTCTAAAAGGTACTTATCTTTTTAAAATAAAATCTACAAAGTGTGTAAAACAATCCTTATTGGTTATTAGTGAAATAATCTTTTAAAATTAGAAACCAGTGAAGTCTTAACAAAATTAGTAGACTGAAAAAAAAATATATTAATAAAAATTTCATCAAACAAATGAAAAATTATATAATCAAGTCTTTGAGAACTTAAAACTATACACATAGAAAAAAAATGTCTGCATAAGGTCAAAATGCTTTTTTTTTTTCCTTTCTTCAGGTATAAAAAAAAGAGAATATTAAACTGGAATGTTACAACAGCACAAGTCAGATCTGGTTGTGGCCCAAAAAAGAAATTAAGTACGGCATGTAGAAAGATATATATTTTTATTACAGAGGCTGTATGTAAGGACTACATAAAATGATGTAAAAATAGATGCATATGATTGTGTTTCAGATCTAGTAAGCACATTTTAACCCTCATTCCCCCTGTTTTCTTTCTATAAAAAGATTCATATTCTGTTAATGTAAATATAAATGTAAGTAAAAATAATTTATGATGCATAGACTTCTACATGAAACATCATTAAAAAAATTAATTACACATTAAAAAAAAATACTTTGTCATGGTAAAAAGCAATGTGTAAATTCAAACATTCTAAAAAGAATCTTTTAGCATGATTGCAAATTCAATTTGTATTACTCTATTGAATCAACAGGTATTTAGATGTCATCTTTATTACATCTAATTAGTTCATGATAGCATTTCACATTTGTAATAGTTATCCAAACTATGTACTGTACATGTACTATTTACAATTGTGGTGTTATAAGCAAAAAATGAAAGACAAAAAAAAAATACTACATATGTTATGTCAGTTTTGAAATGAAAAAAAAAATGATGCAGTTGAGTCCTATAATAATAATGATGATAATCACATGAACACAACAAGGTGTTGAAGCAAAATGTATTGCCATTAAAAAGATGATATTCAACACATACCTAACATTTATGACTCATCATTTAAACAAAATGTCAAGTTTGTATACAAATAATGATATAGTAAATTTTATATTGAAAATGACTTCATCTATTTAATCAAACCTTTACTCATATAAACAATATGTTCTTTGCAAATTCTACTCCATGACTGTTATTGTGACATTATTCTTAAGAGTTTTCTTACTTGAAAAGATAATCTTACATAATGAAATGGAATATATGAAATAAAATGAAAAAAACAAAACAAAGATAATATTTGGGTTAAATTCTGTTAATTCTTCTGATTGTGAAAAAAAAACAACAAGACAATCTTTTAATCATATTTACTGTCTGCAACTGTAACAATTAATCTGCATAAACATGTCCTGTCCATAAAACTGCTATCACTAAAGTCTTTTTAAAATTTCATTGAATTTAATTAATCAATGTGCCTACTTATTTTTTTGTTTAGCAGAGAAAGTATTTCATAACAAGTTCATCCCCACTGTGATACAGGAACAGTGTCTTCTGCCAACAGCTTCACAGTTTAAAAATACTGTTATATGTTATGAACAAATATCTAAAAACTGAATTATAAATTGATTGCATTATTTAAAATAATTTACAATACAATCAAACACAATAGGAATTGAAAAACTGTGAATATTTGTTCTATGAAAAATAAAAATATAGATGAATTCTTTAAATACTATCTTTTTAAAAACTAGTGATCCTATTTTCTATACCTAAAAAGGCACATGTTAAAACAAAAATCCTTATGTATTCAAAGCTTATATTATTAATGCTACTTTACAGAAGAGTTGAAACTACACTTCTGAAATGTATTTCTAAACAAAAAAAAATATTGGATAATTTTGTTCTTGGAATGATTTTAAAATAATATTAAAAAAAAAAAAAAGAGAGAGTTAAATCTCAGGATTCAAATAATAGTAAGTCTAACTTAACAATAATTTCACCAGTTTCAACTTCATGGAGAATAAGTCTTTTAGTTATCGGCCCTCGCCTCTCACCACTTTCTGTTAAGACATCTTTAATTCGCACTTCAGTGCGGCCCAGGAAGTCTGGAAAACAAAACACACGATTTAATATTATTTCGTGTCAATTCAGCAGTAATTTCAATCATATTTGTTTTTCTCGATTTAAAAAGTGTTAAGAAGTTTGTTATCATAAGGAATGTGGTGGCTGAGTGGTTAAGCACTTAACTTCCAAACAGAGGGGTCTTTGGTTCAAATCTAAAAAAAATCTAAAAAAAAAAAAAAAAAAAAAAGACTGGGATTCAAATTTCAGAACCTTTAGAATGCCAAAAACCCTCCATTGCACATTGGGATGTAAGCTGGTTCTATTTTCAATTATTCTACTATCTATTTTACTTTTCTATTGCATATCTTTCATGTACTCTCAGTGCACCATGGTCCTATTTCTTTTGTTTACCAGTGGGAAAGGGGGCGGGGTATCTGGGGGAAGATTCCTGTGCTGCCAAATAATGCAATAGGATAATCATTATACTCATAAAAACAAATTTGGCATGGATTACCATTTATGTAGATAGTTTATTGTGCTGGCCTAAAGAAAACTAAGTGTGCATCCATGTCACCCAATCCAAAGGAAAATTATTTGGTAGACCTACTTTTCATGCTGCTGTACTTATCCTGCTGTATCATCACAGTAGGATTTTAAAAACATTTCCATGTTTTATATTTTTGAATAAACAAGTTTGGCACACACACACAAAAGTGACTGGTCCTCTCTTTAATGCTCATTCAATTTTGATCACTCTACTTTTTTTTCTGATTACAATTTTTAGCTAATATAAATAACTGGGTGTGTGTCAAGATTGATATTATGTTATTAAGTTTAGCTGGAAACATGTATTTACCATTAGGTGAATATAGATCTCTGTCATAAACAGTGAAGCAAAGTGTATCTCGGTCCACATCTCTAATCATAAACTGCATTGATGCATTCCACCTTGGGTTAAGTGTTCCAGGAATAACTTTTGTTCTGTGTTCTTGAGAACCCATACTCACTTCACAATAGGGGTCACTTTGACCTGGTAGGTTAAAATTGTATGGTCTGAACATTTTCTTCAGTTTAAAAATTGTTTTCAAATACTAGGACATATATTAATTTCAAACAGTCAATATATAAATATATATATATATATATATATTAAAAAATGTTATTTAAAAATATTTGTAAACAGTGTCACTACAAATGAAACATTCTTGAAGGAATATGAAACTTTAAAAAAAAAAAGACACAATAAATATAAACAATACATCAGTGTATATGTATATAATAATTATTTATGATTTATGTGAATGAAAGAAAGTAGGCTTAATTTTAAAAACTAACTCAATGAATGGGCTGTAAATGTTAAATTAACTGCAAATAAATAATATGAAAATTATTATCTTTTTTCCAGCATTACTTCTAATTATTTGATTGTTTAAATTGATTTGTGAAAAACTGATTATATTCTTTTTTCAAGTAATATAGCGATTTCAATTAAAGACAAAAGAAAACTAAAATGTATTCATATTCATAAGAAATTTTGTGATAGAGAAGGATCAATTAAAAAATTTTTTTTCTTTTATAACCGAGATGAGGGTTTCCAAGATTATGAAATTTAAAAATTCAGACTAATTTCTGACTTATTGCTTTATTTTTAATACAAAAACATGGTAGAAAGTGTTAAATGGAGTAGGAATTGTTAACTAGAAATGCTACACTTATTTACCATAAACAACGCTAACACTATAATGCCAAATTCATGAGTGAATTTATTTGCACACTGTGTTAACACATGACACATAACATTCCAACATTCACACCCTTAGTCAATGAGAATCATTCCAGATGCTCATATATATATATATGAGAATGGACTTTGGTTACAATATTGACTTTTGTTTTGTTGAGCCTCTTTCACCATGATGGATATTTGTTTCTGGGCTCTTTAAACCTACTTTGTTGTTATTCTGCAGTTTAGGGAAACTAGTGATGGGACTGTAGCTTGGGTTGTGCCTTTTGTAGCCTGAAGTGTATATATACATAT
>JADKLZ010000003.1:23581839-23622692 GCA_021533235.1 Biomphalaria straminea
AATTTCAGCTTCATTGGAGGCAGTTATACACTCCAAATTGAAAAGTAAACAACATAACTTACCATTGGCATCTGAGGCTTTCAGATGACAAGCCTCTTGAATCACTACAAGTATTCGACCATTAGGATTCTTCACTAATAAAAAAAAGCAGCAAGACAAACCACATGCAATGAAAAGAAACAAAAATTGAACTAACTCATGCACAAAGTTAATTATAAAAAAAAACAACAGCAACAAAAAACTGAGTGATAACAAATATTCTCAAAAACAAAAGAATGCAAGAAATCCATTGCCTTGTTGATATATTTAAAAATACTTACAAATATTTATTAAATTTAATGATTTTAACTAAATTAATAATATTTACCTAATGTAAGTAATACTAAATGAAAAAAATATTTCATACTCATATGAAAACCTTTTCTAAATGATAAAGACATTGAGTTTCTTTTTCTTTTAACATTTAAAAAAAATATCCTTTAGATAATAAAACTGTATTTCATGCAGGCAAAACTATTGAGTGAAACAATGAAAAACAAAAACACCAAACAGGATAAAAATAGAAACCATCTAAATAGTAGTCAACCAAAGCTTTGTGCAACATGGGCAAGACAACAGCCGACAACGTGCATCAGTAAAAAAAAACCTGAAGAATCTGCACCTACCACCATCAAGTGCTGGTCTTAAACCCAACCCTTCTTCCACAACCACAAGAACTCTGCCAACTGGTTTTGCACGCAATACTACAACATAGTATTAATACAACTTAAGAGCATGATAGCATAATTTGATTTAGCTTTACGAAATTCCCCACCCCATTTTTTTTCCAATAAAAAAATATTACTCAAATCCTGATTATATAAAAAAAAATATATATATCATGTTAAAGAAACTTGCGTCTCAGAAAAACAAGATTTAATGTTTTCTATAAACAAGAGAAGCTTACTGAGATTAAGACCAAATAGAATAGATTCACTAACTCACAATTGTTACAGTAGAGGCATTCAAAGTTCCCAACTCCTTTCAAACAGAAGTATCAACAGTGCCACTAATTGCATCAGTGTACCAAGAGACAGACTATTTTACTGACATTGTCAAACCAGCTTCTGACAACCGCGTCTTACCTTTTTCTTGGCCAACCATACACTCTTTTGCAACCAACCATATCACAAGAGTACACAAGCCACCAGAGAAAAGCAAAATGATTTACTTTATTGTGAAGCAGATGTTCCTATTACAAATGACAATGATGCAAGATCTGAGAAAGGTTTAGTTTTACCAATACCAAGCCTTATTTGATTCAGTTATTTTCTGTGCTTTTGGCCATAATGCTTTCTGCTGATGAATATTTTGCACTGATTTCCAAGTCTAAGGTCTTACATATGGTCTAGTAGACTTTCTATAAAATGATCTTAATCATGTACAAATCTAGGATTGATCCTTTGATTATATTCAAGCTTTGTGTATAGCCCTCATTTTTACCATCATGACAAAGCTCATTTGTCCCTAAGACAATTTGACTTTGAGAGGTAATCCAATGAAGGCATTCTAGGTTATTCCACTACAAATTTATTATTTAAAAAGATTACTTAACATTTGGAAAAAACAACAACAAATTGCCTTATGGTTTAAATCGATGCCCCCTGAAAAATCGTAGAATCCATGAATAGGCACAAATACAGAAAGAAGACATCAACTTGTAGAATACTGAGTATATCTGAAATTTTTGTAACATACAAAATATGTTTTATACCGTTTGAACGATGCACCCAATATTTTAAAGTTCAATGAACAGATTCATTCTTACCTGAGTGAGCTCTCTCAAGTTTTCTCTTGGCTTTATCTTTATACTGTTTAGATGCATTCTCTATTTCTCTGACCCATGTATCTCTGTTTTCATAAAGACACATTATCTATTAATTTGACACAAATATCTATGGTTTTTTAACATTATACACTTTTAGATGGCATTGTTTTTTTTTTTTTTTAATTTAAAGGAATAGGGGGGGGAGTGATTCTGTAAGTCTAATATCTTCACCAAAATTAGACAATTAAAGTTTCCAAAAATAATTTTATCTGGGTATATGACATCCTGCTTGAAAATGTCAAGGCTTCAGGCTAAGGACAGTCTTTTTAACAATTCTTAATTGGAGATTTCAAAAATATGTTTTGTCAATTTATTTTTAGTCGCTATCTTGATTTTTTTCGTATATGTTGTCAAATGTTTAGCACTTTCAATTAGTGATGCTTGACATTTTTATTAAGACACAACCAAGTCCTAGGAAACCTGTATATTTCTGTCTGTGGAGTGTAGGGGATGCTTGATGACTAATACAAGACATCAGACTGTAGAATGAAATATTTAATATCGATACTTTAAAAAATTTCCATGTAGCTTACCTCTCAACAGCAGAGACAGCCTTGAGACTAATCAGCCTATCACTTGTAATACGAAACAGACAAGGTTCACTATCATCTCCAGGTTTTGTGACATTAATCTCGTTTAGAAACACTGGCTATTGAATATAACATAAGTATCATAAGATAGGACAAATTTCTAAAGAAATTTCTTAGCTTTGGGAAATTAATGTATAAAAAAATTTCTGAACTTAAAAGCCATTTTCTATTTCTGACAAGTAATTGAACTTACAAGACGATACATTTTAAACTGCGTAGTCGTATCAAACAAGTGTATTGTACTAAAACTTGAACCTAGAGGACGAGAGGTTTGAGCCAACATCAAAAAGTCGTTGAATAAGAAACCAACTAATTCTTTATTGCTTTTAGCCTGAAATTTGAAAAAAAAATAAATTTTTGAACATGAATGTTTTGTCACTGGCTAACTAGTCTATCTCATTTCTAAATAGTAACATGTATAATTAATTCACTACTAATCTATCTCATTTCTAAATAGTAACATGTATAACTAATTCACTACCTTATATAATATTCCATGAAAAAGAAGTCGCCTTGGTCCCATGCAATTAGTCAAGGAATTAAAAACTATATTCTGAAAATAAAAACAGAAATAAAATGTGTAAAACTAATCACTAGAAGATTTCTAATAAGTTCTAATGATATATGTATAATCCATTATATATCTTTTCATTAAGATATATATGTATATAACTATAAATTCACTATATGACAAAATGTTGCTGTGAACTCATCCAACAGGTTGCAAATAATTCACTATAGAAGAAAGCATTACAATGAATTTAAGTTAAAGTGAAGTTCCCCTTTCAGACCTTGCGGTCTATAGGGCAGATGATATAAAGGTCATGTGATTCTGTGGCCTAAATTAACGAGGGTGTCAAGTGGCCAGCACAATGACCAACCGCCTTTACTTTTCCCTAACCAATGTCAGGTATCCATTAGAGCTAGGTGGACTCAGCGGTGCCCAAAGATCCAGAGATTAAAAATCCCAGTCTACACCAGGATTTGTACCAGGGACTCCCGGTTCAGAAGCCAAGCGTTTACCGCTCAGCCACCCGTCTCCAATAAATTGATTGTATGACAAAAGAGTCTAACCTCAGCTAAACCATCACAATGTACATGGGACTGTATCCATTCTAAACTGTCAGAATTTTGTTTTTCCTTCACACACTGGTTGGCTTGACTACAAAGTTCTTGAGCCATGGTAAGAGCTTCTTCTAAATTAGTTCGATCTGCATGATCAGGCGGAGTGCAACTTAAAATCTGAATTAAGAATACAATAATAAAAATTAATCCTTTTAAATTAAAGGAAACCTCTTAAACATTTATAAAAACCCATATTACTGCTAAATTTTAACAATCATATAAGGTTCCGGTTTTGAAAAACTTTGTGAGACATTTGCAATTTATATTAAAAGATAATAATTTAACATTTTTTATAACTTAAAATATAACTGGCAAAAAAATAAGAGTTACAAGAGTTAACTTACTTTCTCTATAAGCAAAGGATATCGAGTAATTCTCTGCATAGGTTTTAACAAGTAACCACTCAAGTGAATACCTTTGACTTTAGGATTCTGCATACACAACTGTTAAAACACAAATAAAATAAAATAATGCAAAAAAAAAAACAAAAAAAAAACAACTATTAAGAATGGATTGTATGATCTCGGATTGTCAAAATTACATTTTTTAATATAACTGCATTGAATATTTAGTTGAAAAATAATTGATAAGGTTTATGTGTTTCACTCTTTTTTTTAAATTTAAAGACTTGAAGTCTTTTTTGATATACTGGGACCAGCAGACGACCAATTTTAATAAGATATAGCAGTGAAAGAGTTAAGAGTGGTGCTCCAACAACCTTCATACAGGGTTACAAGGGTGGAATGACTATATGGACCACGGCTAAATTGGCATTAGGGCAAATACAATAAATGCAGAAGACAACCAATTTAGATAACATAAGGTTGTGAAAGACTTAAAGTGGTGCTTCACACAGGGTTATGGTCTGAGGCAGAATGACTATATGGGCTGCTGCTTAATGATTTGCTAGGATTACATCAAAGAAAAAATTATTAAAAAATTTTTTTTAGAAGATCTAGTTGGTAAAAATGTAATTTTTAAATTATTTACTTTGCAAGAGCAATTAATGCAACCTAATATGAGGATGAGGTTTTTAATGGTAATTCTTATAATAAATGATAGAAAAGATCTGGTTTCAGATAGCCTTGTCACATGCAGAATTGATTTAAATATCTATTTTAACCTCATATGGTACTGACAGGGCTGATTTTGAAAGTCAATCTTCCACTGGTCTGTAATTTATAAAACATCTAGACTAAATACCAATTAGTACAAATTATCTTCTTTCAATATTTACCTTATGAAATTGTACAAAAGTTGGACTAGATTCTGAAAGTTTCTGTAAAGCAGCAGCAGCAGACAATTGACAACTACAAAAACGCATGTAAGGATTCAAGTTTGGCAGCTGTAAAAAAGATGATAAAATCATAATGCATATCTTTTAACAAGAGATGAGATTTTTAATATGTAGAAAATATTGTTTAGAGGCTCTTGAAATATAAAGCAGAAGAGAAAAAGAACAATGAAATCTTACACTTTCACAAAGAATATCCCCAATACTGACTATAACTCCATTCTTACCACACATTTTCTTTCTAACACGAAGTGCTCTGAGGATAAAATATACAAAGCAGTATAATAATAGAGAATATACTATTTTAAACAATTTGAGTACCAGTATCTAATAGTCAATATATATATATATTAATAAATGAAATCAAAACATAATTATGAGATATTATTATTAGCCCCTTATGTCTCATTTTCTCAGAATTAAGCTGCCAGAGTACAAGACTATTAAAAAACTTATTTAAACAAAAAACATCTCATGCTTCCTATAATAAAAACAAGTCAGGACAGCTCTTATAGACCTCAACAACAAAAGCAAGGAAACTCTTCTTCAATGGATCTGAACATGCAATGTGAAAGCCGAAGATGGAGGCATGAAAAAATAAAAATTCCACTCTAACCAGAAAAAAATGATGAAAAAAAAAGCAGAATAAATGAGAAATGGATCAGGTGTCATCCAAATCTCAAGAAAAACAATACATATTACTCACAGTCAGGACATAACCAATATAAAATATTTTGTCTCAGAACCGGACATAACAGAATGACACAACGCATGTTTAGGAAGATGAAAATAGCAATTATTGAAATTGGCCTTTTTTGGAGCTGAACTAGATAATATCAATCATGTCCTTTAAAGTTGCAAACTATATCAAGAGGCCCCATCAACACACTGGCCTCAAGATAGGCCTCCTATAAAACAGAAGGCTATATAAAGAGTTCCCCAATATGGAAACCACAGAAACCATTGCATAGTTTATTTCAGATATAGGACTACTGGTGTAAACCCTCCAACTTAAAAATTAGAACAAAAAACAAGAAAGATGATTTAGAATAAACTCTGTTTTGAAAATATATAAGGTACATGAAAGAACTTTAATCATCATAAAGTAAGAGAATTCATTTCCATAAAAAAATAGAAACAAAAAAGGCAACAGTAATAAGAAAAACTCATCACCATTGTGATGATTCAAATAATGTGACACATAAATGAATGAAATGGCAAATTGAAATTAGATTTAAAGCATTTTTTTTAAGCTTTGGATACTCATAATCAGCTTCATGAGATATTTTCCAACTGCACAAAAACAATTATGATTGATTCTTTAAAAAATGTCTAAAAAAAAAAAAACAGGTAAAAAAAATGAACATTACTTACTGTAATAGTTTCTTATTACATACAATTAATTCTTCCCAGTTAATGAATATTTGATTAACTTTCTCTTTGGGGGCAACGTTGTTACTGATCATGGGTTTTTTAAAAACCTTGGGAATAAAAACATTCAATCTATGTTTAAAAAAAAAAAAAGTTGGATGTTTTTCAAATAAAAAGTCATAAATGAAACAAATTTTAGGATTCTTTTAATTAGCAAAAATGTCGTTTACCTCTAAAGCTATCTGCATATCAGCATTATAAGATTCTTCAGTGTTTATCAGTTCTTGTATAGCTTGTTGACGCTTTCGTTCATCCTTTGATAGAGCACCCTGTGTATCATTCATCCCTAGAAATGGAGAAATAGAGAACCCTTTACAGACTAACAGTTAGATCTTAACAAGATTTCTCTTCATGTTAAATTCCTTATGAAACAAAATGTGTACAGAGTAACCACCAACAAAATGTTCAACTATAAAAAGGTAATGGACATTTGTTATGACTAAACTAGAATGTGAATATCCATCCATAAGAGTCTAAACTACTTGAGAGTTTTGGTCAACTTCACGTCTCCCCCTCATTAGATCTAACATTGTCCATTTCCTTGTTAGAAATCAGAGCAGTCTCCCCATCCTTTCGTTTTCTGAATATTATTTTCCTTTGGTTAATCATTACCTTCAACCTTCTGTATAATATTTTCTAGACGAATGAACCAGAATAGACAGTGTTTGAAAAGTTCTTCTACTGTTACAATTTATATTGTCCATCCGTTTTCATTCTGTCATAGTGTATATAGTTTCTTGAGGGGTTTTCTCCCATGGTATTTAAAAAGTTTTATGTTGTTTTAGTTTAGTGTTCAGGTTTCACAGGTATACATCAGCACTAACTGAATTGTTTAGTACACACTCTTCTTTTCTTTGAGTATTCCACTCATGTTTTAGCAATCAAATGGTTAGGAATAATGCCCTATGGCCTTCATATATTCTTTATTTGCAATCTGCTTTATCATGCCCTTTGTTTTTCAAGGATACAGGTTTCTATACTTTTAGCACAATTCCGATCAGTTCACTGTTAAATCTTGTTTATGGAAAACATAACATAAAGCACACTGTCACTGAAGTTAGCAGGCTATTTCCCACTAACTAGGCAATAGTTTAATGTAAGACATCATCTCATTGTAAGTAGCATTAAGCATTCAGTTTTGTCATATTCCTTTCAATTTCATAGGGCAGGGCATTCATTACAACATGAGTAGAACATTTTAAGCTATCCCACTACTTCTCATTTGTGAAAAGGGTTATTACAAGTCAAATGCATTGTGAAATCATAATTTAATTGACAAGATGTTTCCCATTTAAAAAACCAACTCAACAAGTGCCAGCCATGGTATGTTATAACCATTTAAAACAAACCCATGAACAAACAACAAAACAATGGACATTAGCAATTGAAATAACACACAAAAGCTAATCACGATTATGGCTCTTTATTTATAAATAACAAAACTTGAAAATAAACTATTGCTACACTGTTGTGTCCAGTAGAATTTCTAATATTCTGTTATGATTATTAAACTCAGTACATTAGCAAACAATATCAATCTGCTATTAACACACTGATCTACTGTTTATGAATTGCTCAATAACTGATATAATAAGCCTATTAATATGTGGACAACAGATTTAGAAAGGTGTACTAGGCTAACATATTTTCAAAATCGTATAATGTGTGCATACATTCACAGAAGAAACATACTAAAGTAGACATGAATAGAATAAACCGTTTACATTGAATACTAACATACAAGTTTACATTTCAGAAAGTTAATTTTGGTTTTAAAAGTTCATTCTCAATCAATACTGGTGGCTATGGTTAAATATCAATACATTTTGATTGAACACTAGTATCGTTTAACATCTCAAGAATTTGGTGGCTTTAATCAAGCTTTAAAGTGAAAATTATGTACTACAGACCTATTTATGAAGAAAAACTGATTATTTCCAATATTTAAATAACCTGGTGTTAGTTTCAAAATGTTTGATTTGTGGTTTTCTATTTAATTCGCACACTTAAAGTTTTTATAGTCTTCTAATACGTTGCATTAAAGTATTGAAAAAAAAAAAAAGATTTACTGCTGCAGGGGTGGATTTCGCCGATGACATCTGCCTTCTCTCCCATATGCAACAAAATGCTCAGACCAAACTCACCAGACTCTCAGAAATAGCAAAAAAGACTGGACTTCTACTCAACAAAAAGAAAAGAGAAGTTATGAGGATCAACAATAGACAAGAGAACCCAATCATGCTACAGGGAGAAAACATCCTTGATACAGACCACTTCACCTATCTGGGAAGTAGAGTTAGTAAAGACGGTGGAGCTGATGATGATATACTAATTCGAATAAATAAAGCTAGGTTTGCCTTCTCAACTCTTCAAACAATCTGGCGCTCCAAGGCAGTATCTCTACATAACAAGATAAGACTCTATAATACTAACGTTAAGTCTGTTCTCCTTTACGGTTCAGAAACTTGAAGAGTCACTAAAACAAATATGGAAAAGCTCCAAACTTTTGTTTACAGATGCATACGCCGGATATTAGGAATTAGGTGGCCAGAAAAGATAACCACTACCGATTTGTGGGAAAAAACTAGACAAAAGTCCATAGCACAAGACATTACAAAACGAAAATGGAGCTGGATAGGACACACCCTGCGAAAACCAGTTACCAATGTTGCAAGGCAGGCTCTTGACTGGAACCCACAAGGAAAGAGGAAAGTGGGCAGACCCAAGCAAACCTGGAAGAGGTCAGTCATCAGTGAAGTTGAGGGTACTGGAATGACATGGGAGCAGATGAAGAAAGCTGCTCAGAACCGAGTTCGGTGGAGAGGTGTGGTTGTGGCCCTATGCTCCCCTGGGAGTACACAGGATTAAGTCAAGTCAATGGTGAACAACTGCATAGAAAAATACATTGGATATATATTTGGAAAACCCTACTGGAGCAAAGCAGTTTGGTCCTGAATGGTTTGCTAGATGTATGGCTATTGCATTTTCCTATACTGAAGCATTGAAGTAGTTCTTTTTTATAATAAGTTGCAATCATTCTCTAAAGCCCAAATACTAATGCAAAGCAGTGCTGCCAAAATGACAGGTGTTAACACTTTTACATTAACACATACAATAATTGATATGTTTAAAAATTTGATTAAAACACCACTGTCAGTAATTGGGGAATTTTCACAATCCTCTGAATTTAGTGACATAGTTTCATAATGTAATGTGTAAATATATTTAAAACCTAGAATAATCCAATCTAATTACTGCAAACACAAATGGAAAAAAATTCAATTCTGTTAATACATTTTGGACATATTATATATGTTTTTTGAGTATTTCTTGATTAAGAGAATTTTTTTTAAAGCTTTTCATAATAAATTATATTATGCAGAATTAAAAAATCCTTAACAGTTATGCACCATTTTTCTATATTCATAAAGAATTTTATTTTATAAATATATTAAAAGATAACAAAGTAGGCTCTGTAAATTAAAATATAGGATCTTTAGCTTGAGACTACACCTGATAGATCAATAAAACAATATTAATGTTCTATCCGTAATTGTAGGAAAATGGTTAAGGTTTAGACTATACATGTATGGTATATTGCCCAACTCAAAAAAAAAAAAATAAATAAAGAGGATCAAACTATTGAAATTGTGAACCCTAAAGAATAGTTCCGCCCAAATCATACTACATGATTTCAGGTCAGCTGATAACAAAACTGCTGAAAGCTTGGATAAAGATTTCATCAAATAACTTGTTTTATTATGAGACCTCACTAATATTTATTTCTTAAGAGTTTATCAAAAGTCACTCACATGATTAAAGTCTAGATTAGTCAAGGCTATTGTTACAAAAGCTGCAGTACTAATACTAATACAGCATTTCTTCCTTTTTCTATGTTGTCAAAAAAACTTTTAATCAAAGATAAACAATATAACATACTGTATAAATTATGATTAATGCATACAAGCTTAACTTGTAAAACAATGCCATGAGGTAAAGGTTTTAAGTAGATTGCCTTAAAAATATGCTATTAAAAAAATGCAAAGATAAAGTGATAGATCTGAATGTAGTTCTTTTAATTATTTAATCCTAATCCAAGTAAATTGGGTAGATTAGACTGGCTTTTATGAGTATTGATTTCATAAATAGTAAACACAATAGCATACAAATTATAAATAACACAATTACATTAAAAACAAATTGTCCTAAAAGGTTGCACTGTGTGGCACTAAGCTGATCTAATATATAGTATGTTCTATGTATGAAGACAAAGACATCAAATCTATTTTAACACTAACTAATGGACAATATTTATTATATCAAAAATTACAAAACAAAAATCCCACTTTATTTATTTTAGGTATTTTTTTTTATCCTGGAGGTGCATTTACACTTACAGATGCTTTATATATATATATATATATATATATATACATTTTTTTTGCATCAAAATCACAGACCAAGGATATGGTTATTATGAGCTACTATGTATTTCAAGACTGTTGTAGCATTGTGTTATCTGGGATAAAAGGGCCAATTTTTTTTAGCAAATTGGAATTAGGCATAATATTATAATGTATACCCTAAAATGATAAATATGCTAACAATATATGTTATTAATAATGGAAGGTAAGGAAGGACACAGTAAACAAAACAAGACAAATGAAGAAACAAAAAAAAAAATGTGTGCATTGGCAATTTTAAAATATTTTCATTCTCTACTAAACATCCTTTACGTTTGATATTTACAAAGAACGGACTGTTACTTTCAATCAACCAAACAGAACTTTACCAGAATCTTATTTTAAAAGGTATTAAATGCATCATACAAAACAGATTCTGAAAGACCATGAAAAATAAATGAAAGCATAGGGGCAAAGAAAAAAAATAAGGAACATAAAGTGATAAAAATAAATGTCAATTTTTTTTTATTTATGCGGAAGTTATAAATTTGATATTACCAAATCATATTTAATATAACAAAATTAAATAGAAAAAAAAAGACAGCTTAAAAATTTCAATATCACAAATCATATTATGATACTGTTTCATTAGACCATTATCGTTAACTGTTAAAGATTACATTGCTTTTATGTTAAAATTTTGGGCTTATGTTATGGCACAAAAGAACATAATTTACTAATAATTTGCTATTTATTGAATTGATTAAATAAGTATAAAATATTACTTTACTGAACCAATAAATTCATACTAAACAAATGGGTTCTATGACAAAGTCACATTGTCTACACATTGTAATGTTGACAAAGTTGACAGCCACAAGATGGTGGAATACAAATAATTAGATTAGAATCAATAATTTAATTAACTTTTGAAAACGAGCATTAGTCAGCAAATGTTTTTTAACCCATATCCAAGAAAATTAAAATTAATTAATTGAAGCAAGTATTGTTTGCAAGGTTAGATAGTTACTAAATCTGAATGGCAGAATATCATATCATGTCATAAAAATCATTATTCTAAATTCTAATTATCATTTTTTTTAATAGAAAAAATCCCACTGGCTTGTTATAATCTAGATCTGTTTCATTTTTGTTCTAAGTGTATAATCTCTATCTCAGAAACTTAATCTTATGCTCATACTCTGAATCTAGATTTATATTCTAAGTCTATAATAGTCTATAGCACTCTAGAGCTAGATTTAGTCACTAGTCAAAAGATAGAGACTAGAATAAATCTACTAGATCTAGACTTCTAGAGTCTAGACCTAGATAGATCTATATCTACCAACCTTTAAAGCTTTATTAACATTCAAATGTTTCTTCTAAAAAAAAAGGAAATTTGATTTTGTATACAAAGCCCAAAGGCTACCACATTTATTTAAAAAAACATTAATTCTAATAGACTAGATCTAGCTATTTCATTTCACAATGGCTACAACTAATTTGTCCAACTCTGCAATCTCATGTTCTAGATGGAGTAGGTTCAATATTGGTGTAGGATGGTGCAGTGCGGTGCTCAGCTGCAAACTTGCTGTCCTGTAGAAAGACAAAGGGAGATGTGTTGTTACAGCAAGCTTACAGCATAAACACCGCACTTTCCCCCACAGCAACCTAAAACAAAACTGACAGGCTACTTTAAAGTATATATATAAGTACAGGAATAATTAACCCAAATAAACCAATAAAAAAAAAAAAGACAATTTTTAAGAAATAAAAAAGGATTTGTTAATGTTAACTCTAAAAAAAACATATAAAAATTTACAAAACTGAAAAACAAATTAAATTTGGAACTAAATAGATTCGCAATAAGAAATTGATTTTAATTTATATGCTAAGACAATACTTTTTCCACAAACATTTAGACCACCTTATACCAGTACCCTTCAAAAGAAAAAAAATTGTCTTTGAAAAACTAGATGATTTTTTTTTTATTTTCTGGACCAAAAAAATTAATTACTAAAGCAGTTAAGCAAAGCATATATGTGCAACAAAAAAATATGAAAGAAAGTAAAACATTATACACCTGTTAATAGAACTAATGTATAATAGATGTTACTATTTTCAAAACAAGAAATGAGTTAACAGTAATAGTGAAAGAGTACTACTCACATGATTGAGATTGTGGATTAGGGGTGACATAGTTGGATGGAAACACTCCAGTCTTGCCTTCATATTGACCAGTCCACCAGTCAGGGTTCTCTCTATTTAAAACTGTAATGACAGCATCTTTTTGGAAGGTCAGCTCATCATCATTCTGTGCAGCATAGGCATACAGTGCTACTACTGTTTCCACTGGAAGGTTAATAAAAAAAATGTCTTAAAAAAAGGATAAAAAATATGCTTAATATAATGACCTAGAAAATTCTTTATTTTGTGTTGTAAGTTTAAAAAAAAAAATTTAACTCAAAAAAAAATTTTTTTTTTGTGATGCTCTAGGAATAGAAGTAAATAAAACAGAATCCAATGTTTCTTAACATTGAAATAAACATTATTTTACAATAATAGCACTAATAAGTAAAGTAAAGTTCCCCTTTCAGACCTTGTGGTCTATAGGGCAGATGATGTAAAGGTCATCTGATCTGTGGCCTACGGTTAACGAGGGTGTCGTGGCCAGCACAATGACCAACTGCCTTTACTTTTCCCCAACTAATGTCAGGTACCCATTAGAGCTGGGTGGACTCAGAGGTGCCCAAGAATCCCGAAATAAAAATCCCAGCCTCCACCAGGATTTGAACCCGGGACCCCAGGTTCAGAAGCCAAGCGCTTTACCGCTCAGCCACCGCGCTTCCAATAGCACTAATACTAGCATATATATTTACATTCAGAAATCTACTAGTTGAGGTTTATCTAGGCTTATCTATACCTGAACTTATTGTTATTGAAGCCATTATCATGAGATACATAAAACATTTATTTATAATGCCATTTATTACTTTTGAAAATACAAAGAATATTTGATTATGTTAACATGCTTTTCAACAGAGGTGGGTGGGTTATAAACAAACAAATAAAGAATAATAATTAATGAACCACCATTAACAGACTTGGTAGCAAAAAAAAATGATACTAGTCAAAGACTTTAGAAATCTTTTTTGTTTGCTAAGAAGATTCTAGCAATTAATACAAGATATTTCTATTTTTGTAGTGTTTTAAAATTAGATATAATATAAAGTACGTACATTGACTGCTTGTTGTACTTTCTATGCTCCCTTGAGGAGTAGCAGAGCGGCTGCCATATGAACTAACCTGAAATATGAAAACAACAATACATTTTAAATTAGGCTAGCTAGGGAAAGAAGTCACTGACTGGCATCACTTGGCAAGGACTTTAGTTGATCAATTATGTATTTCATTACCAGCTATGCATTACAGACATTTTCAAACTAAATGCATGCCAAAAATAGAAGTGATACATTTATGTGATACATCTTCCAAGAATGAAGACAATGGTTAAATCAGTTTTTTTTCTAGAGCTTTAACTTTTGTTTCCCTAGTAGATGGTGAGAAAATTATTCATTCATTTTTAATCACTTAATTCGTTTTAATTCTGCAGAAAAAATTCTTAATTAGTAATTGTTTAATACAGAGAGGTTTAATTGTATTTTTTTAAAATTACCGTCAATGCTGTTGCTCCAGCAGCACTTGGTTCAGGAGTAGATCTGGCGCTAGAAGCTCCCAAAAGCTGAACATAATTAGCTGGAAACCATCCAATCTTTTTTTTCTGTCCTCTAACCTATAATAATGCAAAATAAAATAATTGGCCGCTTAATTTGTTTAGTGAAAGTATAATCTTATGGTAAAATTTTAAAATACTACCCTTTTTACCTGCAATTCTCCTTCCCACCAACCACGGGGACTTTTCTGGCGAACATGTATCAAATTTCCAGTTTCTAAACTTAGCTGGCCTGTTCCTGTAGCAACATAAGGTGCAATAACTCTTGCAATTTCTGAAAAAAAAAAAGAAATTAGGGAACTGAATTCAGTGACACTAAGATAAATACAAAATACATTGAAATAAATCTTTTAATTTTGTCATTTAAAATAGTGTCGTTTTTTTGAGTCCTTGTACATATCTAATTTTCATATCTAATATGTTAATTCCTAATTTCTTGTGTAGAGGAATGTGCTTTTAGTTGGTTTGTTTATTTTTAAATGTAAAAAAAATATAAAATGAATATTTAAATAAATACCTGGCTTTTTGACACTCTTTTGTTCAGGCTGAAAACAAAGAACATAAATAAATAAAATAAAATATAAAATAAATAAAATAAGAAATAAGCATAGTAGATGAGTGTATTTCAAACATTTATTTAATATATATAAAATATATTTTACAGAGTACAAACTTCTCATCACAATGTATTACTGCATTTTTTAATTAGATGCTTAGCTAATATACATTTAAAATACAATCAGGGAAGGTGAGGGAAAAATGAATAATAGATTTGTTTGGCATTATATTTCTTTTGGTCAAATAAAGAAGTATCAGGCCAAGGAATTGAAAAAAAGAAATTAAAACAGAATTCACTTAAAAAATTAGTTATTAGATTAACTAACAAGAACTGAAACATTTCTGCAAACTCAATACTCCATATTAGTTTATTGCATGTGACTAGTTTTAGTTAATTGATTATTTAAATAAAATGAATGCATTAAGAGAATTAAAAACAAAACACTTTAAAAAACACATTTCCAAATCAATGAAAGCAGGGGGTAAGAGGGATGCAAGTAAAACTGGTAGTGGTCATAACTTGTGCTCCTCTTGTACAAATAATCTGATATGCAAGGAAAGTACACAAGAAGCCAGGAATAGTGTTGGTTGATACAGTGGTATACAAGAGGAACTCAAGTGATGTGATTGCCAGTGTTAAAAAAAAAAAGGATGTTACAGGGTAGTAAAATGTATTCTCTTACAGCTGTCATATCAGAAGCTACTGGAATGGACTTCCTAGCACTAGGTGGTGGTGGTGCAGCCTTAGTTTTTCCAGACAAATTGACAGTTACTGAACTTGAACTTTGCTGGCCAAAAGCAAAGATGTCATTTAAATCAGTACTGGATGTAGAGCTCTCTTCAAAGTCCAGAATATCAGGTAAACTAAGACTTGGTTTGAGATTGTCAACAAAACTATTTTTAGCCATTAGGTTGGCTGGTTTCTTTGAGGAATCAATGAAACTGTTATTTTTCATTTGCTCAGTAGAGCCTGGATTTGATCCAAATAAATCTAGACCAGCAAAGTTATCTGTTGATCCCAAAATATCAACAGTTGAATCCAACAAGTCACCCATGCTTGAACTTTTCTTTAAACTTTCTGCAGGTGCAGATGTCAATGAGGGACCAAACTCAGCTAATATGTCATCATGGCTTGAACTGAGGCTGTATATGACTGGAGAATTTTTTTGTGGCAAATCAAAATTGAAAGTATCTGGAAGCATGTTGTTTGCACTCAAAGGCGTTGAACAAAAATTATCAAATCCAAATTCTCCAGTTTGCATCTTGGGAAAAATTTCAGGCATCTCATTAGAGGGGCTAAAAAAATCATCTGCTAAGTTTGATGAGCTTGTTTCATTTTTCAGGACTAAGTCAGATTGAATATTTAAGGCAGTATATGCACTATTGAGCTAAAAAAATAAACATCAGATAAACATATATAAGCAGTGCTATAGCATGCATTGTGTGGACAATCTAGTTATTGAGCACACTTACTAGTAAACAGCCAATTATTATTAATAGTTTCAACACACATCAAAAACAGATTCCAAGGTCACTAAGACTAAGACAACATTTTATACTTTTTTTTATTTACTTAGCAGATTCTAAATAATTAGTTGCATTACTATTGGATATATTTTAAAGATATCGAGATGTTTGTGGGCAATAATGGCAAATAAGAAACATAAAAAATGTTTTCTAATAACCAATTCAAGGACCTACAGGTCAATAGAAGAGAAGTCAAGTTTGCACATTTTGATGGACATTTTATATGGAAATTATTAGTTACAGTTTTAGTCTTGATTGACATTATTAAGACTAAAGACTAGATCTACTACATCTGAATCACAGCCCCCACTATCATCACCAGATTTAATATGCAAAATATTCTATCACAAAATTTAACTCAATTAATTAAAAACAAAACTCCTTTAGAAACCCTTTAAACCTTGTTTAACATCTCATGAACAAGCACTAGCATGAGACATTGGTTACATGGTATGCGCTTCACACTTTTGACACAACGATTCCAAGTTCAAACCCTGTCCAGTCATTCTGTTGGAGTTTTGGACATAAGTATCTTCATGTCTAAAGAAATGTACACTACATATTAAACAAAAAGAAAATCACTGACGAATAACCAACAATGTGCAAAAATAAACTCAATAGTCAGAAAGAACATTTAATAGATTTTTAGTTTAAAAAAATGTTCCCTTAAAAACATGGCCTGACATAGAAAATAAACACTTCAAAGTTGGCCTACGATTTAAAATGGTAGCCGATATGATCGGTTAATGTCACTTCCTGGGTTGAGCAGGTCAAACCCTTATGAACTTAAGGGAAGAAACTAAATAACAAAAAATAGATTCCTTTGATAAACCAATAAATAAAAGAACCCAACCTGAATATCTAGTTTTTTCACATAATTTGATGGAAATATTCCACTTCTTCCATCAATGTTTCCTGTCCACCAATCTCCATTCCCACTTGTGACAGTAACAGTAATGATGTCTCCTTCATTGAAATTCAAATCAGCAGGCTCATCTGATGTGTACGAGTACATTGCCACATAAAGTTCTAAAAAAACAAACATATACGTGCTATAAATTATGGCTTAAAAGACCAAATATGATTTGTTCTGTAGTAAATTACCAAAAGCAATATTTATTATGGTTACTAAATAAGTAATACTTAATGCTAAAAAAACAATAAAAGTTTATCTGTTTCTTCAGTGAACTACACCACATTGTAAGTTTTGTTTTTTCTACACTTTTCTATATATGCAACTAAATCACTTCACTGGAACAAGAGACAAATTAAGAATAATTCTTTTTTATTTTTTGGTTGTTTTAAAATAATTTTACATCTTAAACACTGACAATAGTTTTCTTCAAACAAAAACAAAAAAAAAAATTTTTTTTGTTCCTTACCCCATAATATGGGAAACTTAATAACAATAAAAAAATAGACCACAGTATATAATATATCAGATTCTCTAAGTATACCTTACCTCCTTGTGTTTCAGAACTTGTGTTAGCAATACTTTTAACTTGACTCACAGCACCATTTTCATTGGATGGACTATCAGAAGAGCAAAATAATTGGTTAAATTTAAATTATAATAAATCTTATATAGGCAATAAAAAAAAAAGGGTCCCCTTTCAGACCTTGTGATCTATAGAGCAATTGTTAAGGTCATTTGTTTCTTATGCCAATGGTTAATGAGCAGGGTGTCATGTGGCCAGCACAATAACCAACCACCTTTACTTTCCCCAACTAAAGTCAGGTACCCATTAGAGTTGAGCGACTCACAGGCACCCTCAAAACCCCAAAATTTAAAATCCCAGTCTTCACTGAAATATGAACCCAGGACCCCAGGTTTGGAACCCAACCCCCCCCCCCCATATTATGAATGTTTTCATGATTGAAACAAATTGTAAAATTGTCATAAAAAAGATTATCCCTACATTGTAATTAATAGTTAAAATATAAATAATAAGATCAATCTAGTATTAATTAATATTTTTTGTTGTTACAAATTAATACCAAGGTTTTGGAAAACAACTACAGAATGTATGAATGAAATGAATGAATGAATAAATAAATAATTTATTTTTTACATCGTCAAGTACCTTGTTTTAGGAGCTAACCCAGTAAGCTTGACATAAGCTTTAGGAAACCAACCACTCTATGAAATAAAAAATGCAACCCAAGAATTAATAAACATGAAATATGCAATATGGTAAATAATAATTAGTTTTTACAAAATTATTGGGATAACATTTTTTCAAATATTTTGTCACAACAACTAACTTTTCCATTGAGTTCTCCAAACCATTTCATATCATCTTGTTCTTTGACTAGAATGACATCATCTTTGTTAAATGTTAGATCTGTCTCTTGTCTGGCCTTCCATGGGTAAATTGCCTTTGCTAATAAAGGCTCTTGTAAAATCTTACTAGATGAGGATGATGATGGTGTGTTATCAAAAGCAGCAGTTAAAGGTTGTATTGCACTTGGCTGGAATAGTTACATGTGTAATATTAAAACATTTTTATAAGCATTGTTATGTTAAAAAATAATTCTGAAATGATAGACGGTGTTGATCAAAAAAAAAAAAAAAGAAATGATTAACAAAAAACATATAAAAAATACTTTAAAAAAACAACACTAAAGCTTATAAGAAGGGTTATTGTATCAATTAGTTTGGATCAGTCACGTAATTAAATTTTTAATAAAGCTAGACAAACAAAAATAAATCTTTGCAATTACAAATTAGAAGACCTGGATTTCGCCAATGACATCTGCCTCCTCTCCAGTACTCAACAAAATGCTCAAACCAAGCTCACCAGACTCTCAGAAATAGCAAAAAAGACTGGACTTCTCATCAATAAAAAGAAGACAGAAGTTATGAGGATCAACAATAGTCAAGAGAACCCAATCATGCTACAGGGAGAAAACATCCTTGATACAGACCACTTCACCTTTCTCGGAAGCAGAGTTAGCAAGGATGGTGGAGCTGATGATGATGTACTAATTCGAATAAATAAAGCTAGGTTTGCCTTCTCAACTCTTCAAACAATCTGGCGCTCCAAGGCAGTATCTCTACATAACAAGATAAGAATCTATAATACTAACGTTAAGTCTGTTCTCCTTTACGGTTCAGAAACTTGGAGAGTCACTAAAACAAATACGGAAAAGCTCCAAACTTTTGTTAACAGATGCCTACGCCGGATATTAGGAATTAGGTGGCTAGAAAAGATAACCACTACCGATTTGTGGAAAAAAACAAGACAAAAGCCCATAGCACAAGACATTACCAAACGAAAATGGAGCTGGATAGGACACACCCTGCGAAAACCAGCTACCAATGTTGCAAAGCAGGCTCTTGACTGGAATCCACAAGAGGAAAGAGGAAAGTGGGCAGACCCAAGCAAACCTGGAAGAGGTCAGTCATCAGTGAAGCTGAGGGTACTGGAATGACATGGGAGCAGATGAAGAAAGCTGCTCAGAACCGAGTTCGGTGGAGAGGTGTGGTTGCGGCCCTATGCTCCCCTGGGAGTACACAGGATTAAGTCAAGTAAGTCAATAAAATATTTTTATCAGTTGTTTTTGTTTAGCACTATTTCATGCTTTTAAGCTTTCTCAATATGCTATTATCATTCAATCACTTATCTGGAAAACAAAAAAAAAAGGGGGGCGGGAGAACAACCTGAATTTGAATTCATGGCTAAAGCCTCCTAACCACTCTGCTAATGAGGTGCGGTGAGGAAGTGAGGAGTAGTTATCTATTGTTTGTTTCAAACTTCTTTAAAGCAGCGACCTAGATAGGGAACTACTTCAGCTTATAACAAAATTTCAGTAGAGTGCAATTTCTTTCCCAAGTTCAGGATACCAAACAAAATAATTAATTACCAATTGTTAATTTAAAAAAATTTTTAAATATATATAACTGATGACGACCAAACAATCCATTCCCATGGGATTCAGATCATAAATACATTACTCTTACATTATACTCTTACACTATTGTAACAAATATATGAAGCCCATTTAACATCATTAAAATGGGTTTCCAACAGGAATTCAAAATACAGAGTTTATGATAACAGAGTAGTATATATTAAGAGTGCAGTGTCAAAATGTAATGGATCACAGTGATATGATTATAACTTTAAGAGGTGATTATTGCACTTTGTTGTTGAACTGAAGGCTTTTGCAGTGTCTTTGCCACATAAAAAAAATGTTGGAAGTCTACGCGCTATCAAGACTTCTTTTTGGCTAACTTCACTGAAGAGACTCAAGGGCTTAAGTAACCATTTTGGGTATCCAAAAATCAGGTAATATTGATGAGGCTTTATAGTTGTGTCTACATTACGTCAACATTTTCATTATTTACTTTTGTACTGTTCTATTCTTAGCTAAAATTAACAAACCTGTCAGATGTATTCCAATGAAAAATATACTTACTTGACTAAATACAGAATCAAAAAGATCTGTAGACACTGCATCAGTTTTTGGAGCAGCCACAGGAAGCACGGACTCAAAAGCACTGCTTTAAAATATAAAATATATTTAAAATATGAAATAAAAATGAATAGTTATTTAAATCAAATAGATATTTTTTTAAACAAAGAAATGCAGGGCCTGTAAGGATTAAAAGGTGGCATGGTGGTAAAGCACTTGGCTTCTGAACTAAGAGTTTCAGGATCAAATCTCAGTGAAGACTGGGATTTTTATTTTTTTTTTATTTTCATTTTGCCCTCAAGTTTGTCAGTCTTAAAAAATATTAAAATTTGCTATTTGATTTGTATTGTTTATTAAACAATAGAATAACAAGGGCCACTTCACTTAGAGAATTGTTATATTTTTGCAATATTACTGCTCTGTCAGGGGCAGGCAGGGCCGGTCTTAGGCCACTGCAGCCTATGTGGTCGCAGTGGGCCCCGCGCTTTCATAGGCCCCGCGCTAATTCAAGGTGTAATTTTTAAATTGCAAAATATATACGAAAAATTCATGGACATCTCCGGAATGTAGAAAAATCTCCAGTAAAATAGGCAATAAGCGATAAAAGAAAAAAGGCATTGTCAGCTTTTCATGTAGGCTAATAAAATGTGATAATCGGGCAAATTTTCACTTTAATCGTACATTGTAATACTTTATTTACTTTTATAGTCACTGGAATATAAATATGTAATTGGTTACAAAAAATGTATAACTTAGTAAAGAATGAATACAATTCAAAGTCGATTTTATTATTTTCTTATACAAAATCTTAATTTTCACTTATTTTCCTTATTCCCACACAAACTAGGCCCCGCGCAATCAGTTTCGCATAGGGCCCCGCTATTGCCCTGGGGGCAGGTATGGCAAGAGTTAATACTTTATTTCTTTGTTGCTATTTTGGTATGATAGGTATATCCCTTCTTTATGTACTACCAGGTTATGAATGTGAACAGTCTGTACTTGTCATGAACTGAATGTTTTTGTTTCCCTTGAATGTGAGAGAAGAGTGCGATTGTGGGAATCTTGTTCCCAGTCCAGGAAGGTTGGACAGTTGTTTCCTGGTGTTTGTGAAGCTAATATTTTCTGAGAGTGTTGTTGTCATTGTGTATTTTATTGGATATTAAAGTTATTATTTCCTGGATAGCTGGAGTTGGAGTTTAATTAGTATTAATTAAATGTTCAAAAACCCTTGTTAAATGTTAAAACCCCTAATGAGCCAAGCAAGAAAAGAAACTGACATGCTCCAATAAAGGGATCAAAAAAAAAAAAAAAGATGCATATAATCTTAACATTTTTAAAATAGAATCTATAACATGTAAACAATTTTCTACATCTCTAACCCAAATAAATCTGCTGATGGTTCATCCAGCCTTTCAACATATGCCTTTGGAAACCAACCAACTTTCCCTCCATACTCTCCTTTATGCCAGTCTTCCATTCCAGGTATAGGGGTGTAATCACCCAAGACCTAAAAAATAATTTTGTTTAGATTTATTGCATATTATAATGCTTAAAACATTTTTAAAAAATCATTGAAGTGTAAATTACAGCATAAGTAACTTACCAAAAGTTCTGTACCAGCCACAATAGACAATTCATCTTCTCTGGTGGCTTGAAAATCATACAATACACGGTACTTGATTTTATTGGTTGATGATGCTGAGAAAGATGATAAAATTTTTTAAGTATTAGTCTTGACTTTATGGATAATTAGAATATCAGAATATATTTAAACTGTAGTTGTAGCTAAGAGATTATTAATAAAAGAGACCATGCATAGCTTCTCTTGTAATGTAATAAATAAGAATTGGAACTATTTAACACTAAATGTGATGTCTCTGCATCAAAGCTAACCTGAAGAAACTCCACCATTTAAATCCCAATTCAAAGTAGTACTGCCACCAGAAAAAGCTGGTTCCCAGCTGACATCAGAATTGGCTGGTTTGGTGCCTTCTGAGATAGCAAAGTCAGCCCAACCAGACTGAGCTAATTTATTTAAAAAATAATTATACAAAAAATAATTAATCTACACAAATTTTACACTACAGAAAAAAAAGGGTCAGATTTAGTTAGAATGAAAAGTCACAAAAATGTCAATGGCTCATGTATAAGATAATAAGTAAACTATGTTTTCAGTCATCTTGAAAATTGGTGGAAATAAGATACTAATAATCAAGTCATTATGCTTAGTTATGGCTCTTTATCTAAAAAAAAAACACTCAAGCAAGTGATTTTCAACATTTCAGTGAAAACTCAGTAACCCAAGAGGAGTTCTTAAATATGTAGTATAGTATTTTACTTAATTTAATCTGTGTGAATCTTTAAGTCAGTCTTAAATATACAAACTTAAAGCTTTGACTTTGAGCACCCACTTATTGTAATAACCTAAAATTTGCTTTTTGTTGTGTTGCGTGCCTATTCGCGGTGTTGTACAGGAGGTAATTGTCACAACTCAAACACCAACAAAGGCCGAACAATAATATAGTAAGCCGACGCTGCTTCAACAATAAAATGAACTTAAATGTTCAAGAAGGGACCCGTCGTTGTCGTTCGATTCTAGCCTCTTGTCTTGTATCTCAAAAAGCGTCTTGTTTTTGTTGTCAACTAAATCTTTCTTGTTTTTAATCTCACTATTTGTCACTTCCGTCACTAATGAAAACTTATCCCATAATTATCCCCGAAATAAACCTACGCTCTAATCATGTCATAACAGTTGATAGCTTTTACCCTAATTCATATTAAAATGTAAAGCAGAAATGAAATCTACAACAAATGAAGAGTTTCCCTTTCAGACCTTGCGATCTTGAAGCAGGACGTTTTGGCACCTCCGTTTTGGCGCGAAGGTTGTTTTGGCGACGCCGTTTTGGCGCGAAGGTCGTTTTGGCGACAGGGACGTTTTGGCGCGAAGTACATTATGTACGTTTATTGTATTATTTCTTTAAAAAAGAATTATTCTTATCTATGTTTTGCATGACTGATGAGTGTTTGTGTAAAGACATAATTTCTAGACAAAATTATTAAGTTATCAAGACTTTTTTTCGTTAAAGCGGGGGTGGGGGGGTTAGAATATATATTTTGTTTGTCTCGGTATAAAATAGTAAAAAAGCTGTTTGTTATACATTTTAAAATACATATTGGCTTATTTAATGACTTACGCGTGAGAGAGGGAAGGGATGAATGATAGAAGATACACAAGAAGTGAAACTTGAGCGGGAGGAGAAGGGGGGATAGGTGTCACAGGTAATGACCAGTCCCAAGTAGATAATCGCCAGACGCATGACGCCAACGACCAGAGCTCGGTGCTAGTCTTATCTTCATTTGTGTGTGGAGTTATTGTCATTCTGCGTAATAAAACTTTAGATGTAAATATGCTTTTTTGTTATATTAAAATTTTACCAATGAAAAAGGCACATTAAAGTATTAATTTCAAATAAACAAATATGTCTTTTAGAAAGACATAGGAAAATGTCATCCATTACGATTAGCATGTATGTAACTCACATACAAAAAAAGGGAAGAGGATAGCATGTCATTACCATTCAGGAATCTGACTTATTATATGCCACAAAGACACAAAGAAAAAGGCACATTCCTCGTCCAATATGCTAGGACAAATTTGTACAAAAGCTCCTTCTACCCTAGCGCTATTAGAGCATGGAATGGATTGCCTGATCTAGCCAGGAAAACCAGTGACTTGGCAGAACTTAAGTCATTGGTTAATATGCATGACTGAATGCATGACTGAATGCATGACTGAATGCATGACTTCTTTTTGAAGTAACGTCTATATTGTATAAGATAAGATGCCAATATTCATGAAAGAAGCAAAACCTTTATATTACAAAAAATAATAATTGCTGGACGGTGTTAGAATGTATACTATACATACAATATTATGGTAAAGTGAAATAAACATTGTTATAAAAGCTACGTGCTATATAAATTATCGTCTAATTATATCTCGCTTCAAAACGTCCCTATCGCCAAAACGGCTGGCGCCAAAACGCCGTCGCCAAAACGTCACGTACCGTGCGATCTATAGGGCAGAGATGTAAAGGTCATCTGTTTCTGTGGCCCAAGTTAACGAGAGTGTTACGTGGCCAGCAAAACGAACGAATGTTTTTACTTTTCCCTAACTAATGTCAGGTGCCCATTAGAGATGCATGGACTCAAGAGGCGCCAAAAAGATCCCAAAATTCATAACACACCCCCATTTCGGAAACCAAACGATTTACCAATAAGTCTATGTGACGCAAACAAACAAAGAGAACTATTGAAATTAGATCACTAAATATATAATAGATGGTTTAAGGGTTTAAAATTTTCTAGCATGATGACAGTTTCAGCCTTGCTATGTAAAAATAATTTGTAATATTTGAGATATATTATGAAGCTGGATGTTTTAAGTTAATTTGGCGCTGTTTGATCAGGGATGTAAACATTATCCTGTTTATACAGCATTAAAGCTTTCTTCTTGTCCACATACAACAAAATAAGACAGGCGAGCAAGTTAAAATCTACTTTTATGAAATAGAATTTGAATATCTTTACTATCTAGGTCTTCTGCAGTTTCATCAAAAGCCTAGGTATAGTAGAAAGTGGAAAACTTGTGAGAAATAAGATATGGATGATTGAAAGAATTACGAGCATACCACTGATAACCAATCCCCTGACTTGGTACAGGACATATTTTAATGAGTTGCTTAAGCCAAAGTAATTTAAGTCTCAATATTTGCAGTGTTTGTAAGCTCATATTATAATAAGACAATGATTTTACTTACAATTTGATGTAGCTGGCTTTGTAACTGAAGCTGCCGTTGACCTGCAAAGAGTTTAGTTCAAATTAAGTACATCATATGATCATTTGCATCAATTACTTTTAGAAGTAGAAATGAAATAATAAACAACAATTAGTTTAAAATAATTTGATAAGGTTAGTGTTGTTATGCTTACTTCTTTAACTGTTGGCTTATATCCTGTCTTAACTTATCCTGACGTTCTTTCTCAGCCTTTTGTTTTTGAAGTTCTAAAGCTGCCTTCTTTTGCTTTTCTTCTTGCTGCTTTTGTAAAAGTGGTAAATCTCTTTCTAGTTTTGCTAACTGTTCTTTTAAATTCTACAAATAAATAGATAGATATAAATAGATATATATTAATTAGAGTTTAAAGGTTTTAAGGCTATATTATAAGAAAAAGGTCAATTTAAAAAGACATGATCACATATTGTAAGACTTTTGACTGCATTGTAATTAAATTGCAATGCTAAAAAAAGCTTACATGTTAACAACTAAAAAATGTTAAGTGCAACAAATAGTAAATACCAATTTGAAGTAACTTACTCTCAACTGATCATAATTTTAAGCAGTTTTTTTGTTTTTTTAAGTTTCAAATAATGACAAAACCTTTTTGAAGAGATTAACCCTTAACTAATGATTACACCAACTTGAGTAAAAAAAAAAAAGCTAATGGAATAGCAATCTGTGACTAACCCTCAATTCAGCATTATTGCAATCTATTTCTCCCAGCCTGGCCTCTGTATCACTCTCCAGCTGCTCAACCTCTTTCTTTAACTGCTGTATACTTGTTCTTTTTGTCTCAACACTGTGAACTATTGTTTTATGAGCATCAGCTGTAGAGTAAAGAAAATCAGTGAAAAAAAATATGAACTCAAAACGAAACCAAACTATAAATCCAGCTATTTTTTTCAAAATGTAACTAACTCACATAATGGTGTAGCCTGTGCTGTCTGTACTTGAATGTTTAATGCTTCTTTTTCACCATACAACAGTTTCATTTTCTTATTTAGCTCCTACGAATGTCAATTTAAAAAAAAAAAAGAACAAAAAAACATGGTCTCAACAGATTGACATTACTTTAATTTTCAATAATTTTATTTTTAAATGTACTTTAAAAAAAAGCACTAACCAATGATTGTCTTTCAAACTTATCAATATCAGCCAGTGTTTGATCTCTGGATACTCTCATGGCATCTATACTGGATGTAAAATCAGTGACACCTTTCTGAACTTGGGTAATTTTTTGTGTTAGCTCTGCCTTTTTAGTATCCTGGTACATTATGAAATAAATGAGTTCATATTGATATGACACTAATACAATGTAGTATGAGTACAGAACACCAGTGAAGCTGTTAAATTATTATATTTCACTCTTAAATAATTTATTACTGGCTTTCAGTACATCAATACAATTCAGATTATCCCATCCCAATGATTTGCATTAAGAAGTAAAAACTATTTAAACTCATAATAATGTGATGGGGGATAACATTAAATCTTTCTCTCCCTAATTATGTTTCTCTTTCTGATAGTATTATTCGTCTTGCTAATTTGTATTTCACCATCCTGTTTTGATTAAACTTAAATAACTTTTTGTTTGTTATCAGAAAATGTTATATTTGGTACCTGTATTAAATTATAGGAGAAAGCATGCTCTTTTTACATAACACATATTAATGTTTATAAATATAAAAACCAATTTAATGTAACGAGAGTTAAATCAATGTTGGTATCGTCAATTAGGAGAGAAAGAGTTAAAGGACAATATTATATACAACAAAACTTTATAGTAAGACTTTAAAAGTTCCCATTTCAGACCTTGCATGTAATCTATAGAGGAGATGATGTCAAGATCATCCGTTTCTTTAGCCAATGGTTAATAAGCATTGTGTCATGTGTCCAGCACAAAAACCGTCTTTACTTTCCCCAACTTAGGTTAGAGTAGGGCAGACTCAGGTGAACCTTAAATCCAGAAATTCAAAATCCCATTCTTTAACTAGATTTGCCAGGTCTGGAAGCTTAACACTTAACCTTCTCAGCAACTGCACCCTCTATGGTAAAACTGTTATTTTAACAGTTTCTGACAAAAAAAAAATCAAAAGATTTATTACCAGAGATTCTAGCTCATTTTTTAAGTTAGCCATTTGGGATTTAAGAATGCTAAGTTGTTCATATTCTCTTTGCTTTTCTGCCATCAATTGTTCCTTTCTCTGTTTTTCCCATTCCATCTGTCTCTGACGCTCAAGTTCCCTTCGAGCTGCCTAAAATATATTTAACAAAAAAATAGATATTTTAAATTTTAAAAAATAAATACAAATGTTTAAAATGTAATTAAAGAATAAAAATCTCACTTCTCTTTGTTCCATCATTTTTCGTCTTTGTTCTTCAATTTCCCGTTCTTTCTCTCTTTGTTTTTCCAACTGTTTTTGTAATTCTGCTTGTCTACGGCTTTCAGCTTCTAGTCTACAATTTAATAAAAAAAGAGATTTTTTTTTTGGTTTTTAGGTATTCTTTCTAGGAACAAATTCATACTACCAGACATGCCTACCCCCAATACCCAGAATGTGGAACACTCAGGTTGAAAATGTGGAATTTGGGGCCCCAATGTGGAACATAAGGGCGTAAACTGATGTCTGGCAGCCGTATTGCCCGCAATAAATAAAACTTCAATCATTACTTTAATAAAGATTCTGGTTTGCTTCTAATACATAAATGTAAATAGTATTATAATTCAAACTAAGAAAATAAATGTATTCTAATGTTTCTATATATTTTGTATTTGTTACTACTAGAATTAGAACTATATCTGTTAAATCTAGTAACTAGACTAGATTATTCTAATCTATTTGAATTTGAATAGCCAGACCTCTCCTCAAGTCACTCTAAATTTTGTCTCTAGTTCTAGAATAATTTAGATCTAACAAGTCCTCTAAGATCTTAATAGTTATCTCTAGATATAGATCTACTAGTACAGACTTCTTGAGAACTAAAAAAAATAGTGAATTTATTACATCTCTAGAAATCTAGATCTATCATCTTCTAATTCAATTCTACTAACTATTAGTATTACTAGAAATACTAGAATCTATTAGTATTAGATCTAAATTCTAAGTCTATTTCTAAATCTAGAGATATATCTGGATTCCTAGATCTAGATCTTAATTACGTTTTTGATGTTTTTTTTAAAATCCTTTCCTACACTACACTAAATAACCAGGGCAGCTCTAGTCAAGTCAGTCTAGTTCAGTTGAGTTAGAAACTGTTAGATCTAACTAATGATTACTAATCTACGTACTAGACTCTATAAAAGACTATATAGATCTAGATATGGTTTCATTGTCTGGAAAGGGATTTGAATGGAGCATTTGGCTTATTAGCGCTTACTAGATTCTAAAAATGGATTTAGTATCTAGACTACCAGATCAAGATCTATTGCTAGATCTACGTGACTACATAGATCTAGATATTAGATGGTCTAGACTCTAGATCTAAAATTAAGTCCGGGAGTTGATGAAATGTAAACAATAAACACAGACCTATATATATTTTGCATTCAGTATTTTCATTTCGCACTATTAATAAGTAATGAAAAAACGGCGATTTTTTTTTTTGTCGGAATTCGGACTCGGCGGAACAAAAACTCGTGAGTGCGGGACGGCGGAACATGTGAGCTTTTTTTATGATTTTGCGGGACGGTTCCGCATAATGCGGGACGGTAGGCATGTCTGTACTACTAACAATGACTAGGAAAACAGAAAATATTAAACAATTTTCATGACAAAATCAAAAAATAAAAATGCAAAAAATGAAACCTTTGTCTTTCCCGTTTTTCTGCCTCGAGTCTTTCTTTTTCAAGTCTTTCATTTTCATCTTTTTGTTGTTGTTCTCTCAATAATGCTCTTCTCCTTTCAAGCTCTGCCTGACCTTTGTCGAAATTTTCTTTTCTTTTGTCTTCTAAAGTAACTGTGGAAAGCCCATCAAACACTTTTAAAAGAAATTGATTTTATAAAATATGAAAATTTATTTAAAGTGAAATAATTTAACTATGAATTACAAAATGAAAATGTTTCATCTTGGGACCTAGCATTCAATAGAACAATACCACAACATACTTTTGAAATTTAAAAGGTTATTTAGGAAACTCCTCTAGAACATGAGACTTTGCATGCAAGATTTCATTATTTACTTTTACATGATGCTCACCTGTTTTTTTTTTATTTGTTTAATAAGTTAAATGTGTTATAACTGTTAGAGTATTAAAATCTACAACACCTGGACTTATATAATGCAACAGTCCAGGAGTCAGCCTATAACAAGTTGATTTATTGTGTTTAGAAATACAATAAGCTATACCAAAGAATAAAATATGTTTCTATTGTAAAAGTAAATTTCCCCTTTCAGACCTTGTGGTCTATAGGGTAGATGATGTAAAGGTAATCCGTTTATGTGGCCCAAGGTTAACCGCCTTTACTTTTCCACAACTAATGTCAGGTACCCATTAGAGCTGGGTGGACTCGGAGGCACCAAAAGATCCCAAAATTAAAAATCCCAGTCTGCACCAGGATTTGAATCCAGGACCCCCGGTTCAGAAACTAAGAGATTTACCACTCAGCCACCACGCCTCCATTTCTATTGTAACAATTGTTTAAAAAATCCTTAAATTTGTGTTAAGACTTTTTTTAAAGTCATTTAAAAAATGAAACAAAGGTAGTAAACAAAACAACTTCTGAGCTAATGAAAAAAAGTTTCATATAAATGTAAAACAAATACATTAAATACATTTTTAAACTTTAAAAAAAAAATGTAACATTCATGTTATAACTGTAAATTTGTAAATAGTAAAAGTTATTTTTACCTTTCACTAAAAAAAAATAATCTAAATTTAATTTAAAAAAAAAACAAAAACAATTTCATTGTGCAGCTTGTTTAGAAAGAAAAACATCCACTAGATATGACCTTAAAGTGGAGCATAAAATAGAATTTAAATACCTTTACTGTCTAGGTCTTCTGTAGGTTGTGATGGTGTAGCTGACACAGGTGCCATACCTGCACTTGTTAACAGATCTCCAAAAGCATCTTGTTTAGGAGTTCCTTAGCAAGAGTACAGTGTAAATAACATTTTCTTAAACTGTTTGAACTTAACATTAGAAGTATAATAATAATAATAATACACAACCTTTTCAAGCTTGCATATATATATATATATATATATATATACCAAAAACATGTAGATGGTGGAACTAGAAATGCACATAAAATTTAGTTTGTATATTAGTCTACCTGCAGATGTTGGTGGTGAAGTCAAACTACCAGACCTTGCTTTAGTAGGAATAAGCTCACTGGGCAGAGCAGGAGGCAGGCTATGACCCAATCTGGCCAGCTCAGATAGATGCATGGCTATACAGAACTCATCACAAGTCAACTTCCCATCTCTATCAATGTCAGACAATGTCCTAGAGAACAAAATACAATTCTGAGTGCATGAATTTAATTCAATAAGATTTTATTCTATAACTAGTCCAGGGTGCCTGGTCATGTGGTATGTACTATAGGCTGTTGTCAGGCTGAACCTGAGTTTGAATCCTGCACACATCCAACCAACAGGACATTTGGAATAGAATAAAATAGTCTTCATTTCTGAAGAGACAACTTAAAAAATGAACAAATATTATAATAATAATTATTATTATTCATTTGAAACTCATTTTATGTGAATGTACAAATAAATGTAATTTACCATATTTGTGCCAAGACTGGTTGTGGGAGGCCAGACTGCATCAATATCGCCCTTGCTTCAACACCTAAATATTTAAACACATAGAACAGTATTTGTATACTTTTTAATAAATAATTACAGAAGAAAGTTGTTTCTCTCTTTAAAAAAAAAAAACAACTAACTTACCCAAAAGATATCCTCTTTTATTACGGTCATTGGTATTAAATGTCTGTGTATGTTTTAACTTGTTATTGTATGGCATTGCCCATATGCTACCACTGTTGAACAAAATAATGATAATATTGATATTTCACCTTTGATTACTAAAAAACTTTTTATTCAGAATATAGAATGAAAAAAAAAAAAAAGAACCTGAGTTAAATAAAATAATAATCAGGTAATAATCAATGTTACGTAGAAGTAACTTACCCAGCTGGTGAAGCAGTTGTGACAGGTGCAACTGAAAAAAAAATTAATTAATTAAGTGAACAAACTGTTTATATTACTGTAAAGATATTGGTTAACCATCCAGAAATTTCTTTGCCCAAATAACTATGATGTTTTGGCATATCATTCAATCACATTTAGTCTTACTTAGACATAGGTCCTCCTGCGCCATTCGGCGCATTGGGTGGCAAGCTATCTCCATAAAGATCTGTCATTGGCAATATCTGCACCCTCCTCCCACCTGGTGTCCACTGTTCTGAGGTCCCCATGAAGGCATGATGCCAAGTTATAGGAGGACGTCACTGTTTGCGCTTTCCTCGTATTGGCCACAATGTCATCGCAATTCTTGGTATGCGTAGTTCATTTTGTCGTAGAACATGTCCCGCAAACCTCATGCAATGTTCTGTCACAACCTCACTAAGTGTTCGACTCCCAGTTCGGCAAAGGATTTCCTTGTTTGAGATTCGATCTGTGTAACTGACTCTCGGAATCCGTCTCAGCCATTTTTGTTGAGCCACATTTAGTCTCCTCAATTTTGACAGATGACTTCTATGTCTCACATGCATATGTTGCAGTTGGAATGACGATTGTGTTGAGAAGGTGTATTTTTGTCTCGAGTCCAATGGCTTGGCTTGTCCAAATAGGCTGCAGCCTTTGGAAAATGCTCCCTGCCTTTCCTATTCGGCACACTACATCATGGTATGCATCCCCATCATTTGTTATGATGCTGCCAAGGTAAGTGAACTTGTCCAACTCTTCAAGCCTTGACTCACTAAGTCCTTATATCCCACTCGCGAAATTTTTGTCTTATCCAAGTTTATGCGTAGACCAATTTTGGGTGCCTCTCTATCAAGGCTCTCCGTCATTTCTTGTATACTTTTATTTGTAGCCCCGAGTAGTGCAACGTCATCTGCGAAGTCTAAGTCCGTCATTCAGTTTAGTTCACACTATGGAATACCAAAGGCAGTCTGGTTCATTGCTTTCCTCATTATGTAGTTGATGGCTAGGAGGAAAAGGAAGGGAGATAAGATGCACCCCTTTCTCACAACAGTCTCGATGCTAAAAAACTCTGTTGTTCCTCCTTCTGTTTTAATGCAGCAACTGGACTGACTGTATATGTGTCGTAGGATCTGGACAAATTTTTTCTGGGATGCCGTATTCTGGCCATTGCAGTGCTAAAGAACAACAAAGCACCAGGGCTAGACATGGTGTCAGCAGAAATGCTAAAACACGTAGGACAGTGCATTGTTAACAGAATGACTGATCTCTTTAAATCTCTGCTGGCGAACTTCAAAAGTCCCTGAGGACTGGCAAAAAGGAGTCATTGTAAAGCTTCCAAAAAAGAGCAACTTGGCACTGCAACAACTGGAGGGGCATTACTCTCCTCTCTGTTCCGGGCAAAGTTTTCAGCACTGTTTTGTTGAGACGGCTTCAACAGTCTGTAGATGAGAGGCTCAGAGAAGAACAAGCAGGATTCTGAAGAGGCAGATCTTCGTTCTACGAAATATCATAGAACAAAGTCTTGAGTACCAAAAACGGCTAGCGATCAGTTTCGTAGACTTTAAAAAAGCATTTGATAGTGTCCACCGAGAATCACTATGGAAAATAGCTACAGAATACGGCAATCACATTTAAGTTAAATATAATTGTAAACTGACAGCTCTATAGACATTAAAACATGGTGAGAAGGAAATAAAAAAAATGAAATTAAAAATGAAATAAACTGCAATTAAGACAAACCTGACATTGGTAGGCCCCCAATACTTCCAGTCGGTAGTATTGATCCTATAGCTCCATTAGCCATACGAGGACCCATGCTTAAAGAGCCTGTTGTCATGGTAGCTGTTCCTAATGAGGCTTGAGGCATCATCCCAGGCACCATTGGAAGTGTCATACCTAAAGTAAAGACAAAATTTTTATGAGTACCTTAAAAATTACAAAAGTTAAACAAAGTCCTCTTAAAACATATTTGTATATAGATCATAGCAAATTTAAGCCTACCTGGGACAGCAAAGCCTGTATTTGGTGGCATGACCATTGCAGGTTGAGCGAAAGAGCCTATCATTGGAGAGGGATCTAGTTTAAGTGACGCAGGAAGAACTTTAGGCAGTTCATACCCCTGCAGTTTTTTCTTAATCAAATGCATAGCTATAGAGAATTCTTTTTTATCCATTTTACCATCGCCATTCATGTCTGCCAGCATCCTATCAGTGAAAAAAACAAAACAACAATCACAAACTACACAAACTTACGCGACACAAGACTTTTGAAAATAGAAAATAAATATTGGGATAATTACCATATTTGACCCAGAACTGGAGTTGGTAATCCTGACTGCACAAAAAAGTCCCTGGCTTGTGTACCTACACAATATAATAATGTTGACTATTGATAAAAAAATTTAGTTTAATTCTGTTATCCATTAGCCTATGACTATTTATTTTAAATGCAGCAAAATTCATAGACTCAATAATTTATTATTCTCACCAGTAATAAATCCATTGACTGGTTTTAACTGGAAAAACTGTGCATCATGCTTTGATCTATCCTCTCCACTAATTTTCCAAACATCTAAGAAAGAATAGTGTTCTATGTTAACATTAAACATCTAAGAAAAAAAAATGTTCAATGGAAAAAATCACAATGTTCAGTACTAATATTAAACATCGAAAAAACAAATTTCTGTTAACATCAAAGAATGTTTTTAAAAGTGTTAAAAAGTATGTCTAAATAAAGGAAACGCATGTCTGTCAAAAGCATTTCAACTTTAACTCATTGAGTGCGGTGTTATTTTGTCAAAAAAATGCTACTTTTTTTTAGAAAAAAAATTTTCTGTCCTAATATCACTAAAACAAAAATTTGTAATTTAGGTACCAAAGATGCTATAGTAACATTTTTGGTATCAAATTAAAGGTAAATGAATGGAGAATTTGAAAATGTTAACAACTAGTCATTTTAATACAAGAAACAAATTATAATCTAAATAATATGACATTATAACAAAAAAAATTTTAGAAAATTTTTTTTTGTCCTGATATCACTAAAACAAAAAAATTGTAATTTAGGTACCAATGATGCTATAGTAACATTTTTGGTATCAAATTAAAGGTAAATGAATGGGGAATTTGAAATTGTTAACAACTAGTCATTTCAATACAAGATACAAATTATAATCTAAATAATATGACATTATAACAAATTTTTTTAGAAATTTTTTTTTTCCTAATATCACTAAAACAAAAAATTTTAATTTAGGTACCAAAGATGCTATAGTAACATTTTTGGTATCAAATTAAAGGTAAATGAATGGAGAATTTGAAAATGTTAACAACTAGTCATTTCAATACAAGATACAAATTATAATCTAAATAATATGACATTATAACAAAAAAATGGATGCCAGTTTGACCTACTTCTGAGACCTATACAATACTAAAAACAAATTAAAATGGGCAAAATGTGCCCAAAGTGAATGATAATTTATTGAATAAAGATCTAATATTTCTGTTCTTATTATTTGGTCTAGGCATAGATCTAGATATTTATCTAGACCATTATCTTGAGACAACAATAGCTTAGGTGTTGTCAATATTGATCCACACTTTACACCTAGCCTTATGACAATACTAGTTCTAGATCTAATAGCAAATACTACATTATACTATATATAAATACAAATCTAACTATCCTACACTAAATCTAAACTTACTGGATCTAATCTAGATCAAAATCACTATTTATTTGTGATAAATAATAGCTTAGGTGTTGTCAATATCAATCTACACTTTATACCTAGCCTTATGACAATACTAGTTCTAGATCTAATAGTAAATACTATATATTATACTATATAGATACAAATCTAACTATCCTACACTAAATCATAGTAAATCTAAACTTACTGGATCTAATCTAGATCAAAATCACTATTTATTTGTGATAAATTTTAGAATAATTATAAAGTTTCTTCAGTAGTAAACATTGTGGGTGTGTCTTGGACTACTGTAGCCATGGCGATATTTTTTACTGATAAAAATATCGTAAAAAAAAAATTCAAATAAAGTCTATATAAGTCTCAAAGCTTTTTATTGCTATGTAAACAAAGGATGAAGAACTCTTTTATTGAGGGAAAATAGTTCTAGCATTGTTAGTTAAAAAGTAAGATTAAAAAATGCAATCAAACTAAGGTAGGGTACAAGCGTCTTTCCCAGAGACGTTCCGCGCTTTTAGGGTAGTTGGACCGTCTCTGGGAAAGACGCTCCGCACCCATTGAGTTAAATAAAATGTGAATGAAACTAAAAGAACACCTTGAGCTCCAGCCATTGTGCTTTTTTGTTTTTGTAGTTCGCTGAATCAGGCTTAACAGATTATCATCTGAAAAAAAAAAATGACATCTAAAAACTTTGAATTAAAGTAATAATTACACCAAAACAGTTGTTTAAATTCATTTCATTTTAAATAATAAAATGAAAAACAGTGTAAGAAATACTTGGGCTACGTGGGGGCGGGGGGGGGAAAAACACATTAATACATTTTTTTTGGTACAAATGGTAGGTGATCTCTTCTGACTTTTGAGGTATGTCATATGATTGTAACAATTTCATTTCTACAAAGCTTATATCAACTCACTCTGGCCAAAATTTTGTACACATTATTTCTCCAACACCCATTATCTCAGATCAAGCTGAAATTTTGCACAAATTATTTCTTTTCCCTGACAACACAAGAATAAAAAAAAAATGTTTGTAAAATGTTTTACATGTTTCGGAAATTCCTTCAGAGTTGAAGATAGTTATTTCCTAGTCCAAACCTCCCGCAGGACGACGGGGGATGGGAGCGGGCAGGGTTTGAACCCGGACCATCGGTAAATCGATACGACAGTCCAGCGTGCAAACCGCTCGACCAGGCAGCCATCCAATAAGGTAGATTTACAACTTGGCTACTGCCAACTGTCTTAGTCACAGTTAGTTGTTACTGATTTAGTAATTTAGTGTTTAGATGATCCCTAGTCGGCCTAGTCTACTGTGACACTACAGTGTTACAGTAAATGTGAATTATGAGTCTAAGGCCTATGGCTATGGCCTATGTCTATGGTGTCTAACTCTAACTTAAAGTGAGACAAAGTCAAGATAAATTGAAGATTCACTTAGTCTTAGATCTATTTAGGGCATACTGCGGCATAGCTTGCCCACCAAAGATCTAGAATATTCAATGGACCTCATTCACCAAATGTAAATAAACACATTTAGCCACATCATAATATTGATATAATAATGAAAATTACGTATCACGATTCACGTGACACCCTTACGGATTGCGTAATTTGTATAGAACATATAGAGAAAATGTTGTTTGTTTACGTTTGGTGAATGAGGCCCATTAAGTCAATTTCAAATCCCCTCAAACTCAAATTCATCAAACTCAGTCAGTACTTAGTCAAACTTTTAACTTCTTTAGTAACTTTATGACTTTACTCTTTAGTCAAATCAAAGATTAACTTTTTAAATAAAGAATAAAGAGTAAAGAGTTGAGTCAACATTGAAAATGCTTTTATTTTTATTAACTAGATTGTCTAGACTCTAGATCTAATTATTAACTTAACTAGTCTAGTCATACCAAGCCATCTAAAAAATATTATTATTATTATCATCGACAATAATAATGAATATATTATAATTATTATATTATGAATAGATCTAGTCTAGACATTGTAGACTTATCTAGAGACTAGACTCTTTTAGACTTTTTATGATTAGAATTAGATCTAGATGATATTAGTTAGAGTATGAAGGGCTAGTAATTAATTAATTTAGTATGATAATAAACTTGTATAAAGTATAATAAAGTATGATAAAAATGATTGTTTAATGATTGTATGATGATCTAAATTGACTAAATCTAGTAGTACTACTTACTAGTCTTACTACTAGTACTACTAACTTAGACTAACTAAACTAAGATCTTCAGTTTCCAGAGCTAGATCATTTAAAATTTAAGCTTCATATTTAATATTGCACTACCAAACATACACATCGTCAATCATTAACAACCTTTAAATGTGATCTAGACTTTATATAATAGTAGACTAGACTAGATCTAAAGTGTAACGCCCCAAAAAAACAATCAATATAATTATCTCTGTGTACAGACTGAACCGGGTAAAAGACACATAATATTTCCTGGGCATTATGGGAAAGGTCAGGGGGGCGTGTTTTGGAACTTAAAAAATCAGATTGGAAGTGTAGATCTAAATAAATGCAGTCAATAAATTTAAATGTAGAAATAGAGCTTATAACCATGTTATAACCTAGATCTATCTTAGATCTAGATTATTCTAGATTTTCTATATCTAGAATCTCCATGACCGTATGAGGCATGTGTAATATATTTAATATAGTCTAGATCTAGTACTAGTACTAGATCTACTAGATTCTACTTTTCTAGATCAAGATTCTATCTACTAGATCTAATTAGACTAATACTAGACTAGATTCTCATTCTAGATCTAGTACTTAACTTAGTAGTACTGTAGTAGTATCATCTAGGACGTCTAGGTACTTCGCCCTTCGGTAAAAATGTCATGATAAGTGACAAATAAGTCATAGATCTAAGTCTGACAAGTATATCATAAGTCATAAATAATCAATCATAATGAATGATAATCATAATGAATGATAATGCAATGGACTCTCAATGGACTGAATGGTTATGGTCCCAATCATACCCAATGCTTGGCAATGGAATGGCAGAAACGATAAAGGGAAACTCCGATGGTTTTGACAATTTTTGATATAATATGTGTTTTGATTCACAGATAATGAATATATTATTCTTTTTTTTTTTATTTGAAATAATAACTTAGTAATTGATGTTTTTCTGACGTTATTTTTATGCGCATCCAAAACAGTCAGACTTTCACCGGGTTTCTATGTGATGTCACACTAACCTATTAATTTAATCTATTGACTCATTTTATAGCGTGAGACCATAGATACAAATTCTCATTAAAAAAAATAAATCGCCATCTATACGGTTAGATCTAGGATCTTGTAAGCAAAGAACAAAATGCGTATTAAAAGGAGATTTACATGCTTGACTAACCACGGCAGTGTATATTTTCTCACCTGACCACTTAACACACAACAAACATTATCGCTTGGTTGTCTTATCATGATCGACTAAACGTAGTCTAGACTAGCCTTACACTGACCAATTTGTTCGAATCAGTCAGACACACGATATATTTACTTCTTGGAATAGGTAGAGGTTTAGATGAAAATGTTTTTTTTTTTCTCGAGTTGGTTATCCTAATGCTTTTACATCTCTCACTATATATATAAAACTATTGCATAGCTCTGGACTATACCGTTACTAAGCCTAAGTGCCTGACAGCTACTGTAAGAAAGAAGCGATACGATTGGTTAAATCTAGTTTCCTTTTCAGTATTGTTGATGGAAGTGACGTATGTCTAAGATAAAAACAGAATTTCAAAGAACCCCGGTTTTTAGGAGGCGTGGCAAATTTACTGTCCAATTTATTAAATATAAAATTTTCTAAGCATTTAAATAAAAAATGATATAATGTTTACTGTTATAACTTTTTACGCAGAATTTAAATATGTCAATAACTAAAATTTGAAAAACTATCAGAGTTTCCCTTTAACTTATAAATTATATGGATCCCTTATTTATTATCATTATGTCTTAGTCTTGGACTAGATAGAATCTTTAATCTTAAATTAAAATTAGTCTTAGAGCTTGAGCCTTGAGAAATGCTTTACAATGATACCAATTTTATTTTATAATTTTGCTGAGTTAATTTTGAGGAAAGTTATTGCAATTTTAGTGGTAAAAAATAAACCTTTGTAAAGCAAAAAAAAATCTGACTGAAAAAACTGACCATTAAAAAGTCTTAACGATATGGGCGGGGTTGAAACTTCACACTCTTTTTCATTAACCTGTATTCTGCAAAATAAATGTAAAAAATAAGAGCCAGCGATAAAATCTTCGAAAAAAAGTGAATCAATATATAAAAAAGCATTTGACAAAAAATAAAAATGTATGCGATTTTGTTATCATATGAGCCCAAACATCATAAATAAAACAAATAAGAGATATATGTAATGTGTTTTATTTTGTTAAATTATAATTCTACTATATTTAAATTGATACTTTTATGCATCAGATCTAATAGAGATTATTTTTATACATTGTAATGAAAATAACACTGTGCAGAAAAAAAAAAAAATTGTTAAAATTTAATAACTGTAATTTTCATAAACTTCATTAAAAAACAGTTTAAACCTAATTGTAGAGCAATGGCAATTAATGCCTGAATTTGAAGGCTTTAAAAATTATATTATAAATGAAAAATTTATTGCACTGGACAACAATAAAATAAAAAAGAAACATTTTTAGAAGTTATTAGAAAAAGATTTTTTACTTGAATTTGTGTGCATTAATAGCTCATCATTTAAAAAATATAATCAACTCATTTATAATCAATTAAATTACATGTATACTAATAGAAAAAGAACACATGAAGAAAAAAAAATTAATTAGTAGTTCACAGTACCGTACTAAAAATCTGAAAAAAAAAATGTTTTAATATTTACAATTATTAAATATTTAAACATATTTTTTTACTTTAAAATTTGTGTGTTAAAAAGTCATTATATATAAATATACACTTCCTTTCCAGTAAATCACAGTGTTGGTTGTTACTAAAAATAGATTTTAACCATCAACTTTGAAAATTAATCTAAAGAGTGTGTCAATTGATCTAAAGAGTGTGTTAAGCTACAAAGTAATAATATTAAGTTCAAACGTAGCACACAGATATATATTAACCTCGTTGATCGTCAAATTAATAAAATAGGAGATATTGTTGTATCTTTAAACATTTTTATTTT
>JADKLZ010000003.1:23647896-23658197 GCA_021533235.1 Biomphalaria straminea
TCTATCTATCTATCTATCTATCTATCTATCTATCTATCTATCTATCTGTCTGTCTGTCTGTCTGTCTGTCTGTCTGTCTTATCTTTCTATGTATCTTATATGTACCGGTATTTATGTATCTGTCTGTGTGTGTGTCTGTATCTGTGTCATTCTGTCTATATAACTCTCTCTTCTGATACAACGAGGGAGAGAGAGAGATGGCAGGCAGTAGCAGTAGATTAAGCATATGGATAGATCGATCTAAATTGATCGATTGATAAGTAGATTCGATATATGGAAAATTGTTGATTATTTCGAAGCCTATTGTGTCGAAATTATGGTATCATCTTGAGGGAAAAAAAGGTTCTTGTGGAACGAGGCATGGTGGGGCAGCGTCGGTTGCTCGTTTGAAGGTGAAACATTGAAAGACGTTAATTTGATTTTTTTGTTACAAGACATTATCTGTGATAAAATGAACTACTAGCCGTTTAGGCAAGAGAGAACGATCAGTATATTGGGCATGACGATAGAAAACAATGTGTATTTTAACTTTCAAAATGACATATTAAAAGAATACTTCCATGTCAAAAAAAAACAAACAAAATAAAAAAAAAAACATGTAATGCAATAAACACGTAATTTCTTAGATTGGCCAAAGTAAGTATTGCCATGTCAAAAACGATGATTCGATTAACAGTTACATCGTATTTCGGACTTTTTCTTTAACTCATAATTGTCACATGTGCCAAAACTTAAACTCATAATATTCACATTGCGTTGGCCGTTGAAAAATAAATGGGTCTTTGTTTTCTTTTTACAACGCTTATATCAACTCAGTCTGTATGGTAAAAAAAAATGTACCGGTACACGTTACTCTGTCTGTCTGTCTGTCTGTATAGTAAAAAGTTTGATTTTTTTTTTTTTTGCACGATTATGTCTTTTACCTGTCAACACAAGAAATCGATAAAAACAATTAACCAATTAGTTAATTAACTATGGGTAATAAATGATATTGTATAGTATCTTGAACAAAGAAATGGTACTTGAAAGATGTGGTGGTATAAGTTGAATCAGTCCCCTTGAGGACTCTTGAGACCGGAGTGAACTTGTTTTTTTTTTATGCATTTAAAAAACGATCGCGCAAACATTCACAAGATACCACTTCTTCCCTCCCTCTTTAACAACTGTTCCAGACAAGTGATACGATCATAGCGCATTGGGAAAGATAAAAGTTAAACAAAAAGAATTTTTAAAAATATTTCTAATCGCACAGATTTATTATGTCTAGGTCAATCATTCCTGTAATTACAAGCCTGATCCAAACTTATTGATACTATTACACTTAATGTAAGCTTTGTTCTTGTTGTTGTTTTTAAAAGTATTTTTATGTTGCTAGATTCGGATGTTTCTTCAGAATTGGTTTTACATTCTAGATCTAGCCCAAACATCGCGCATGACTGCGGGAGGGGGGGGGTCGAGCATGGCACCATGGAGACAGAGGAGAATTCACACGATCATTCAGCTATCCTAGCTTAGACATTCTGCTAAAGGCAAACGAGCGCAAGGATTTGAGGTCACTATCAACGACTAAGGATACCAGCTGGTGCGCCATATAACATTGATCCTAACATCTACATTGCAAGATAGGACTTAGAACAAAACAAACTAGATCTAGTTCAAAATCCCCATTTAAACGACCGAGAACTAGGTCGTTCGTTAACAAATAGCTGTTTTTATGATTTCTAAAACGTGTTTTTTTTTCTCTTTTTTACTCTTGGGATATGCATTACAGCCCTGTGGCAATTAAGAAAAGAAATGTGATTTGACACTATTTAAAATTTTTGTATGGACATGTTCGTCCCATTTCTTGTTGTAAAGGATGTGATACATTTTCTTTGGTTAGTTTGGTTTAAGATTTGGACATTTGCTAAGTCTAACTTTCAATTGAGAGTTTTAGGGATTAATTATGTTAAACTATTGACAAAATTCTGCAAATGTTCACGTGATCGATCAAATGACACTCTCTCTGATTAACATACACATGCTCACATAAACAGATGGCCTCTCTCTCTCTCTCTCTCTCTCTTTCCAATGTAATCGGATCTATCTATCAGATACTCTATCTATCTATCTATCTATCTATCTATCTATCTATCTATCTGTCTGTCTGTCTGTCTGTCTGTCTGTCTGTCTGTTGTCTGTCTGTCTATATAGCTGGATTCGTTTACACATTAATATACCAGATGCATAAAAGTCAACTTAAACATTGTTTATTTTATCTGATTAGCGATGGTGTTTTATAGCCGCTGGGATGGCTTCTTATCAGAAATCAATACAAAGTAAAGACAACTCCACATCACTTTCTTCAAGATCTCTGTCTCGACAAGTGGTGAGTGTGCATTGTGTCCCCTTGTCTTGTTACACATCACTCCATTTAGTGGCATTAATAATTTAATGGGCAGCTAATTCGATGTAAAAACAAAAACCAAAATAATATAGTCACGTTTCTAAGGAAAGAAAAACAGTGGCATTATAATGTCAACCGGGTTTTAACTTGGGTAAAAAATACACAATAATGTCTGTGCAGTGCTTTCGTACTTGACCGTATGTAGAATAGAATTCAAAAGATGAAATAAATCATGGTATAACTGGCCAGTGGATCACTTAACATCACAGACTTCCTGTTGGTGGTGCTGAATAATATTTTGTGACTTTATTTTACCCAATAATATCTTCATAGAAAGTTAATGTGTCAAAATAAGAAAAAAATAACAAAAGATTTAGATCTAGCTGATACAGTTGTTGAAAACTGGCTAAACTATTTTTGAGCAACAGCAAACTTTTTTTTTATTCTATTCTAACAAGAGAGTTCAAGGAATATAAATAGAATTCTGACTTGATAATTAATTATTTATTGCAATGTTTTAATGTATCGGAATATAGGAGGCAATGTTCCATCCATAACGTTTCCAACTCACCATACAAAGGAAATATTAAAAGATTTGGTCCCCGTCTTTGCTTGTAGGCCACAAGAGAATGGTCTGACTGCATAAACAGGATGACCTAGAGCTCTCTACTGTCATCATTCCCTTCCTGTTTCCTGTCCAGCTACATGGACATGACGGAAGATTGATTTATGTTGGATCACGTTAAGAGTAGACCAAACCATTGTGATAGGAACAAAATGAAGCTGTGTTTCGATAATGGCATTCATTTTGATCATGTCGTACTTTCAACCTTGGGTAGAAACATACCTTACATTTTTTTTCTCTATCATAGGACATAACGCAATGCAACAGAATTCATAGAATGATGGATGTACGTTAGACCAAATGAAGAGTATACCAAACTATTGTGATTAAAAAAACTGTTAAAAAAAAAAAAATGGTACGCATATTGATCTAGATTCGTCATAAACTTGTCAAACATTACGATTGAGATGTTATTTTTCAAATAACATAATGCAGTACGAATTAATCCACATGAACCATGGGGTATCTGAGAGAAGGTTTCCTTGCTGCCTTTAGACGTTCATCAAGCACAAACTCTCCTCGAGTCGCTATTTTTAAATCTGAGCCTCCTTGATAGGTAGTCTAGTGGTTTCTTATATTCAGCCATAATGTTTTACTTTTAGACCATTGGTTCCTAACTGTTCCTAACTATAGATCTGTGTATAGATCCCACTCTTATTGTTTAAAATGACATTTCGCAACACGTATGTATAAACTTTGAAAGTGTACTTTTTCATTATGAGCTTTGAAAATATAATTCTTCCGCATAAACTTTGTGAGACATATAATTTGTTTCTTAATTTTGTACTTCTAAATTATTGTTATATTAAGTTGGATCATCTTCCACTTTGTTGATCTAATCAATATACAAAAAGCCGCTACCACCTCATTGGAGAAGATGATTCAGATGAGATTTAAAAGTCGATGTTTATTTCTTTCAGCACCGTGTTCAAAATGTTAACCGTCATATTACTTCACAAAAACTACACATATGTTTTTATTCTACATTTAGAATGTATTGACTTTCGTTCAGTTACATACAGAAGTTATCAACGACATGTGTAAAATAGTTTGTGTCATCGACTCTTTCACCATGCATACTTAAAGCAAAAGTTTATAAGTTTATATAAGTATATATATATATTTTTTTACACTACATAGTAACATTTCTTTCTAAAAGTTTCATTTTGACACCCTTTAAAAATAATTCTACTTCATTTTGTTTTATTATGACGAAGTCTAATCGAGTCGTATATGTTATGCAGCTTTGTGCAACGTTCAATTCTGTTGATGCAATTGTGTTTCTGGGGACGCACTTTACATTAGTGAAGCACAGCATAAATAACTGATCAGCCTATAGGTCTACAACGAACTTGACTACACTGACATAGGCCTACTAATCTGTAACCCCATTTTCCTGATCGATGCACACAATGTTAAATTCGTGAATACAATTTAAAGAGAATAAGCTTTGATTATGGAAGAAATAATTTCCTAGCAAGTTATGTCGCAACCTATATGTTTAATTTTACATCATTAGGATCTCTGACCGATTGAAATCGTAACGTTACAATGTGTTAGTCTGTCACTTTGTTACATATATAGACTGTCATGAAATTATTGAAACATTGTCATGTCAAATTATGGGAGTCGTGTTTTAGTATCCCATTGGTTAGGTGCAATCAAAGAAATGACTTGGATTTAGGCTAGAATGTGACGTTTTAAATTTTTGTTTCCCTGTTGAGAGATAACGTAATATTGTATTGAGACTCTTGAATCGTTTCATATTTATAACAAAATTACGTGCATACTTTTTATATGAGTGTCTTGGTCACTGATTTCAAATTATGTCCCATATCATCATTTTGTTAATGTGTATCCGACATTTATAATGTTATGTTGGTCAATCATCAATGTAAGAAATTGTATTTATTTTGAAAATAGACATTGTCATACAACGTATCTTTTACTTGTGACTGTTTACTATATTATGATATATTATCCTACAAACCAAGTCTATTAATAATGCGATAAACAAAACTTATTGTGACCTAGATCAGGGGTCGGCAACCCGCGGCTCGCGAGCCACATGCGGCTCTTTGGATGTGAAGTTGCGGCTCTTTAGTTCCATACGCAAATATTATTTGTCTTATAGAAGAGAAAAAAAACTTGGAAAAGTTCGAATTGTTAAATTTGCATTAGGCACCGAAAAATCTCTCAGCCACATGTACTCTCTTTTCACCACACCCCTTCCCCATTACACGCGTTGTCACTGTTGTCAGCCCATCTGAAACTCTAGGTAGTTTAGGATTTTTCTAAGTAGGTTTTAATTCGCTTTCGATGCAAGACGAATTGGCATCTTCAGCACTCGCTTTGGCTGGGAATGGACGTATAGTTTGTTGTTTCAAGTAAATGAGTTAGAAGCAAATTATCTTCTTATAGTTAGAAGCCATGTACAAGTAATGCTAATATGGCGGTACGACTAGAAATTGCATAAAAAGGCAAACCATTTATAAATGTCGTCAAAGATTGCTCCCTTCGTGCATCTGAAGAACTTTTTCGTGATTTCAAAACAAACCAGAAATCTTGAGACAAAAAAAAAAAACAACAACAACAACAAAGATTTGCCACTATCTTCTAAAACAGTACAATATAGAATAGCTAACATGTCTTCAAATGTAACATATTTGCAGGTGAAAGATGCGGATCTTTCAATCTGGAGAACTGTTTCGTGATTTCAAAACAAACCAGAAATCTTGAGACAAAAAAAACAACAACAAAGATTTGCCATTATCTTCTAAAACAGTGCAAGATAGAATAGCTAAGATATCTTCAAATATAACATATTTGCAGGTGAAAGATATTCAACTTTCTTCCGTCTTATCACTTACTATAGATGAGTCTTGCGATATAAAGACACGGCACAAGTTGCCCATATTGTCAGTCTTTCCAAAAAAACCTTGAAAACATTAAGCTCGTTTTAAATAAAATAGTTTCAATAGAACTGATGGGGCCACAAGCATGACAGCAACAAATAAAGGGGCAACAACCATTCTTCTGAGCAAAATAAACCATGAAAATGTTACATTTCACTGAATAATAAACCAAAGCGAAAAGCTCTTTGCGTTAGTCACACATTGCAAAGTAAAGACAGAAATCTGAAAATCAAGATTGTTAACAGCATCTTGTCAAAAGCATTCTGCCATAGTCAGTTTTAAGAATTATTAAAGGAAATAGACACTCTTTCTTCCCAATAAAGTGCAATGGCTTTCCAAAGGCTTAAACCTTTTGCTTTGTACTTCAATGAAATATGTACACTCCATCGCCCTGAATTAGAGAACAACAAATGGTTGCAAAAAAGTTACTTTATGGTGGATATAAAGACGAAATTAAATGAGCTGAATCTACAACTGCAAAGAAAACAAAACCCAGTCTATATATTGATAGAAAAATTGTCTTTGTTTTAAAGAAAGATATTCAAAGCGGCAAGGTACTTCATTTTCAATGTCTACAATATAATCGCGTTAAAATAAGTGCAACTTTTGACATGAATTACTTCAGCACAGTTGTAAAACAATATATAAGATGAATTTCTTGATAGGTTTGAGCAGTGCAAAGCCAACCATTCTAGGATTCCAAGTAAATCCTCTCAACACAAATAGTAACAAAATTCACATTGATGATTTTGGAATTGATACTGGATCTCTAGAAATGCAATTGTTCGATTAAAAAAGTTTTGTGGGGTGGAAATTGTACAAAGTTAAAAATCAAGTTGGAAGACTTTGGAGTTCCAGAAATGATGTACGTAACAAAAGTGGAGAGCTTTCAAAGGAATGCCACGAGGTGATGTGTTGAATAGTAATCCAGATTGTTGAATAGTAATCCAGATTGCTACAGTCTAGTGAAGAAGTTTGTAGTAGGAGTGCTGGGTATATTTAGATCGACAGCGAGAAAGCGTTCTCCTGCATACATATAATTAAAAGTAAAGTAAGAAGCCAACTAACAAATCAAAATTTAGAGTTGTGTTCGAAACTAAAAACAAGCTATGAGCTAAATGTATCCAAACTTTCTAAAACCATTTATACTATTTATAGTTGGCAAGAAAAAAGATGTTGCGGCTCTTTAAAAAAATTTAAATTTGTACATTGTAATTTTTGGCTCTTTTGACTCAAAAGGTTGCCGACCCCTGACCTAGATGAACTATTAGCCCAACTAAAAGGAGCATGAATAATGTTCACTTCATTCTTCATGATATTTTTATTACAACAACAGGTTTTGTTAAGAAATTTATTACAATTTGGCTGGTATTTGTTAATTTTATTAAACAAAATATTTTTACCCGGCATTTTGTTAAAAATAATAATTAACTAAACTTACAAAAGAATGGTTTGTGTAACCATTGCGTAAAATTGTGTCATTTATTCGATGAAAATACGTCCGTCCCTCTCTTCCCCTTAAGTTAGGGTCTGTCTAAGGGGTGGGGGAGGGGCGATTCATGTACACGCCCCACCTGGTAACGACCACCATCTTTCATTTTTTTAAAATTTACTAACGATTAAATTTGGGACTAAGAACGCGGTGCTACATAAAATACAAATATTTTTTTTTTAAATATCAATTAGTAGGCTACTAGACTTGTATAGATATTTCACTAATTTTCTCTACCACTGATTTCTGCACAAAAATGGGATCGCCTATCTCACCCTAACGATTAGGATGGGAGGGGGCTGCTACATGCAGTCGTCCTCCACCCCCCCCCCCCCACTGAATTGGTCAATATACCAGAGTTTGGGGGGGGGGCGACAAAATATAAAAAGTGGTTAAAATATAAATATTTTGTATATACTATTATAATAAATGAATAATCAACGGGTTTCTTCAGTGCAGCATACCCTGAAAACACTCCAGACATTATGGACGAATGAAACGATCCAATACTGGTTAATTCACGTTTGCGTTTTTTGGAATACTTAAATAATGGTAGTATAGACACATTGGTGTTCGAAGTTCGGAAAAACAAACAAAAAAAAAAACACACGTTTCAACTATAAATGTTTAAAATCCACCCTAACAAGAACTGGATTTAGATGTCTGAGAGACAATAATGATAGGCCTACATACTATCTTTGCGGGAGATCTTAATGCTCATTCCCCTTCCCGGGGCTGTGATGACACTGATAAGTCTGGTAACGGCGTCCATGACCTTTGCAACTCCAGTGACGCTGTACTTAGTTAAAACAAACATTTCTCCTCCTACGTTCTCATGCTAGCAATGGCTCTTGATCACGATCAGATCTTTTAGTTTCTGCTTACTTGGAATCTTGTCACAACTTTGCGAGACGAAACTTGTGCGTAAAGCTAATCGCTAGGGATATGGGACATCTGTCGACACTGACGTAACAAAAGTATGCATATGGAGTCTAACTCTGTCGACGGTGTATGCTAACAACAGCAGCAATGCTGGACGCCACTAAAAACTGTATTTACCCTTCTAAAACGTTCAAGCCCCCCCCCCCCTATTTTTTTGACAGATCAAATCAAAAAATGTTGTTGCCTTAAAGAAAACAGCTCACCGAAAGATCCAAAAGAACCCAAACAATCTTGCACTCAGAAATATAACAGGAAGCCTTCGGGAAGTTGTGCATCGTGCTGAAGTGGGGAGCTCACGAAGACATGCTACGTTCGCGGTATTAAGAAGTCCGAAAACCATCCGATCACAGATCGACTAAAATCTGCCTGTGCAAATTTATGGCTCTATAAGCTCTATGTCAGCCCCTTTTTTTGACATCAGATTTTTAAAATCCTTCAAAAGTTTGATAAATTACAGTCCACAGCATTGTATATGGAACTAGCTGGTCGAGCTCAGTAAATGCTGATGAAGTAATAGCAAATATAGGCCCAATAAACATAAGGAGGGAAAAGTGTTGTATTTATATTTAAGTTCTATTTTGAAAAAGTATAAAGGTCAAACCAGAGTTTTCACTCTGTGGCTTATTAGCTAGTATTTTTTTCCCTCAAAGATGCACATAGTCTGTCAAAGTTCTTGGAAAATCGTTAGAGCCTATTTCGAAATCCGTTTCCAGGTTCCATTTTTTACCCATCATGAGTTTGCAAGCTAATACATGCAACATGCACAACTTGACAATTAGATGTATGAAATATTTTGAACACTAAAATCTACAGCTTGTTTTCATTGCACAAAGAAATATTTCTATTTTCATAACGAATATGTATAAAAGACATTTCTTGTTAGGCAGTTTAATGTTTGGCCTTTTCAGATTCTCAAAATAGGCTTAGTCTTTTGAAGTGGTATGTTTACTATGCCACACCACTGCAGTGAAACGCACCTTGTACAATCTAGTAGATGTATTTGTTTTGCTCATTGTACGGTTACCTTTCTTCTGTCAAGAAACTCGCCATTATAAGATGTCATTATTAACCATGTGTTAGTTAGTGTTTCAATGAACTTCTGTCAGCAGCAGGAACTGACAGTCAATGGCACCATCACAGCCAGACAGGACACTGCAGCCATGTCGTCGAGGCACATGCTGGATGACTTCAGGCCACCCGTTTCCAGGCTCGACTGCCGCCGTCGTAAGAGAAGTGATGTACATGCAAACGGGTGGACTAGATCCAGCGGGGAACTGCGGTCGTTTTCTTCCACGGGCAGCTTCCACGGGTTGCCATCACAGATATTCACGGTGGATGTGGTAAATATTGCTCCAACTTTCACGAAGCACGCTACAAACTAACAGCTAGTTAACTGAGAATAACGCATGGGTGAAGGTCTCATAACAATCTAACTTCTGTTCTGGTAACTCACACTGCTTGAAATCAACTAATATTACTACGGGTTGTTGGACTTGACCAGTAAAATTTTCTTTTTTTTTTTCTTCTAAATTGAATTGTGAATGTTTATGTATGACGCAATATTTGTTAACGTTAAAAAGAAAATGCTTGTGTAATCTATGCTTAAACTTTCACATGTGCGCTAGTCATGGCATTCATGGCTATTGTTGTTTTAACATTAGGATTTAATTATCTTTGCAATTATTAACACTCGAAAAAGTAATGCCACCCAGAAGCATGTGAACAGGTCCGTCAGTTGTGTAACAGTCTGTCTTGGTTTAATGTTAGATAACTTTGTTGAGTTACTTGTTTTAATTCTAGCGAGTACAGTTTCAGGATGTAATGAAATACCTGAGAAGTAGGCGGTCTGGACAGGCTATCGATTAATTTCTGGTTCAAAACTGATCCGGTATGTTGTCTGTGAGCAGAAATTACACTTAAGAACATTTCTTGTGGTTGTTC
>JADKLZ010000003.1:23682242-23695983 GCA_021533235.1 Biomphalaria straminea
AGGTAAGTTTAATTTTGATCTAGATGTGATGATCTGGTCACAATCTGGTGCATAGTTTAAATATGCAAGCATTTATCATTATTATGTATTTGGAAATAATTATATTGAGATGACTACAGGACAGGATAACGTACGTGGTGGCTGATTGGTAGACCTAAATCGCTTGGCTTGCGAGCCGAGGAGTCTCAGATTGGAATTTCAGTCAACAGTGGCATTTTGAATTTCGAAATTATTATGGCGCTACCGAGTCCAACCAACTCTAATGGGTACCGGACATTATGAGGAGAAAAGTAAAGGCGGTTGGTCGTTGTGCTGGGCACATAACTTTCTCGTTGACCGTGAGCCACATAAAACAGATGAACTGCCCCATAGATAGCAAGGTCTGAAAGGAGTTCTTCACTTACTTATTTTACTTTTTATATCCAATATTAATAATTGTTGAAAACCATTCCTTGCATTCAATGCTGTTCACAAACAACAAGTACATCTAAACATCAGCTGAATAAATCAAACCCCTGTGTCAAGATATTACACTGCTAACAGAGCATTATCTCTTGGCATTAATATGTCTAGACTTATTTTATTATTGGTGCCTACCACATTCGTACATGTTAGTTAGGCCTTTGGCCGATTTTATCGATTGCTCAAATCGTCTGGCAAATGACACTATCAGTTATGGTTCTTGTCACAAGCTTTTAAAGATGTACAACTTGGTGTTAACATATTTAGTGTGCTACAATCTATATAACTTTAATTAACTTACTGGCGCCAATTGCATTTATTGCTTCCTATGTATGTTGTATAATAGGTACATGTTGATATACCTAATGATCTAATAAATAGAAATAGTTTTTATTGTAAAAAAATATATAGAAAAGGGGCCTCGCAATCATTTATTTAATTGAACCCCGCAATTCGTAAGGCTGGCCCTACAGTTAGGCCTTATCTTACTTCAAGATGGCATGGGCAATGCGACTTTCATAATTCTGACATCTCAATCGCAATCGTCTCACGATCCTATTGGTATAACGAACATTTGCATATTTCAGTGACGACACCTTTTTGATGACCAGTGGTCGTACCTGTCTTCGCTTGTCACAGTCACTGTAGTAGCCACTGTAGAGACATATTGTACGTGTTGTGTGTGCTGTCTAGATTTAAAACAGCTGACGTAATCTAGGGATGGTGACTATTTACTACCAATCATCAGTTAACGAGACACCATCATTGTTTCAACAACGTTGTAAGTACATTTTAACAGTTAACTGTAAAAATGTATCTGATAAACATAGGGGTGCATAGGGCCTATATAATTCATTGTAAATCGATCATTTTAGGCGTGTTAATGTTACAGGCACAATGCTCCAAATATAGGCGCATGGGTATAGGTTGGCTAGCCAAATCACGAATTGCTTCAAATTCAATATTACTGCCAGCTCATTACTTAGGACTTAGATCATACTGTTGAAATGTCATATCTGTCAGTTCTCATTAAGTCTAGAACACACACGTCCAAAGTCATTAATAATGTTAAACGATAATTACTCAAGTAAAGACTGCGGTATTCACTTCTACTTCCCATTCTATAAGCCTACTAGGCAAGACTAACCTCGACTAACGAATCGCGAGTTCCATGATTTCTATGACTGTCAGATTAACTCGTGATATGCAGTTGTGGCCTGCCTAAAACATATTTGGATCCACTTAATACAAGTTTTTAAAGTTTTTGATATATTATATTTGACAATTATTTGGATATTTTGAAGTTAGACTTGAACTCGCACAGACTATAACTTTCTAAAGAGAAATAAATGAATGGCTCGTCAATAACTAGTGGATATTTTTTTTCAATAGGCTTAATTATTTCCTATTCGAATAATTGATTATAGGCCCTAACAGTATTCGCTTTAAAATAGGACTTGGCAATTAAAAGTGTCTATAAAACTTTTTTTTTGTGTGTGGAGTGATACATTTTCTTTTACACTGCGTGTAAGTAAAGTCAAACATTTTCTCTTTATCTGATTAGCGATGGTGTATTATAGCCGCTGGGATGGCTTATCAGAAATCGATACCAAGTAAAGACAACGCCACATCACTTTCTACAAAATCTTGTTCTCGACAAGTGGTGAGTGTATGTTGTCTCCCCCTAGAACAAAAAATATCTAAATACCGGTACTACATCAGCTACATTTTGCGAGACGACCCGAAGTCCTATTTCATGAGCCTAACACAGGTCTTTTTTTCCGGACAGTGTGTGTGGGGGGAGTACAAATTTCACTACACACAAACACACACACATATATATGTACACATTTATATATGTACACCTGCACAACCATCACTTTCGCAAGGTCTGAAAATGATACTTTTATTAAACTTTCAGAAAGATTGCTTTATTGCATTTTTTTTAATTTACCGTTTAATCCCAGTGTTCCTTCTGTGGGACTTATGGAAACTAAAAATTATATTGCATTTTTCTTATAACTGAGTATCAGTATTATTTTAATCAGCAGGCCTACAATCCCTTTTGGATCTGACCACCCCTATCCAAAAGTATAGGCCAACACAGTCTTAGTTGTTTATTATTATTAAAAATTGTTTCAAAATAAAAAAAAAATGAAATAAGAATGTTAGTTATAAGGCTGAAATAATTTGAAAATTAAGTGGGAACTGATTTTTAAAGAAATATATTTTTAAAAACTTGTATTATGTTTTTTGTATTAAGTAGTTTCGGGTTATCTGTGTTAAGGTTATCGCGATAGCCTTATAAAATGCATTATATATATATATATATATTTTAAGTTGTACGCCTTGAATTCGAAGACGAGCCGATACGATAACCACCGTGACAGGAAAGTGCTTATGAAAATATTATTTATCAGTTAATATATTTATATATTGTTTGTTTCAAACTTTTAAGCAAAGTATAGGACTTCATCAACTTATATCGCCACATCAGTGAAGTGCCAATTTTTTCACTTGTTCGATTCCAAACAAAATAATTAATTTCCAATAGTTAGGTAACTAATTGATTTTTTTTAAAATTGATTCTTGTGTTAAGAGGTGCCAAATTTCAACTTGACAAGATATTGGATGTGGGAGAAATAACGTGTACACACTTTTCTCCAGACAGACAGAGTTAATATAAGCTTTATAAAAATATACGGGCCCATTTAATCTATATTATCTGTTTTCATTCTTTTCTTTAACATATATTAAATAATTTTAAAGTGAAGATGTAGGCCTACTGATAAAAATTGCAATCTTGACAAGTTGGCTTGTTAGTTGTACGGTATTTAATTGTACTTGTTTCTCTTTAGGAAATTTACAATAACCTGTATATCACTATTGCCTATATGTTAGTATTTAACTTTAACTTCTGCCAGCAGCAAGAACTGACAGTCAATGGTGCCATCACAGCCAGACAGGACACTGCAGCCATGTCGTCGAGGCACATGCTGGATGACTTCAGGCCACCCGTTTCCAGGCTTGACTGCCGCCGTCGTAAGAGAAGTGATGTACATGCAAACGGGTGGACTAAATCCTCCGGGGAAATGCGATCGTTTTCTTCCACGGGCAGCTTCCACACATTGCCATCACAGATATTCATGGTTGATGTGGTAAATATTGATTTAACTTTCACGAAGCACGCTACGAACTAACACTATTTAACTGAGAATAACGCATGGGTGAAGGTCTCATAACAATCTAACTTCTCCTAATGTTCTTGTAACTCACACTGCTTGAAATATTGATTGGAATTGTTAAACTTATTTTAATTTCAGCTGATAGAATTTTACAAAGTTTTCAGTTACTGTTTTCTTTTTTTTTAACTTTACGTGTCCATTTTTTTTTTTTTTTTGCCCTGTGTCCTCCTTTAAAATTCTGCTATTGGGGTGCAGGTGACTTATCCATCTCTGGGGCATACATCACTAACAGCTTCCTCCGGGTGTTTAGTTTATGGGCGAGTCTCTCTAACTATCCCCCATTAGTGTGTGTATGGGAGTTTCGGCCATGTACCAGTTTTATATTTCTTTCTCATGTCACACCATAGTCTATGTGTCACACTAATCTCGATGCTCAAGCGGAAGTCTTTCTAAAAGAAAATACGAGTGGAGGTTGACCAACTCAGAGCTGGTTATGAAATATTCGCATTTTAATTGTCAGTTATAAAATATTGAATAAGTAGATCTATAAAATACTCCAGCAATTCTTCTTTACTTGTTTCATAAATGATGCATACACGTTATACAGATTTACATTATATATATATAGGCCTATATATATATATATATATTTCATCAAGATTAGTCAAAAGGTTTTGATTTCTACGAAAGACATGCATAGATACTACATACATGATACATTCACCTTACATTTTAGATAATAAATATAATATGATATATTAATCTTTTTTTAGATGTTTTAAAAATTTTTTTTTTCTTTTTTACTTAACTTGCTCATTGTCTGGTGTGTTTTTTTCTCTTCAACATTTGTATTTTTAGAGCCAAAGATCTTGGGTAGAAAAAACATTTGTGAAGAGAGAATGTATCAAATTTATTCCATCACTTAGAGATACCACGAGGTAACAATGAAATATTTTTAATTATAAAATTAAAATTATAATTAAAATTATATCATAATTTCAAAGTGTTTACTCTAGATTTTGATATATATCTTACTTATTCTACAGATGTTCTTGTGGAAGAAACGAATACTGGCACAGGCAAACTGGAGCTTCCTGGCTAGAGAGTGGTCATTTAGAAAAATGGCATCCTTTAAAACATACTGAGCCAAAGCCAACTGATGCATATGGAACAATAGAGTTTCAAGGGGGGCCTCATCCCAGTAAAGCACAGTACATGAGACTAAGTAGCCTGGACACAAGACAGGACAATGTTTTGGCTCTTCTATTGAAGGTTTGTCCTTCAGTTCAGTAGGTAGTACCATAAGTCATCCCAGGGCTTGATTTAAGTAAGTGGAGGGCATGGGCAGGATTTTTTAGGAAGTTTCTACATTTGCTCAAAAGTTTTAGTAAAAATCTGATTGTTAATAATAATACTTATATCTAAAAGTTTACTATTTTTTAGAAGAAAGAACTAGAGAACTGTTTAGTTTTCCTTCTTTCAAAAAAAAATATTTATAATGCATATTTTAGTAAAAAAAAATAAATTATTTTTGAGTTTGTGGAGAGTAAGACACTACTGCAAATCCAGAGCCTTATTTGTATATTATGAGCATTGTTATTTACTGTGAGGTCTCTCTCTTGTGGAGGCATTGTGACAGTAGCACTGCCTGCCCTTCCTTAAATTCAGCCTTGAGCTTTCCATGGCATCATTGCATAATTTTTATCTTGCACTATGTTTTTGTCCAGCACTGGGGATTAGATCTTCCCAAGCTACTTATAACAGTACATGGAGGAATATTAAACTTTGAACTTCAGCCCAAATTAAAGCGGGTCTTTAGAAAAGGGTTGCTTAAAGCTGCTAGAACAACAGGAGCTTGGATTGTCACAAATGGCACAAATACAGGTGAGATATGTAATATTTTCATTCCCATCAAGCCAGTAGTTATAATTCTTAATATTGTTTTGTATCAATCTATCTTTTCAAATTAATTTATTAATAATTATTTTCTGTAGGTGTAACCAAACATGTTGGTGATGCCATTAGTGATAGAACAACAAAGACGCACAATAAAGTAGTTGCTATTGGTATAACACAATGGGGCATTGTAGAAAATAAAGAGTCTTTAATAGGACGAGATGTAAGTAGCTCTTTTTATATTAAAAAAAATTAATTTACTCATAACTCTATAAAAAATTACAAATACATTAATTTGATATTAGACTTAAAAAAAATGATTTCTACAACTCCTTTTTCAGAAAGTTGTTCCCTACCATTGTGTGTCTTCTACAAAATCAAATTCTTCAGTTTTAAATAATAACCACTCTTACTTTGTGCTGGTAGACAATGGAACTGTGGGTAAATATGGAGGAGAAATTCTTTTTAGGAAGAAGTTTGAAAAGTACATTGCTCAGCAAAAAATTGGCATAGGTAAAAAAAACATTATGAAAATGTTAAGGTATTGATTATAAGGTAATATATTTTATCATTGATGAAAAATTAATGAAAAATAATTCCTGTTTATACTCTTATTTTCAGGGAGTGGTTTCAGAGGCCATTCTGTTCCTGTGATCTGTGTGGTGCTGGAAGGTGGGGCCAACACTATACGTTCTGTCTTAGAGTATGTAACAGATACACCCCCAGTTCCAGTTGTTGTATGCGATGGTAGTGGTCGAGCTGCAGATCTTTTGGCATTTGCTCACAAGTACACTATGGATGATGGGTTTGTATTTTCACAAACTTTAGGCTAAGTTGCAAATTAATTAGTATGATTGACATGTGGCTTCATAAGTGTTTGTCCTGGACTTAAACAAATATTTTTCTGTTGCCCTGCCTGATTACTTTGTAAGTAGGCTAGATATAAAGTATTGATGTGGCATCATTTATTTTATAAGAGAAAAGAGACTGACACCACAGTTAGTCCTGAAATATTGATGGATCCAGTTTTTATTTTCTTTCCTTTTTTACAAAGCTTATATCAACTCACTCTGTCTGTTTAGTAAAAAGTGTGTACTTATTATTTCTCCCACAGTTTTAGCTTTACATAATTATTCATTGGCATAGACAAGACATAAATCAATAAAATAAAAAGTAACCAATTCGTCAATTTGTTACTGGTAATAAATTATTTTATTTGATACCATCAAGAGAAACAATCCTTCAGTATTTACATACATGGCTAAATGTGTTGGGTTTAGTCCTCTTAAATTATTGTTAACACTATTTCTCCCTCACACATTTTCTGATCAAGGTGATACTTTAAACAATTATTTATTGTATCTAACAAAACAGGAATCAATAAAATAAAAAATACAAAACAAAATCAGTTAATTAATTATTGGTATTAATTATTTTGTTTGATATTGAATAAAGGGAAATAGCTTGTAAATTATTGATGAGTGTAGTTTTAAGGGTGGTGTTCTTCCCCTTTATATAAGCTTTTTTTTTTTAAAGGATTTTTTTATATTTTGCCTGTTTACACATTGTGCATATCATTTTGGGTGATGTTTTTTTAGTATTGGCTATTTTACATCATAGATGGATTCTGATAGTAATACAGTATTTAAAATCACATTTTTGCAAGGGATGGTATCAATCAAATACATAAGATCCAAAATAAAGAGAGAATGGAGTAAATTATTTTCCTGTTTATTGATGCCACTGAAATTATACTGAAAATACTGTTGTTTTTTTTTTGTAGCACAATGGCAGAGTGTCTAAGAGACCAGTTAATTCTCACCATAAAGAGGACATTCATGTACAGTCAGGAACAAGCTGAAAAACTTTTTATTGAAATTATGCTTTGTGTCAAGAAAAAAGAACTGGTAATTATTTATGTCAACATAAATTGCATTCATCATCATCATCATTATTCATCATCATCATTCCTTTGGATTCCTCATGGAACATAGGATCTCGACAAAAACACGCCACTCTCCACAGTCTCTTGCTAGTTTTTTTATGGTTTCCCAGCTCTTTCCGGTCCTCTCGGCTTCCTCTAGTGTTCTGTGTTGCCATGTTCTTTTTGGTCTTCCTCTACATCTTGTTCCCTGGGGCTTCCACACTTAGGCTTGCCTAGCTCTGTTGCTGGTATCTTTTCTAAGGGTGTGAGCAATCCATCTACACTTCCTCTCTAAGATCTGTACCTCTTTATTTTTCTGCCCACTCATCTCCCACAGTTTGCATTCATGGTAGTCCTAATAATGTTGGAGCATTTCAATTTTTGTGTGCATTTTTAAGAATCTCTTACATATAAATCAGAAGATTGATAGCATTTATGTCAATTAAAATATTTGTTTATTTATAAGATTTTTTTTCTTTTTACAGATTACTGTGTTTAGAATGGGAGACAATGAGGATTCCAAGGATATTGACTTAGCCATACTTACTGCTTTATTGAAAGGTAGGTTGCATGATGGTGTTTAAGGAAAGATTTCACTGTGAACACAATAAGCCTTTCTAATTAGCGATGTGAGAAAATAAAAACAAAACTGTTAATATAGTTATCAAAATATGAAAGGATAGAGGTGTGTATGGGGTGTGGGGAGTCAGAGTACTGGCCATAGTGACCTTTTTGATGATATGAAATGACCAACAGGTTGCATAGTCATCAGCCATACTTTCAATTTGAAGAGGGAAGGGTGGGTTAAAGATGGCCATAGTGAACTTATATATTGGATTTGGTGTATGAATAGCAGTAGGAGGGAGCTATATCTTTGTACTTTATATGTATTATGTGAATTAAAAAAAAATGTATTTCCTTAGGTACAACTGCCAATCCTATAGATCAGCTTAATTTGGCCTTGACCTGGGATAGAGTGGACATAGCTCGAAGTCATATTTTTGTTTATGGACAAGAATGGCCAGTAAGTTTTATCTGAAAGAAGTTTCTTTTAAATTTTAACTAAAACTCTAGAAATTGTGTTAAGAGAATAATGTTCAATCCTTACTTAATTTGTTTTCAGGAAGGTGCCCTGGAAGTAGCCATGATGGATGCTTTGATAAATGACAGAGTTGATTTTGTTAAACTTCTGTTAGAAAATGGAGTCAGTATGCATACTTTCCTGACCATACCCAGGCTGGAAGATTTATATAATTGTGTGAGCTAATGATATCTTTTTTTTAAAGCTTTATGACAGTGGCACTGAGAGGTTTAAAAAATGTTTTCTTCACAAATGATGACATTCTTGAAATTAGTAAACAAAAGTAAAGTTCCCCATTTCAGACCTTGTGATCTATGTTTCTATGCCCCATGGTTAATTAGGCCAACACAATGACCAACCACCTTAACTTTTCCCCAACCAATGTCAGATACCCATTAGAGCTGGCTGGGCTCAGAGGCACTTTAAAGATCCCAAAATTAAAAATTCCACTCTTCACTAGGATTCAAAATCAGGATCTCTCAGAACCCCTCTGCCTCCTCTTGAAATTAGTAATTTTGTGATTTTGATTCCTTTAATTATGTCTGTGTAACTTTTTTTTGACTTTTTATTTCTTAATTTTTTTTGTCTACACATCAGGACTAACATTTTCCACGACATGGCCTATACTGTGCCGATGTGCCTAAACTTAAAAAACCAAACTAACATTTTATTGTTGATGTAGTGTGAACATTAGGTATAGATCTAGTGAGACATTTTCTTCGCAAATATAATTTAAGCTTTCTTTACCATCCTAGAAGTAAAAAAGTCACTTTCTTTTAGTATGATGACTACATCAAATAGCTTTTACTTTTGTAATTACTAACAATTTGTTTCTTTGTTGTTGTTTTTTTTTATCAATATGTAGGGACAATTTCTTTTTTACTATTCATTAGTTTGTTAAAAATCTTTGACTGGTACCTCTTTAATTATTCTAAACAGCGTCAAGGTCCAACCAACTCCCTCCGATATTTGATTAGAGATGTTAAAAAGGTAAGTACAGCTTTTTTACAATGCTTTATATTATGTTTCTTATATGTTTGGATTTTTGCAATTAATTTATTTTTGTTTGTTTTTGAATGGGAAAATTTCTAAATGTTAAAACTTCATTTTTTTTTTCAAATCAAAATTCTTTTGACAGAATGTGCCTTCCAATTATTACTATACACTGCCAGATATTGGTTTGGTGCTGCAGTTTTTAATTGGAGGTGGTTTTAGATCATCTTACTGCCGCAAAGTCTTTAAACAGAGATACTTTGCTTTTAAACACACAGTAGGTTCATTTTTGTTGTGCTAAGTGTACATTCAAATAGATTTGTTAAATGACTTACTTTGAGCAATTCATAAGAATGTATAAATTTTATTGTACATTTTTTTTCTCACTTATTCCTTAAGGCTTCATCTGCTACCACATTGATGAGTTCATTTTCTCAACCTCTCAGCACCAAGCAAGCAGAAGTACTTTTAATGTATCCATTCCATGACCTCATGATTTGGGCTGTCTTGATGAGAAGACAAAAGATGGCACTTTTTATGTGGCAACATGGGGAAGAAGCATTAGCAAAAGCAAGTAATTTATTATTGTTCAAAATAAATCTTTTCAGATAGGAAGATGTTTTAAAAATCTTTAATGTATAATTTGTCATTGTTACTTCATTTTTGTCTGAACTAAGCTAGACTACAAGATAAAATGAAATTCTGATTTTTCCCTATTCTTCACTCAGGCCCTCATAGCTGGAAAATTGTATAGTGCAATGGCTCATGAAGCTGAACAAGATGGTTTGGAAATAGAGCAGTCATTTAGAGAACATTCAGAGTAAGTTTTTTTTGTTCCTTGTTTCAAGACAAATGAGATAAAACAAGAAAACATGCACTACACGAGAGAGAGAGAAAAAAAGGCTCAACATGAAGTATCTTCTTGTGGTAGACATTTGCAAACTGAGAATTCGGAACTGGAGAAGACTTGTACTACAGCAATGTCCTTACCTACCTGTGACAATATTCCAGGCAACCCTGATTTTTCTTCCAAGCTGTGGGGCTCTTCTGCATCTGAGCTTAGACTTCATGGCAGACACAGGTCTCAGAACATGATGAATTGAACATTTAGAAAACTAGTAATTTTTTAAATTCTTTTTTTTTTTTTTACATTTTTGTTAAAACTTCAAAACATTAATACTTTATTTTTAGATTTAAAAAAAAAAAGAAATTCAGTAACTTAAAGATTCTTATGTTCTAATGAGATAAATATTTTATTCTGGACAAAATATTTACATATTAAACTATATTGATTAAAACATAATATATGTCTTAATTGAAGCACACTAGTTAAAAGGTATATTTCACAAATAAACATATCCCATATTTAACATGAAATTCTGAAACAATTTATGAATACATTTTTCAGGGAGTTTTTAAATTTGGCCTTGGAGTTGCTGAATTACTGTTACAAAATAGATGATGACTACACCCAGCAACTTCTTACTTATGAACTTAAGAACTTCAGTGACCAGACCTGCCTTGGATTAGCTGTACTGGCCAATCATAGACAGTTTATTGCACACACATGTTGTCAGATGCTACTGAATGATTTGTGGATTGGAGGACTTTGCATGAGAAAATATTCCACTATTAAGGTAAATCCATTTGGAGAATACATAGTTTTACATAGTTTTATTTATGTACTGTTCAATTAGCCGATAATCTAAGACAAAGATAATCTGGGTATTTATTTGTTTTATGTTGTAAAACATTATTTTTTTCCTGAGTGTCAATCTGGAAAAAAAAATTACATTATCAACAGGTCATTTTGGGAATCATCTTTCCACCAGTCTTATTTGCTCTGGATTTTAAAACTAAAGAAGAACTTCAGCTGATGCCACAGACAGTAGAGGAACATATGGATGAATTAGAAGATGCTTCAAGTGCTGACAACATTTCAGTTTGTTCTCTCAGTGAAGACCAAGTGAGTTGGATACAGTAATATTTCTTTAATAACTTTCCTAAAGGTTTATATTCAATTATTCAACTTTTGTACCTACTCCAGCAGGTTATCTAAATGTCTAAAATGTTTTATGGATCTTTTGAACAGGATCCCAGTTTTGAGGAGGACAGAGCTGAGCCCATTGGTCAAGTCAACCTACTGGGTATCTCTAAAGAGAACTGCAATGTTGAGAGTATTGTTGGAGGCAGCAATGCCACTGTTGAACATTTTGTCTCTCCAATAGCCTATGGTAAAAAGAAGAGCCCTTTGAGGATGGGAAAAAAGGCCTATGAGTTCTATAATGCTCCTATAACCAAATTTTGGGTGCATTTTGTAAGTTTTTATTTTCTTTTTTTTTTGGGAAAATATTTGATCAAATCATACAAGTTATCAAATATTCTTAAGAATATATAAATAATATTTTTTTCACTTTACCTTTTAATTTTTGTTATCCTTAGCTTGGCTATTTGTTTTTTTTGAGTGCCTACTTTTATGTGATCCTGGATCGATTAAAGGCAGTACCAACATGGGCTGAGATCTATGTTATGGTGTGTATATTTACAACAGCAGGAGAAAAAATAAGACAGGTAGACAACAAAATTTGGGATTTTACAAATTAATTAACTTTTTTTCATAACTATATATTAATTGATATTTTTTTTGCCACACACTAACTTATGAAAACTAAAATAATCAAAATTCCTAAAAATTAATTTTTGAAAATAAGTGCATTTAGAAAATTTGTGTAACAAGTTTGTATTTTTCTTCTAGGTTTTGTTTTAAAGAGATTTTCTTTTTAAGTTTAATATATGTTTCTAAACCAAAGCTATACAGTTCATATTTAAAAATAAATTGGAGCTTATGAAGTAAAATAGAAATTTTTCTTTTTTTAAATCAAGTATTTACATTTTCATTTAAAGAATTTCAAAATATTGACCCTTTATTTTGCAATGGTAGCAACAGAAATTATAATGTAATTAACTTATTTTGCTCTTTTTATTTTTAAATTTTCACAATAATTTCTTTCAGATTGTTGCCTCTGAGCCAGTAACTCTGGAAATGAAACTCAATGTTTACATTTCAAAAGTTTGGAATATTCTAGAAACTCTATGCATTGTATTGTTCTTTATGGGATTTGCCTTAAGATTTTTCCCATCCACTTTAAATGATGCACAAATGATATACTGTGTAGACAGTGTTTTCTGGAATATTAAAATGCTAGAGATTTATTCAGTCAACAAATATTTGGGTCCTTTTGTCAAAATAATGGGCAAATTGGTGAGATATTTAGTTTCCTTAATTCTTTGCTATTAATAAATAAATATAATCTTAAACTGAAAATAATCATTTTCTGATAACATTATTTGTGTGTGTGTGTCTCATTTCACAGCTAAAAGATATGTGTTACTTATTGACTATAGTCTTCTTAGCTGTTACATGTTATGGTATTGTGAGACAAACTGTTCTTTATCAAAACAAAGAAGTTTCTTGGCCACTGCGATTACGAAATGTTTGGTTTTACCCTTATTGGAACATATATGGAGAATTATTTGCTGAGGAAATAGATCGTAAGTACTGAAAATTTATTCCATATTACTGAAAAGCTTTTAAAAAATATTCTTTAAATATAACTTTTTCAATTATTCTATTTCTGTGCAGCTTGTGATCTTGAATCTAATAGAGATTCTCAAGGCAACTGCACAGTGTATGCTTCTTGGCTGGCTCCTGCATGTATGTGTATATTTATGTTAGTTGCCAATGTTTTGGTGATCAACTTATTGATAGCCAGATTCAAGTAAGTATTTCTGTATAGGATTTTAAATTTAGTCAGCATAAATAAATGCCACACTGAAAGAGCTAAACTTGTGTATAGTTTATATTGAAGTGTTTACAGAAAAATGATAGTTTAAATCTTCATTGTAGATATTACTAAATTTTATTGTTCCTTTTACATTGAAGCTATGGAACATTCTCACTAACATCTATTATTTAATAATTCATATTTTTTAAAATAAAAAACTTTAGAAGAAAGTATATAAATAAATATAACATTTTTAAGATAAAACAAGATTTTAAGGTCCCTTTGTGCTGGATGAAAAGTTAATTAAAATTAGAGCAGCCTTATAAAGTCAATCTAAATGACACTCTAGGTACTGATTATTAATTTGTTTGTATTGAAAAAAAAAAAAAAAAAAAAAAAAAAAAAAAAAAAAAAA
>JADKLZ010000003.1:23699862-23712672 GCA_021533235.1 Biomphalaria straminea
AATGAAAAGTTGCAGGACACCTTTGCATATGTGGACAATGTAACGGTATGTGGTCATGATAAAGTGTCGTGCGATGAAAATCTTCAAAGATTTCTAGATGCTTCTAGAAAGTATGGGATCACATTTAATGAAGACAAACGTACGATAGCCACTGACAAAGTTTGCCTCTTAGGATACGAAATTTCGAAAGGCCTACTCAAACCAGACCCTGACAGATTCCAGGCTTTAAGAAATCTCCCTCCTCCTAATGATATGCGCTCACAAAAACGAATCGTGGGCATGTACTACTCGCATTGGATCCCAAATTTTTCTAACAAAATAAATGTTTTGGCAAATAACACGTCGTTCCCTCTTTCAGAAACAGTAAAGACAGCCCTTAACGAATTAAAGCAGGAGCTGGAGAAAGCTGCCATCTTCACCATCGACTATACTCGACCTCTGACGGTTGAAACAGACGCCTCGGATGTTGCAATAGCTGCCACCATTAACCAGGATGGCCGCCCCGTGGCGTTCTTTTCAAGAACACTCTCCAGAAGTGAAAGGCGGCACTCAGCAATAGAAAAAGAAGCCTACGCCATTGTAGAATCTTTAAGAAAATGGCACCACTACTTAATAGGAAATCGCTTCACCCTTGTCACGGATCAACGTTCTGTGGCCTTCATGTACGACAAACAGAGCAAAGGGAAAATAATGAATGAGAAAATTCAAAGTTGTTTTTTTTTTCTCTTTAAAATATTTTTTCTGAATACTATAGCTAGTATGGCAGAAAATCTACATAATATAGTATTTGAATTATTTTTGTTTTTACAAAAGTCTTAAACTGTTTGCATAAATGTTGTCAAAATATACTAGATATATTAATTGCCCCCCTTACAAAATAGTCTGCCATGTTTTTAACTATTAATAGTGAATGGTTGTAAAATAAGTATGTATTTTCTGAAAAAAAAAACTACCTGCATAGCTGATTAAAAAAAAAATTTCGCCTTCAGATAAGTACCCGTTGCATCGGAATTTTCAAAGGTCTAAAATATCATGATAGTGGATTTTCAATATCATTTCTAGTTTTTGAAATATAAACGGGACGGACAGACAGACCACACAAAATTAATAGCAACTATCCCTTATTTCGGGTGCCGCTAAAAATTTGTATATTTATATTTTATATTATATACATTATACCACTGGCGGATCCAGGGGGGGGGGGCGGTATGGAGATCGCCCCCTCCACTTGGCCGACATCCCCCCCCGAAGGGGGGGGGCGGACGAATTTTAGTATAGAATTCACACAATTGGTACATGAATGTATTACTTATGTTAATAATTTATACTATGAGTAAATGCCTTGATAAATTAAATACAGGAACCTTTATTTAAATCCAACATAAGTATAGCTATGTACAAATAAATATTAATAAGATTTGTTAAAGAACAAAGACATACTTTTTCTTAATATATTAGACCTACAAAATACGCGACTAATTTCAACCAGATTCATAGCCCGACTGATTTGGGAGCCCTCGCAAACGCGTCTCTTTTGACAGCTAATTTCATCTAATCAGCAGCAGACGCCTTGGCTGGCTTGGCCACGTTTGCAGAATGCCAGTAGGTAGACTACCACAAGATATACTGTATGGCGATCTTATTGAAGGCAGGAGAGCCGCTGGTCGCCCACTTTTACGGTATACAGATGTGTGCAAACGTGACATGAAGCTATTTGAAATCGACACTAGCAGCTGGGAAAAAGTAGCACTGGGTAGATCCACATGGAAAGAGAGCATAAGAGAAGGGTCTCGGATTGCAGATGCCATACACAACAGAGGCAGAAAGAAGGCTAAAAATGCAGCTGCTCCTGGTGATTTTATATGCCCAACCTGCTGTGTATCAAGGATTGGCCTCTTTAGCCACACAAGACGTTGCAAAGGGAAAAGATCGTCTCACGAGACGTAAAATGCCACAGAATCAAATTTGAATTCAGACGTCTGCCGACAAATTACAGTCAGTCAGCACTTGTTTATTTTCAAACAAAAAATAAACTTGTTCACATATGTACTTGGACCCTATCAATGTGAAAGTTTAGCAGCAATTTTTTTTAAAGTGTGGAAATACAGCTTCTGGCACCCAAAAAATTAATTGAAACTTCTCTCTTCTGTCGTAATTTTCATGGAGGTATGTCCTCTGGAGCCGAATCAACTTCTGCACTAAATGGTGAGCTGTGGGTAATGAAAACTGGTTCCAAGCTCTTGACGTCTTAAAATTACTTTCGAATTTACAATTAAGGAATCCAAATAAGTACTTAATCTTTCAACCACTTCACTTGAACTAGTTTCACCTTTCAACAAAGAAAAATGACAAAATCTGTTTTCAATAGCTTACTACTGAGAATGACATAGCTTTGTTTGAAAAGATTTAACATCCACATACATTTCACGTGTTAACAACCCACTGCCATACTCCCGATGTAAAAATTGAATTCTGACTTCCACTCTTCATTAGAAGTATTAGTCAATGTCTTTAATGAACATAGTTTCTTCCTTAAGATATCAATATACTATATTCTTCTCAATACCTCCTTGCCCATTCTAGGCCAGCTGATACTACTATGGTTATGAGCATCAGGATGTTTAATTTCCAAATCTTTAAGTACTTCTACAAACAACCTGTGATGAAATTCCTTAGCTCTTATAGGTTTGATCACTGATATAGTTGGGTAAATAACATGTTTGGTATCTAATGCAGCTTTCCCATTTAGAGTTATTGGTTGAGGTATTGTTCTATTTTTCTCAATCAAAGCCCAGGCTCCATCAGTTGTTACACATGCCGTCTGGTTCCAAGAGACAATGTGTCTTTAGCAGTGGCGTAGCAAGGTACTCGTGGGCCCGGGTTCAAGAATGTGTTGATGGGCCCCTCCCCCCCCATAGGACAAATATTTTTTTGTGAAAAAAAATTCAGTAGTATGTATCGGTACATTTACTAAAAGACATTCCTATGCAAATTCATGAGTGCAACTGACAAAGACAATTAAAGATCATGTTTAAGTACCATTTAGCACAGTGAATATAATGCGCAAGCGGCTACTTTTGTGGAAAAAATAAGGGCCTACCTGAAGCTCTAGCGGATCCAGAACTTTTAGCGGGGGGGGGGGGATTTTTTCTAACCCTAACGCGCAGTAAACCATAACCCTAAGTATAAACGCGCGTGCAGCATATATAATTAGAATTTAAAAAATAAGCAAAGTTTCTAAACCTTCGTCGAAAAACAACAACACACATACACATATAAACAGACATGTTGGGGCCTTTCTATTCACAGCTAGTTGGTCTGGGAGAGCGCCGTAAGCTCTCCAGTGGGGTCCGGGGCGAAGTTCCGACGCCAAAAGCATTCTTCACTGCAGAAATGGATTCTCCTGACATCTTCACCTCCATATTCATCCTATTGAAAAGAACCTTTTGAACATTTTTTTTCCTTGAAAAAATATTCTAATATGAATATACAGGCCCTTACTACATTGCAAATACAACTGATTAGTTTCTTTGAAAAGATAAGATACCCTACATAATTAGATTAAGGCTTTGAGGATTTCCGCCGAAAATAAATTATTCGTAAAATAAAAAAACAAAAAAAAAAAAAACAGCCATGTTAAAGGCTTTTCTTTGGACAGTTAGCCGGTTTTCGCGAGCTCTGTACGCCCTGCCAGTGTAGTCCGGGTCGAAGTCCCGACACTAAAAGCGTTTTCTTACCTTCCTCACTGCAGAAATGCATTATCATAACATCTACAGCTCATTATTCTCCCTATTAAAAAGTAACTTTTGAATATTGTTTTACTTGAAAAATATTATAATTGAATTTACAGGCCCTTACTACAACACAAATACAACCGATTTGATCCTTGAAAAGATAAGAAACCCCACATATTTAGATTAAGACTTTGAGGATCATGCGAAAAAAAAATAATCGAAAAATACATTTAAAAAAAAAATTATTTGTAAGTGGTACATTTTCTTCAATAGGCGTGTTTGTTACTTTGTTTTCAGAACTTTGATTCAAAGCTCTAAACAAAAACAAAAATCTGAAGTGGTAGGAGAAATTAGATTCAAGTATATATTGTCAGTTATAGTCCCAAATACGTCAAAAGCAAAATATCAGTATAAGTAAAGGTTGGAAAAGGGTGACTAGGAAAATAATATTTGGGTTCAGAACTCTTCTCAATTGTTACTCTTTGTATAAACCATAGAAATAAATAAATATGGACTGGAAAAAGGAAGTAACTTCAAGTAACTTGAAAACATGTATATCTATTGTATTCGGATTTCCGAATTATGAAAAATTTAAAAAATTGCATGATCTTCAGTCTTAGAGATTAAACAAAATTTATAGACTAAAGTACACACAATTGATATTCACAAATTTTCTCTTCATAAAACTCTCTTATTGGTCAGTCTATATTTATTCATGTCTATGATATAAACATAGGTTAATGTTTTGATGTTAATATAAAGTTTAATATTACGTTTAGGATATTTTAAGAACATTTTATTTTTTAACCTTTTTTGTTTTTACAAAATTGAAGTCTAGGAAAGGCCACAATTGGTCATTAGTCATGGGACCAGGCGATATAGAACCCCTACGTGTAATCCATTGACGTATTTTTAGAGTTCAAAAGTTATTCTGCTATTTGAGATATAGGGCCCTATCTAAGTCCAGATAGTGAATGTAACTACTAAATATGTCTTATACTATAGGCCCTTAGCTAGAGCTTAGTTTTTATTAAGGTAAATCCTACCCCTTTGGTTTTTACACCATCAGGTGTGGGCCCCTAAATGGTCGTGGGCCCGGGTTCATTGAACCCCTTCGCGCCATGGATGCTACGCCACTGGTCTTTAGCCTCTTCATCATAAGTGATAAGAATCAAAAGTGTCAATAAATTATATAGATTTGGAATTATTTATTTTTAAATATATTTGCTTTTTTATATGTATAACATCTGGGCACAACTTCATCATTAGCTTCATATAAATTTTTTTTCAATAATTTAATATTACTAGGCCTACTTATTTTTAATTTTATTTAATTTTTATATATTTTTCTTTAGTTTCTATAATTATTTCATATATGTAATAATAATAATGAAATTTTAAAGTTCAAAAACACTACTTTAAGTTGTAAGAATGTTTTTATTTATTACATGTTGAAATTCGTAATTATGCAAAACAACATGAAACTCCTAGTTTTAACAACCTAAACATAAGAAACACTAGAGCATAAAATTTCAATTTTGCAAATGTTGAGAAATGTGTAGCTGCTTGAAAAATAGAATCAAATTTCTATCTACTTTGCTTAATTCATTGATACTGTCTTGAACCATCTTATAGGCTCGTAGTATATCCACTCCAGTTGTTTGCAAATATTCAGATAATGGCGTTGTGTGTTCAAATATTTTCGATAACTTGTGTTTCTCGATTGCCATGATTGGAATATTTGATGATGAAGTTTCCAAATATTTTAGTAAGAGCTCTGTCTTTTGCCCACCAACGGGTTTCACCAATTACAGATATGTATTTCAATTAGCTAAATTCACGCCAAACAATAATAATCAAAAAGAATTCCTAATGAAAGACTACACATGTGTTTAAAACCCCAAATAAAGTAAGAACTTCAACCGCTTTTTTTTTAGTGACGTCACCCATTACCAAATTTAAGACATGGCCATAATGCCATGGGCATAACACCATACATGAATCTGGCCCGGAGAAATTGTATTTAACCAGGCATTGAATCCATTGTATTGACCTTGCATATTAGACGCACCATCGGTGGAATTGCGAATACATTTACTTACATCAATGCCTAACTTTTCAAAGACGCCACAAACCAAATCAGACATTCCTTTTCCAGTCATTGATGTGCAATTGACTATAGCTATTACACGTTCGTGTGCAGTATCCGTTACATATCGGATCACAATAGAACACTGATCCTGCACATTAATATCTTGTGTGGTGTCAATTTGAAGGCTAAACATGGCGGCTCCTCTAATCTCTTCCACCATCATGTTTGTTAAAGATGTTGATATAGCATCAATTACTTTATCAACAGTCGTTTTAGACAAAAATGTGACCAAGTGCTCACGACCTTTGCGGTTGCCAACTGAATCATGACGGTATTTGCTTTTTCGAACCACATCTTCTGTATGCGCTTCCAACAATGGATCAAATTTGCTGATCTGAACACTGCTGAACTAATAACTTATAATTATAAATGATAATCCATTATCAGCACCACAAAAACAAAATATCTGTTTAGCCGAACGATTTAAATTAAATCATTAAAAATATTTAGCCTAACTAACCTTTCCTTTTATATTTTTTTTGTAAAAAGTATAGTAAAAATGTTTATATTGATTATTGAATAATAACATTTAAGTATTACAAAATATTTAAGCAGAAGGAAAACTAATAAGTCTAAACGGAAACAGAATAAAACGGAACGAATAAATTAATAAAATAAAATATTGTCGCTGCGACGCTGTCGCGTTAAAACCTCGTAACGTAAAGTAATGATTTTGCTGTTTCAGTTTGATTATTTTCAATACAAATTATTATTTGAAGCTATCATACAATCAGCGGTAATTTCAGTTAAAATTAAAAATATAATAACTTTCTTTTGGCAGTTTGCAGCCGCCGGCCCACCGAGAATTTCCCGGCGGCCCAGTCCAAGCCTGCCTCTGTAAAGGGTATGACTGCCTGTTCACTAGACTTGTTACCCCTCTTAGATATCTCATACACCTAATGTGTTGGTCTTTGTGCACCGGAACTGACAAAATGGCTAATGTTTGTAAGCAAGACAATTTATGAAAGTCTGTTATTACGTCATGCTTGTGGCATGTACCCGCTAAGGTGCAAAAGTATGCTATTACCCTTTATGCTGCCCGGTCTTCTGGTATGCGCTTTGAACTTTCAACACTGGTCACAATTTGTCAAGTCAAATTAATCTAAATATAAAAAAATAATTTAAATGTCTTGTGTTCAGAGGCGGACTGGCTATATGGGCATTCGGGCAAATTGAGACGATAGGGCCACCGAAACGGCCTCATGAATGCCAGTAAATTGTTTTAAGATTTTACAATAGTCTCTTTAAAAGCAACACTTTGAACGTTATGATCAAAACAACAACAACAAACAAACAACATCTTATATACTAAGTCTAATTCTAATCAAAGCATTGTCCTAAATACCCTTTATCCGTATATAGTTCTTCAAGTAGATGTTATTTACGGTATTTGTGGTTTAACAAAATTACAAAAAGAACAAACCAATGAAAGTATTGGGGAATTATTTGATTGGAGGGATCGACAAAATGAGTTTACCGCACCGTGTGACACCGAACCTAGTGACGCCACTGTAATAAATATATGTAACACTTAAATTAAGCCATAAGGAAAAACGCTTATAATGCCTTTTTTCTTTACTTTTCGTTTCTCTCTTCCGTTGTTGACAAGTTCCATGCCATCCATCATGCTGTCACTGTCAGCCTTGACAGTCTTAAGAAACAATACAGGTAGCTTTTAGATTTTCATTGCATTCATTAACAACGTCTTATTAAATTAGTTCTATATCGACTAAAGCAATGACTTTTTAATGCAATTTAAAAACAAAAAAGGAAACACAAAAGTTTTAACGAGAAATTTTGAGACGTTCGATCTTCATCACAATGTGGCTTTTTCAATGTATTACGATTACAATGCATTTATAAACGTCAACCTGCTAGACACAATGAAAAGTAAAAGCCATCAGTTACACGGGAAGTGAGTGGCGCTTCCTTCTGTCATACTGAGGGGAGAATCATGACATTGTTGTCTTTCGTTGGGTGACTTCAGTCTAGTATCCAAGTGAATAGATCTTATCAATTAGGATTTTTTAAACTCATGTAAACGCTGAGACAGTAAGTATAATGTAGACTTTAAAAAAACAACAAGTGAATTTAAAAAAATCTGCACAATATTATGCTTTTACTTTTAATAGCCAGGATGAAATTATTTTTGTTTTTGCTTTTGGCTTAAGCTTTGAATTGCGAAACAATAATTATAATAATTTGATTTTAACCAACAGGAGACATGCTTGTGTGTTGACCTTAGAACATCATCAAGCTTTAATCAGATACTGCTATTTAGTTAGGCAGACGTTACCTCATTAATATGCCGCACAGAAGAAGTCAAGAACGCCATGCTAACAGGAAGAAAAGAATGTCTGCCGATTGGGGCAACAGTCAATACATATCATCTTCATGTCAACATAGTCCGGTGAGCTAATGTGACGTCATCTATGGGTCAACATAATAGAAATACCTAATTATGTTACAACTCGACTGCACTTTTTAACGCGCACTTATGCTTAGGGTTAGGGTTTACTGGGCGTTAGGGTTAGGATTTTATTTTAAAAAAGTCGCCCCCCCCTCCAAAGTTCTGGATCCGCTAGTGATTGTGACAATATCACGTTTGATATTCAATGCAACTTTGCACAAACATTCCAGTTTAGAGGTTTTGGGGATTTTTTTCTATAATTTTATTATCAAAACTTATTTTTTCAATAAAAGCACGGGCACCATCAGCTGTTATTCTCGCAATCTTGTTCCATATGTAATTGATCACTGTTAATATATTCTTCTTGCTGTTTGTAGATTACTGTAGTTGAAGTATTTCTAAGTTTCTTCTGGATACTAGATGCTTGGGTATAGTTGTATCGATGAAATTATTATGTGCGAGTTCACAGTGAAACAATCACAAGAACAAGAACGAACGAACTTGAATGATCAAATTGACTTCGAGATACAATTCAAGTAATAACTTTATTTACAAGATGGGCCACAGTCTAGTCAAAAGATAAATACGTCTGATCACCCCAAGAGCCTAGCAGTAACTGAAATCCTATTACGTCAAACTTAACCTCTAACCCTACAGTCTGTGTCGTCATAAAATGTGCGTTCAATGTCGGTACCAAAAAGTGCGCAATTCTAAAAGACTAAACTAACTATCTAAAAAGTGTGCGCAATACTAAACTACACTACCTAACACATATCAACCCAAGACTTTCAACAGAGTTCTTTATAGCATTGACTTTATACTGGTCTTGGTTTGCGTCTTTAACTAAATGTTTATATATATATTGCCAATTAGAATAATCTACGTTTACTTTGAACTGTTTAGAATGACATATATAGACAGTTTGTTTTTAGCCTCTTCTTCATTAGAATCAGAAGTTTCAATATTTTATATAGATATTTAAAATTGTTTTTAACATTTATACATTTTTAATATCTATATGGGCAAACCTAATATTTGTAAGTGTCCGCGGATCGCATAAAACGTTCCGGAGGGTCGCATGTGGCCCGCGTGTCGTAATTTGATCACTCCTGGTGTAGGGACTTCTGCAAAAAAAATCCTTCCTCCACTAACAAAAAACCGACACTGATTAGTGCGATCTTAAAATACAAATATAAACTAACAAATATGCAACGAAATTTTAATAAGCTATAAGGCTTTACATTGAAATGTAGGTTCTCAATCATCAGAAAAATAAAATAGTGTAAAAGTATTCTAGAATCTTGTTTTTAGTTAATACTTGGAAACTGACGTAACTCGTTTTGTCAGAGCTGGTGTTACGGACAAATCACTCTTGAAGTCCCAATGATACTAGCTGACAGTGTGTTTGATAACCAAATATGCGCTAAGCTATCGTTGAGCAAAGAGAATTGAGTCGGACGGGACAAATCAATACTTAAAGGACATTAGGTTGCTGGACTAACATTGTCGTTTGTCTTATTTCATTTTTGTCTACGATTGAAACTTTTTATATAAGCGTAGACTGCAACTAAATAATTTCATTCTTTTGTATCCGTATAAATAGACCCAAAGTAGGTTTGGATTTATTTAACTTCGATAAGATAATAGATAAGTAGAATACTTGTGATGTATTTCTTGTGTGCAATTATTTTTTAAGGTGTTAACTTCTCTGTTCATATTTTTAGGCATTTTTTAAAATGATTTATTTTAAAAATCATTTTTAAAAGTAGTTTATAATTGTCATAAACAATATTTTCTAGAAAAAAATATTTTAAAAATGTTTCCCATAGTCGAAGACAGCATACTCAGGGAGTGTAACCTTTTTGAAATAACTTTCAATTTGCAAAGTCTGAATTTCATTAGCATCACAATTCTTCATACATTCTATTATATTGGGTAGTCCTAAATGTGTAAATTTGTAACTTAGATAAATTAAGATTATACTGAAGCCCAAGATTTGCACAAAATAGTATGTAATATATGATTAATACATATTCATTACATAAAGAAAGTAAATCAAAGTCCTTGTGATCTATGGGCTATGGGGCAGATGATTTAAAGGTCATCTGTTTCTATGGCCCACAGTTAACGAGGGTGTCATGTGGCCAGCACAACGACCAATCCCAGTATTCACCAGGAACCCGGGAACCTGTTTCGGAAACCAAGCACTTGGCCACTCCGCGCCTTCTCGTTACATAAGTCATGCTTTATACAACTTGACAGCGATAGTAGAATTCTGTTATCAACGGCAACGTGTTTAATCTCCGACGACTACTATCTCACACAAAAACGAAGAAATGGTCATAACGGAGCTTCTCTATGCCGATGATTGCGCCCTTCTAGCTCACAATGAAAATGACCTCCAGAACGCGGTAAACGAATTTGCCTACGCTGCCGCCTCTTTCGGTCTATCTATAAACCTCGGGAAAACAGAAGTCATGTTCCAGAAGTCACCCAATGAAACATACTCAGCCCCAAGGATCACAGTAAACGGGCAGCCCCTTAACGTGGTAGACCACTTCACATATCTTGGTAGCATAGTGTCAAATGACGCCTCACTTTCAAGGGAAGTTGATAACCGTCTGGCCAGGGCCAGTAGCGCTTTTGGACGCCTTCAGGCGAGAGCTTGGAAGAACAAATCGCTCCGCCTACCTACAAAAATAAATGTCTACCAGGCGGTGGTTCTCTCAACCCTTCTATATGGCTCTGAGACATGGACACTATATAGAAAACAGCTAAGACTTCTTGAGCGCTTTCACCAAAGGTGCTTGCGCTCCATTATGGACATACGATGGCAGGACCGCACTACAAACAGCGATGTCCTTTCGAACGCCGGTATGGACAGTATAGAGGGACTTCTTATGGTCCGACAGCTACGCTGGGCAGGGCACGTATCCCGTATGGGAGACGAACGTATGCCAAAGGCAGTCTTTTTTGGTGAGCTAAAAAGGTGGTCGACGTAACAGAGGCGCCCCACAGAAACGCTTCAAAGACCAGCTTAGGCGTCAACTTTCCTTTGCTGACATAGAAGAGAGCACCTGGCTGCATGCGGCGTCGGAACGAGACAGCTGGAGGTCCCTCACGAAGGCCGCGAGATACACATTGGAGACCAAAAGAAAATCTGCCGCCGAGGACAAACGCAGACGACGAAAAGAAAATCTAAACCGACCACCTGCAGACAATGGTTTTGCTTGCCCTGGATGTGGCAAAATATGTAGGTCACAGCTGGGACTGCACAGCCACGGGAAACACTGTATTCCTTACTAATCTTCGGATTCGAAGACAAGCCTATTATTATTATTATTATCAACACCTATCTAAAATGTAATAATTTGTGTGACTGATAATGCGCTTGTCTCCATTACAGACGGTCTGAAGTTTAAACTATGCATCTTTTTCTTGGGAGTTTAAGCGCGTCCACCTTGAATATGTTATATGTGTACAGTGTAGGTATGTCTGTTAATAACGGTACTCTACATCACTGAACACATAGCCTACTGGACCTCAAAAGGAACTTTATCTATCAAGAAATTAGGTCGATATAATTTTGCTCAGGAATATTCATAAGCTTTAAAAAGATCTGCAAGTTGGTATCGAAAAGGACATAATCCATAATTCGATACCGGCTTCGACTCCAACTCCTAGGGACCAAAATTGTTAATGAATCCAACTATATTACCCCCCACCGCTCTTTTTTTTCACCTTCTCCAACTAAACCAATGAATGTTTCTATTAATGACTTCAACACCATTTCCGGCAAGTGTTAAACGCGAGCAGTGACCTCACAAGCACTAATATCAATTATGACGAAAACGCTAGTGATAGCATATTTTTTTTGTTAAAGTTCTCTGCAACCAAATTCTATCTACTACAGATTAGTGCAAAGTAAACTTGGTGACAGGCTGTCAGCCGAGTCCGACAGTGTGATGCAACTAATTGTAGCTTATACTGACATATTTTGACATTAATTTGGCATGCTCTACTTTCCAAAGTTCGAAGCCACATTAAATATGTAACAGAATAATCAGAAACTATGCGATGAGCAATTAATTTTTTTAAAGGATTTCGTATTTTAATTTTAAACCTATCAGAACTGGGGGAAGTATATATTGAAAAACAAAAAGATATGGACCTAACAGCTAAAAAGTATATTTTATTTTTACATATTAAGAAACAATTCGATTCGATTCTGTAAAAGTGCAGTGGCGACCTTTTTGTAGTTTTTCAACTTGGTTAAGTAGTGTCAGCTGTTTGAAAAAAAAAGTAAATTCGTAACTCACAATACGTTTTAGTGAAACAATGGCGTGCTTAAGAGTTAAAATATTTTAACGCACATTAATAGCACATTGAAGTGTGTGTAGCTTTTAAATTGGCCAACGTGTAAGATAAATTTAAATTGAAGAGCAACTGAAGTGTTTGGATACTATAAGAAAAGTAGGATCAGACCATTTTATTGGTCCAAACCATTGGAAATT
>JADKLZ010000003.1:23723050-23734436 GCA_021533235.1 Biomphalaria straminea
TGTCTGTTAAGCTATTGCTTTAAAAGAAATCAAACACATTTTTAACATTTTAAAATATAGTCATTTTGTCTCTTTAACCTTGCTAATGCTTTTTTTTTTCCACCACAATTGTTCACATATACTCGTATTAAAGGTCTTTTGCAAGTCAATGGATATTTTTTTCTAAAGAATTATAGAGTATTTGCGCTCCAGAAAACTTTTCTCTTCGACTATTAAATACATAAATAATTCGAGTTTTAAATATGGTTCTAATTTTTCGCATTATATAAAATAAGTAAAGCGATTGTGTTAAAAAATGATTAATGGAGCTAAAAATAGACTTGTGTGTTGTTGCTCGTTTGACCTAGATACTTTTTTCTATTACTTTGAGGAATATTATATAGATAATCGGGCGAATTTTCAGCTTAATCGGAAGTTCCAAAACTTTATTTACTTTTATAGTCACTGGCATATAAATATGTCATAAGTTGCAAGGGTCATAAAGTAAAATTAATTTTATCGCAATAGTGTTCTTAGTAAAGAATTAATACAATTCTAAATAGAATTTTTTTTCTAATACATATTCTTAATTTTCACTTATTATCCTTATTCCCACACATAGTAGGCCCCGCGCAATCAGCTTCGCATTGGGCCCCGCAATTGCTAGGACCGGCCCTGAGCATACGCCTCTATTTTGCAGGGCCAACCTTAGGCCACTGCAATCTATGCGACCGCAGTGGGACCCGCACTTATAGGACCCGCGCTATTTTAAGGTGTATAAATTATTAAATGAAACCATTTATAACTTTTAATAGGTTTCCCGCCGCCTCCTGTCGATTTAACAGGAGTTCCTGGAAATCTCCTGAAATTGCAAAATATACGAAAAAGTCCTGGACATATCCGGAAATTATTAAAATCTTTTGAAAACATACAAATCTCCTGAAATATATAGACACAATTTTTCTTTTTTTCTTTCACCTCTTAAATTACCTCTGTCCGAGTTGCAAAAAAAAGGATTGATCTTTCCATTGTGTCCAAAAATTTGAGCGTGCTCTGTCGCCTCGATAGTTACTACAGTGTAGATTGTTTCTAAAGTGAGGTAGAACTAAAAAAAAAAGAGTGATATTGCAATGGTCCGGCCCTGCTATTTTGTGACTAGTGTTCTCCCCCTTCTTGTTTTCTCGTGGACTATCCGCAGAGTGATCTTACCTTTACTTCTTTTTCTCGCTTAAACTGTGGAGGGAGAGAATTATATATAGATCTACCGGTATAGATAGAGTGAAATTATAGTTTACAGTTACTGAAACTAAATATATAAATAACATTTGTAACATGCTGAAATGTAAGGACATCCGTGCACTTAGAAGACCATTATATATCTATCTATAGTCCCGCCTACTGTCCCCACGTCCATCCGCTTGGCAACTGCTTCAAAATCTCGGCGCCATGTATTTCTTGGCCGTCCTTTCTTTCCTTGGGGAGGTCCAGGTGATGGTTAGTAGCCATCAGAACCAGTTCATCTTGAATCGCTGGTTCCTAACTTAGAATTAAACTTTTTTAAAAAAAATCTGTGTTGTCTTGTACATGGTCCGAACGTTACATGCACCGATGGTGGTGATGGTCCTGGTGGAGACGATTGTCTTTGGCCTATCAGATCCCAGATGACTATGGCTTTCTCTGACAGTGGTTCTATCAGTTTTGTACTAATTTAAGTGTTCAAAATGAACACACTAACCGGTGACTAAACTCGTAAGCTAAGTAGATCCTCTAACCCTTATATACTAATCCCTTTTGAAAGTAAAAGACGTATTTGTGAAAGTGCGAGATTTTCTCATTGATATATCTACTTATGAAATCGTAATATCTGTGATGCCCTACATCTGGTTCACCTATCCTCGGACTAGTCTGACCTACAAACATAATTGCGCTCCTGTGTGACCTAACTTTTAGCATGCGCTTTTACTGCAGTGGTCACGTGCTATTCTCTTTTGGCGCTTGAAAGCATACACACACACATAGAGATCTACATTCATAAATTCTTATCTTCAGTTGTATTCTTAGTGCTTTTGTTACGCCCTGTTACGGATTGGGCATGACCTCATCGTCACGCACTGAAACATAAAATATCTGTTCGTCAATGAAACGTTTAGTGAAAGTTTACAAAGTTCTCAATTGTGTTGAAGTTTTCTCCTTTCAATGATTTATTCTTGTACAATGTGCATCTCATTTCTGTCCAGTAAGCAGTAAGTATACACTAGAACTAAACTCTAACAATACCTGTTCGCTAAGTAGAAAGGATTAACTTGACTTGTGGTAGGCCTTACTGTACCCAGTGTGTCCAAAAGGAAATGGCCTTGAAGCAGTGCATGGGCTACTGTTCAATGGGATGTCTAACTTGCTATTTCATTTGGAAGATAGAAACGTTTTTAAAGATTCATTTTTTAGGTTTAATACAATAAGACTACCGTTATGATGGCTTTTTAAGCGTCTTTCTCTACTCAGATAACTTTTAGTGCACAGATAGTTTTAAAAGAATAAAATGCACTACAGATGTTTTACATCTTTACAGTTTCTATTATTAACTTGGAAAATCCTTATAGATCGAACCTACACTAAAGCTGCTTGAGTGAATACGGATCACGAAAACGACTCTAATGATTTTCCTATCATTTTATGTATTCTTAGAGAGAAAAATTACTAGCTAATTGGCCACATGGGGAAATCTCTGGTTTGACAGTTCAAAAAATCATCTTAAAATTCTATTTGACTTCTTTTTATTTATTCTTATTATTATCATCGACGGAGATATATTGAAACCTGCCTTTTTACCTGCTTGAGCTGACCACTTCGGGGGCCAATTTTCAGTTTGTGTTTCTACCCTAACTGTCTCTGTAACATTGTTTTTTTTTTACTACGCTTTTGAATGTTTCATAATAAGGCTTGTCGACGCCTTGCAGAGGTCTGTACTCTGGTGTCAGTATTGAGTGCGTCTTTAGAAGGCTATATTTGTTTTTGCATTGTATATTTCCAGTTTATGTTCCTGTTTAGTATGTAGGACTCATTAATGGGTGATCCCAAATCTACTAAGTGGACGCTAAGTGTTAGCAGGACATGACATATAACATGTTCTGACTTTATAGTGTCATTTTTTTTGTTACTGTTAGATCGTGTCGCCAGAAGGTGTGTGTAATTTGTTCTAGTTAACCGCCATGTGGTGTTGTCAGCTCATCGATTACCAACAGAGTCTGGACTATAACAGTGTCAGCACTAGTCATTATCAGTAGCCTATTGTAATGAAAAGTTTTGCTTCGATAGCAAAGGTACAACTTTCATGCATGCTGGGTAATATTTTTACAAATATTGACTGAGAGTGGATGTGTTGATTAAATGATTGTAACATATATTATCCATATAGTGATAAGAACTATATACGCTTTTCACCTCTTTTATACGAACTTATGACTAGTTATAACTGTATCGACTGCACTTTACAAAGCTGTTCCACCGCCTACGTGTGTTTACTTGGTGTATTCACCGTGTTGAACAATGTCTGTGCTGTAAAACGGAATTATTTTGATTCGTTTTTCTGTTTTGATTCATAGAATGCATGAATAGGTGAAGCTTCTATAAATGTACGTTTAAAAGTGTGTTTTTAAAAGTTTGTTTTTGTTTGTTTCGGAATCAACATTCCAACAATGTAGATCTGTATGTAACCCGATGCATTATTACGTAGCGTTGCACTCTATGGATTTCTTTTTTTTTATGGCATGTATTTCTAACAAGAAACTCGGCCACTAGCCCATCATAGCCAGTTCGGCCACTAGCCCATCATAGCCAGTGATTTAGGGGAGCAAGGCCTTCTCGGATTTCTGAGCTCGTTGGATAATGTTGACCATATTGATGAGAAAAATCAACAGACGGAATCTTGAACTGATGGAGTTCCACGGGAAACGTATAGCTCTTAGATCAGAACTCTCTTCTGGAAATGGACAACTAACTCGGTTACGTCGCGACATTAGAGTAGATCTAGAAGCAGCCATAGAAAAACAATAGGCAAACAGTTTTCATTGAGCGTTTCTAAGTGAAGCCAGTGTAACTATGTCTATTATAGATGTCACAAGGTCAATTCAATGTTGAATGATGTAATGTCCTTGTGATGCCGGGGATTTAAATCTTCTATTAAAATAATTGAATTAATGTCGAACTAGAATTCACTGTAAAAGATTCTTTGTAGAAAATGAAACTCTGGAACTTTATTTGAATAAAACGTAAGTACAGCTTATGTACAATAGTAGATCAACAAGATGAAATAATAACATAACATAGGCTTCTTTCTCAACAAAACTTAGAGATGTTAGAATACACAACCTTCCAGTAAAACATTCAAGCACCGACTGAAAATCTCACGCAATTACAGACTCTGGGCGGAAGTAGTCATGTGACTGATGCATCCGACTGATGCAACTTCTAGCCAATAGATTTTAATTTCTATCAAGACAAAGAAAAGCTAAAAATAACTCTCGTGTAATCAACCCAGAATGGCATATGTGACAATAGATATTGTGAGACGAATGATAACAAGCCTTGTGTTTTTCACATTTCTTCCAAATTTGTAATTACATCGAAGATACGTTACAAACTTCAACAACTATGGTCACAATTTGTTAGTCAATTGTATTTCTAAACATACAAAAAAGGTTTTGGAAAATCTGATTTGGTCTTCATATTTTCACTGTGCTCCAAATAATTGTAAGGGTTACTTTAGGCCTTACAAAAAAAAAAGGGAGGGGGGGTAGGAAGAAGAAAAATACTTGTCTAGGAGACTAAAAAAAAAAGGATGTGATCTTCTGGCACGTGCCACCTACTAGAGGTTTGTGTGTTACTTGGTTTCATCAATTGGATAGCTCAAGGCTACATCTACATTACTAACTATAGATGATAAAGAAATGTAAAAGAAATGGATTTACAAAGGTAGCAGCCAAAAAAAAAGTATTTTAAGAACATTCATCCACATTTTTCTGGACTAAGACAATGTCAGAATTCACCAAGGGCCGTAACAAATATATGCCAAAATACTATGAAAAGTAAGAGTAACATTCTGACCTAATTTAGCTATTTTCTTCCTTTGTATAAAAATATATGGTGGTACTAGTTACTGGTTCAATGGTATTATAACTGTGAGGTATTTTAACAAGCGTATTTATAATAACATTTTTATTTTACTTAATTTTTTTTTTAGCAATACATTCACATAGTTACGTATCAGTTCATTTTTCATGTTTCTTTCTTTTTTATTTGTCCAACTATTATATCACTATTGTATGACTTTCTCATGTGTATATCTATGTCACAACAGAACTGCAAGAAGAATGAGTTCAGTGATGAATACTTTGTAGATTTCCACACCAATGCGATCTTTACACGTAACTCATCAAGCCGAGATCTAGTAACTTTGGGACAGTGTGAAAAAAACGTTTAAAAGTTCTGTTGGTCTGGCGCTTTCCGTCCAAGAAAAGAACTTGCTTACAGGGATGCTCAACTCTACTGTAAGAGTATTGCTGAGTGAGATTCCATCAAATCTTGAGTTTTATCTGAAAGCTCGTTGTAAGTTTTAAGATTTCCAAAGTTTTTTTCTCACTTAAATCAATCCTCTCCCTCCCTCTTGCTTTCTCTCTCTCTCTCTCTCTCTCTTTCTCTCTCTCGCACTTTCTCATGCTCGCTTAATCTTTTGCTCACCCCTGACAAGCTGCTTGCCTTGCTTACCGCTTTTATCAGTGATGCAAAGTGTGACGTCATTCCATGGTTGCTTAGTGTTTTTACTTCACAAAAGAACAAAGGCTTTTTTAGCATCCTGCCTTTCTTAAGATGGTGCGATGAGTTTTAGAACGTTATGTCAAGTGTAAACTTTATATAATCGTTAACTATTTTCATCCAATAAAACCTCATTCATAGAAGCTAAAGTAGTGGACCAGACTTGTCTCTAAAAAACCAACAGGAACTATATTATTCTTCATGCTCAATTAGTTGTTCGTTTTCTATCCCTCATTATTACATTCATATTCATTTTTTGATCAATTATCAATTTATAATGTTTTGATCATGTCAGTCTCTAGGAATTTTCCCCCCCCCCAACGGTATTGTTTCTATTCTTTCTAGCAATACTATTAGTTATTATCTATCATATTTATACCATAACTCTGGAAAGCAAAATGGAAAAAAATAATACATTTGATTATGATATTTTGTTTATTAATAGTAACAAACTTATGATATTTTTAGAATCTATAAGCTTTAGGAAGTATTCTACTTCTGAAAAAATGTCTTTTTTTTAACCTTGTAAAATACTGCTAACACTTCATAGCATAAAAAACGTCTTTTGTTTCGCCGTCGAAGTCCTTGTCGTTCAGCAGAACCTATTATTTTCTTGTGATATGAATACTGCCAACCTACTCATTTCGACCAATCCACTTCCTCATTCATCTCTTCCTTAATCTGACTGGGTTAGGTTAGCGGAAACAAATCGTCACCAAAATGCATGCATAATTCAAAGGGTGCAAGCAAGGAAAAAGACATGATTCTGAATAGAAAGAGAAATGCGAGCTTACAACAGAAATTATAACTTCAATCAAAAGCTAGAACGAAAATAAATTTTAACTTCTTTGTTACGTGCTTCCCATAGAAAATAAACCAGAAAAAGTTCTAGAACCAACAGATACGAACATTGAATTTGATTGAATGAATACATGATTTCGGATCAAGATGAACTGTCTGTTCACTATTTTTATTTAACTGTTGTTGTTTTTTTCCTAATCTCTACCGTATGTTATTCTCGGGCTAATAACTCTTGTAAGCCTACTGATCTTTCGAGTAAATCTTTTATGAAAGCTTTCTGAAGGCCTCTTGGTTTTTTTTTCTTTTACTTTGAGATATGTTTATTATAAGCACTATGTCCTATCCCACGCAGCACATCGTAATCATAGTTCCATTGACATACTTCGTGGCCAAACAGACATTTTCATCTTATGACTAATGACATGTTCGAAGTCAATGTTTCCCAAACTTTTTCATTTGTGTCTAGTAGATCCCTTGCAATGTTATCCCGTTTTCGGTAGATCCCCCCACCCCCCACACTGTTTATGCATTTTTGAAAATTCGTCACTGATTCCTAAGTCGTATTTAGATATTAATGGATTTCAAATAAAAACGAAGAAAACAAAATGACATTTTATTATTATCTATAATAATTTACATGTAAATCTTTCAAATACTTATTATTGGCCTGATTTCTGGTGATGTAATCCTTAATATCTGATAACTATCAGGTGTCGTCTTTTTGAAGCCAAAATAGTTGATATCCTCTTCTGTATCAATATTACCATCATATGGATTAGTTATCCATGAAAGTACTACCATATTGATAATATTATCAAACCTTAGCTGAAAATCGCAATAGAAGGCATTTAAATATTTAAAATAAGCCTAAGCATAATCTTCTTGATAGTTTGAATGTTTTAACTGAGGGAAAGTTTTCACCTTCAGCCTGCCAAGGTTTTGATTCCTTCATTAATTTATTACTAAGAAATGAGATAATGAACTTCATGTTTATCAAATTTAGGTTATCATTACATTTATGTAACAAGTTTGTTCAATATTCTATAATTTCCATTTGATTACTGGTTTGTTTTAAACTTGTATCTGAAACATCCAAGAACTCTGAAACAATGTTAAAAGATAAGAAAATATTGTTTGACAATTCGACAACCATCATACTTCATTGTGAAGGAGCAAGTTCTCAACAAAAAGCAGTTCTTCGTGGATTAGTTGATTGATAATAAAACGAACATAAGTGCTGTGGACGGTTGTTGACTTGCTGGTAGACAACTAAACCGCTGTAGGCATATTATATCTTATAAAACTTCAAAATAGTTTGAAATAATTTCTTTGTGAACAGTATTACACTTGACTTTTATTACAATATAGACAAAATCAATTTGAGATTAAATGAAATAAATGTAGTGGACTGGAGTAATAAATAAGACAAAATGTTATTTGGAACAAATTCTTACTCACTACAAAAACACGCACGTCTTTTTACTCTGGCAATCTGGAGTCGTCTGTCGCCTAACCAAGACAGCAAGGACTGCTTGTCTTGGGGTCTATGAAGACCACTGTTCTAAACCTATGTTGCCAACTTCAACCTATTGAGACTAAATATACTTTGTTGATAATAGACCTACTAACAAAATCTGCCTTGTTGTTAGATCTAGAACATTATTTTGTCTACGAACATATCTTGTCGCAAGGTACAATCTTTGGTTAAAAATGTGTCTGTCTTTTGTCGACGCTACCTTTAAACTAACAAATGTTAACAAAGGTTCAACGTGTAGATGAAAAGAAAAATTCGTCTATGATGTACAGTGCGTTCGTTTTTTTATTCAATACAATGCTCAGACAAGTCCTTAAGCAAGAAACTCAAATGAAAGGACAGTATGAACCAATGCTTTAATAGTAGTAATAATAATAATAATTACAGATGTTCAGCCCTTTCACCCACGCATATGTATTAACTGTTCACACGACTTTCTTTGATGCTTTGTTCTCTTCTGCGTCAATAAAAATTGCGATGAGATTTTGACTCGTTGTGATCGTAACATTGAAACAAGTAAAGTACAACAAAAATACATTAAAAAAATAGTCTCAATCAGTCATGTAATTAAATTTGTAGTTGGACTATAAGGACTATAAAGGGGACTAATTCACCTTATATCAACACTTCAGTCAAGTTGTATTACTTTCATTTGGCAATGAGACAAATTCAGCTTATAGCTCCACTTTGGTCAAGTACTATTTCTTTCATTTGTTTGAGATACAAAGCTAAGTAATTTATAAATTATACTTGATAAAGTAATTGGTTAATTTTTTAAATTGGTTCTTGTGTTGTCAGGTAAAATAAGCAATTGTGCAAAATGTCGGCTTGATCCAAGATTGGGTGTGTGAGAAATAACGTGTGCAAACTTTTGACCAGACAGACAAACACTCAGACAGACAGACTGAGTTGATATAAGCTTTGAAAAATGAAAAAAATATTACGTCACTTGTTTTGACGTTAGTACAACAGCAGCTTTTTGTTTGACTTATTCAAATTGTTTTGTTTTTTTTTAAATTTCATTGTGAATGGATAGAAATACTGAAAGTAAACATGTTATTTTAGTTTTTGCTTGATTATATCTATAAAAGTAATAACCGATGTACCCAGCTTTTTCAGCATTTTCTATTACTCCCCCCTCCCTTCTCTTTAAAAATACATATTGAAGAAATAATATAAAAAAAAGCAATGTACAAAGACGTTTGAAAAGAAACAAATAGTTGGAATATACTTTAGTACTTATAACACAATTCAATTCGATTCTCCTAAGGGGGAAATAAGCAATGTAGAAACTCCATCACGTGAACAAATAGCTCCTTAACATCTTGGCGACCTGTACGTTTTCGTTAGAGATTACATACATAAACCTTTCCTGTGTCAGATAGGGGTCCAGTATTCTTACCGACATTGAATTTTAAAGAGAAAATAGGCAATCCTGACCTTTAGAGGTGAGTGACCAAACAGCTAAACATTTGAACGGGTTAAAAATGGTTTCTTTAAATTTTAACCTGTGAGATACATCTGCATTGACTTCATTTTTTTAGACGGTCCTGAACATCAAAATAAACTTTAATGTATAGATAGAAATAAAGTGACATGATCTTCTTAGACCTGAAGGTAAAAATTAAAAATAGTTGACAGCAGCTAGTGAAATTCAGCTGTGGGATTTACAATTAGATTATAACAATGAATAGTATACACATTATAGATCAGTTACTACAATTTGACTATAAGTTTCAAAATGGATTGGATGGATACATCTGTAACTTCCATACAAATATCAATCAGAAAAAAGCTAGACATTAAAAATATTACAAAATAAATAGTTAAATGTGTTTATTCAACTATGTATTTTTAACACTTCTGCCTATGCACAGATTTAGGACGGATGTGTTTCCACTGTAGAACTGTGAATATATATTGACACTTGACAAAACACTGACTTTAGAAGGATGTGTTTTCACCCTCTGATTCGTTGAGTTCAGTGAGATCCTGGCACTGCCAAGGTTTCAGTCTAAAAGTGTGCATTATACTTCGTTTCGAAAAGAGCAGTCTACTTCAAGTTTGCATTGTAAAAAGCCAAAGTTGAAACCTAGTAGATGATCTAGCTGTCCCTGCCAACATTCGTCATGGATTCCTACAAATGTGTTATCGTGACCAAGGCTAACATTTAGATTTTGGACAGGGCGCTGATTCAACCTCAAGAGAACGGTCTGTGCTTGTGTGCTCAATTTCTTTTTGATCCGTCTCTCAATCTTTTGTCGAAAAACTACAACAAATTCAACTGTTCCCTACAAAATCCGTTATTTATGTATCTATTTTGACCAGATCAGCTTCAGATCATCAGATGATATTCCAGTAGATGGAAGAAAAAATGAAAAGGAAATGAAAGGGCTCTGAAAAAAAAGATTTGGTAACAAACATTTATACACAATTAATTCAGATTCAATTAGAAACTTTCTTTTTTTTTTCTCCAGCTATGGTCTACTGCAGCCGCTGGGATGGCATCCTCGCGGACATTAATCCCTAAAAAGGGAAGCCGGACATCATTAACCTCTTTACCTGCAGAGTTCCATTCTCTGAACAGACAAGTGGTAAGTAGGCCGTCAAGATTTATAACCATACACACTTACTCCATGCTTTGTTATTGTTGTTTGGTCTGTTGGGTTGTCATTTCAAAGGGTTTTATTACTTCTTTTTTTTTAGTTGTTTTTTTTTTTTTACCCCCCCCCCTTTCTTTTTTAAATATTTCTTTGTCTGGTTGCCTATCGCTTTTTAGACCTACTGATTAGTTATCTTGAACAACTTTTTAAAAATACTAGTTACAATACAAGGATTTACACATACATATAGTGCCTCATTACAGATATCTAAAAAGACTAAAATAAAGACATTCTTTTTTTGGATTTTGTTTTAAATGACCCAAACACTCAACTTCAGTAGCCTACTATTATATTATATGTTCTGTGTTTTTTTTTCTCTTACGCACATTTCATCTGCTCATGTTACGATGTTTGGAGTCTTAATTTGTTTGAAATAGTTCTGAAAGTCAATATTTAGAAATGTTCTTCTTTATTGCCTACACATTTCATTTAGCTGTGTATGTGTGATAGTGAAATGTGTATTATAACCCTTCCTCATAATACTTCAAAATATCGGCCTGTAAACAATATCATATGCAGTTTCCAATTTTATTACTCGCAGCATCACACACACACACACACACACACACACACATAAATATACGCTACGCGTAATTAT